>JAQPZY010001630.1:527500-1092500 GCA_029931535.1 Margaritifera margaritifera | reverse complement strand
GTTTTTGTGACAAAATGTGACGAGGGGGGGGGGAGGGTGTCAAAAATCCGCCAAACTTGCTTGATGTCATATAAGGATGACCCCCACCCGAAATATTAGCACTTTTTTCATTCTTGCCAACTTAAATGTAGTCTGCATACTGCTATGAAAAAAATATGACGGGTATTTTCGTCACATACCATTGTATGCATGTAAAGGATTTACTAATCTATCTGGTTAAAAGGCCTGTTCCTGTAACTTTGGCAAGGTAAATACAGGTATCTGGCCTGGTAACCGCAGGTAATCTCTGCCTAAGACTCAATGCTGACTACAGCATCAAAAGATCAGTGATAAGACAACTCAGCTCCTCAACAATTATTCTCTCAAAATATGCATACTGTATAATGATGTCACCGATATAAACACTGGGTGAGGTGGGGACAGCTGAAAATGATAGCAGTTAACAACAGCTGCTTGTTTGATCTAATATATGTAAAAAAAAAAGCATAAAATACAAGATGTGATACTCAACCACATCCAATTTATATTCTTCATTACTTTGTGATTTACCTAATATTTAATACATTCAATATATTTGTATAGGCTATAAAAGTTTATTAGAATCTCGCTGTAGGGCGCCGTAAATGAGCGTGATTTTCGCCATTACTAAGCTGGATTTTCATGAGTAATAATTACTGACAGATTTTTTTTCATTGTTCATCGACATAAAACTAACAGTAAATTAATGTTTTGTTATGCATTTATATAATTACAAATCTATATGACAAATTTCCTGAAGATATGTTTGGGTAGGGAAATAGTACGACTCTTGGTATGTCCGTCAAAATCACAATTTTTTTTTGTTTTTTTTTGCAAGTTCCCGGCAAGAATACGATGATAGCTGACGTTGGAATTTAACCCACAATATACGGAAAAATATGAAAAACATTTGGCTCCTAAATTCAACTTTTTCAGTTGCAAAAATCTGTTTGTATCATCAGTTATTGATTCAACAAATCACTGTGGTCCAGGTACCCATCCCAACCCCCACCTCTTTCAATTCCAATAGGCAATGCGTATATCGTGTTTGTTTACATCGTGACGTCACAGGGACACGTGATTATTACTTACCTCAGAGAAGGTCATTTTTCGACATATTTAGTGAGATTCAAGCTTCGGATCTAGCCATTATGATTATAAGCTTTATATTGTCCCTCGGAGGAAGATACAGGAACTGCAAAAGGGCTCGAGCCAGGTTGTTCGAGACCTATCCGTTTCTAATTACTTAGGATTTATTTTGTATCTCAAAATCAGATAGTATCACTCCTCTGTGATCTTTATAGCGGGAATATAAGAAATTCTTATAAAAGGTGAAAAATAACGTTTATCAAACCGTTAACTTCACTTCCTCTTTCCTTAAGCTCGAGAATTCAGTCAAAGCATTAACTTCACTTCCTCTTTCCTTAAGCTCGAGAATTCAGTCAAGGCATTAACTTCACTTCCTCTTTCCTTAAGCTCGAGAATTCAGTCAAAGCATTAACTTCACTTCCTCTTTCCTTAAGCTCGAGAATTCAGTCAAGGCATTAACTTCACTTCCTCTTTCCTTAAGCTCGAGAATTCAGTCAAGGCATTAACTTCACTTCCTCTTTCCTTAAGCTCGAGAATTCAGTCAAGGCATTAACTTCACTTCCTCTTTCCTTAAGCTCGAGAATTCAGTCAAAGTATTTTTTTTTATAAGTCCCATCAGAGACATACTCTTGCTTTTATGAATCTTTATGCATGGATATTATTATCCCACTATCGTGAACACTCAGTACGGACTACAAACACAAATACCTTGATATATAATAAATTACTACAATCAGCGCATCATTTTATTTCACATAACATGTCTTTATGTCTAAACCTTTAATTTCAGGAGGCAATAGTTATTATACTATATTATGGATATGTAGTACACGTATTAATATAATTACACGTATTCCTAATTAAATAGATTTGAATTACTAATATGCCAGCAAAATCAAGGGTATTATGTATTCCTGCAATAATGGTATCATAAAGCTCTAATAATGATCGATCGATAATTGATCTCTCAAAAAATCCATTTATCTTGCGATTTTGATCTTTCAGGTACCATATTTGCCAAAAATGTATTTCCTTCCATTGATTCGATATGTTTATCTCTTCATCTACTTATACAAAACATGTCACAAATTTTAGGTGCAATAAGAACCCATCCTTCTTAAGACATGAATAGCAACAAATCCACACTCGAATGAAGATAAACTGACATCATGAAAAACTCTGTCCACACTTCGCTGGGTTTTTCAGAATCATGAACAAAATATACAACTTTATAATCCTTATGATGAAATAATAAGGACCGTTTTCTGGGCATACATATCACTTAAGGTACAATACAAGTCAAATTTAACGGTTACGCGCCTATCTACAATTAGGACCTGACCCCACTATTTCGATGACTTCCTATGAGTCACATGATCAGGGTTTCGGTTTCCACTCCCTGGTTTCCTCTTGTTTGTGGGATGATACGCTCAATTTACTCCTTTCTTCGTTCTTACGATGCTTGCATCACTCCTGCCCCACTGATCGTGGAGAAAATAATGTCAGAGTGCAACGCAGATCACAGTTTTGATTGCATTTAAAAGCTCTTTTAACATGTCAAGACTGAATGTCTTCCGTGCGAAACTAAAAAAACCCACTGTATTTGTAACTCTGAACAATACCTACTACTCATTAGTTCACTCTTATCTTCTATATTGATATATCCCTTTATAGTTATCTATGGCATCTCATACTAACATACTCGAAAGAAGAGACCATATTATGATGATATTTTTTCTACAGCTTCATGTTTTTGCTTCATCGTGATTTTTGTGTACAATCTTCATGAAAATGACGAAAACAAATTGGTGTAGATTTATATTTCATGAGTCTTTAAAAGTTGTCCCCCCAAAATGGCGATATTCTATGAAAATATTTAAGGGAATGATTTTCAGATTACTTTTCATTAGGAACGACACTTTGAAAATATCATATAAAGCACTGTCAATTGATATATATTTTCATATATCTTTTTGGTATTTGGTAATACATAGCTGATTCCAAGAAAATAAACGTGGATATGATTTTGTCAATTGTTGAAATACCTAGTTTTTTGTGTCTTAAACATAAATTGATAATAAAAATAATAAGATGAACTTAAATGAACATTCTCATTCCCGATTACTTTATCATAGTTGGAAGCACCTAAGGGGTTAACCATTTAATTTCGGGATTCGAGTCGGAGTGGGGGACCTTGGATCTTCTTTCCAACAAAGATATTATTTTTTGTACTTCTATCTCGAGATATAAAAAAATTAAACCAATAGAATTAGTTCTTTTTGTCTAAAAATCATAACAAGAGTATTTTTGCAAGCTATTAAATGGGCCAGAATTTTGTTTTTAATTCCAGCTGATCTCCTCCCCCCCCCCCTTCACGAAAAACTAAATGGTTGGTCCCTAATTAAGCCTACAAGATTAACTGATACTCGTAGGTGTAAAATACAAGTTCTTGCTAAATTGTCAAGCTTCAGATGTTATATGTATCTTTATAGCAGTTGAATAATTTACAACCTTATATTTAGCCACGTTCCAAGAATACAAATGACTCTTATTAGACTAGTATCATAATAAAAATCAGGGTATAACACAGAAGTTCAACTTTAACATACGATGCTGCTTCATGTATAAAAAAATGCATACAATCAAGGATAAAGATCGTAATGTTTTCTCCAAAACCAATACGCGATGATTTTGAACGACACATTTAAGCTAGATATTTTATTATGATGATTTGATTATATTTCATCCATTTGACGCCATCACCTGATCTACATTTCATTTCCTTGGCACGATATAGCCAATAATGTGTTAAAAGTGCCGTTAAAACCAACAACGAACAAACAACATCATTGAAGAACTGAGTTTCTTATTTTACATGATTCGTGAAGTCACGAAGATTGAAGAAACTCGATTGCACTCTCTCATATTGTGGAGTCGTTTTTGAAGCTTCGTGACTTCACGAATACCGTTAAATATGAAGTTCAATTCCTATCATTTCAAATAGTTTTTAAAATAAGAAGGAATCTCAAGCAGTAAAAAAACACACTGTATTTTACCTATTGTTTACAAATATTGTCAAAGAACACAAGAAGGGCGCATGAATACATAAGAACTTCGTTTCTGTTGGTATGATCTAATAATTTTTTTTCTAGTTTTCTGCGTCATATGATGCGATTTTAACTAATCCAAATGCTTGTTACAAAGGCTAGATAAATATTTTTAATTATAATACTTTATGCGAAAACTATGCAGAAAACTCTTCATTAGACTTTTAAATCGTGCTTAAGAATCATAGTTAAATTCAAGTTTAAACCTTTAGAATTTGCGGGATTATAGCACAGTAAAATAAAATTAGAACTGAAAGTAGGGCCGGATTAAGACCTTTAGAGGCCATAAGAACTGTATGGTGCCCCCTCCCCCTCCCCCATGTAATTAAAAAAAAAGGGAAATTTCTCATTTTCTTGGGTGCCCCTGCTTTGCTGGTGCCCTAAGCACGTGCTTAGTCTGCCTATTGGGTAATCTAGCACTGACTGAGCTTTTTTATGATTGCCTTAAGTAAGGTTATTCAAATCCAAAGTGTTTAGTCTTGTCCTAGTCTCAGACTTGACATTCATAACTGCAAGGCCTGTTAAATACCGTTAACAACTACATTTTCGTATACATGGACGTTTCGCAAGCTTAGCGAGATAACTGATTTCTGCAATTTTTTAAAAGTTAAAACCAACATTATATAAGATAAGTATTGCGGTTTAGAAAATCGTTAACATTTTATGCCTCGAATATGATGAATTTACCAAATTCGCAAAAATGTAAATATATTATAATTTACAATATGAAGATATGAATATTGAATTTTGGAAATATTTATTGATTCATGATCTTAGGTAATACAGCTTTTGACATACCTGGTATAAGTTATTGTTTTTCTTAAATGCGTCATGCAAGTGGATTAACGTTGAAAAATATGCATATACAATTTAAAAAAAAATACAAAATGTATCTTACAACAATTTCCTATCCACCTTAAATCTCTGCTGTTTAAGACTGTTTTTTTGTGTTCTTGGGATCTTTTGAAAACTATCAATCATCTTAATTTTCTGTCTCTTTTGTGGACACGCCTGCTTTTGTAACTCAGACCTCTCTTCAAATTCATCACAAATAAGCCAAAATGGAGCAATTATACTTAGTCATCGAATTTTTTTGTAAAGTATGAATGCAAACTGAATTTTGATAAAGCATTTCAAACACTTTCCTTCAAAAAACTATCAAATGTCTGTTTCAATGACCTTTCTTAGAGATCCTATTTGTCAAAAGTGGTAGAAAAAAGACGTCTACTACTACAATGACAGTATTATACAACACACTGGCCACTTAAAGTCGCTAATTTAGTTTTGTAATTGTTCCAGGTCTGCTGGATACCTACCAAATGACATCCAGAATATAAAGTAGTACTTTCTAGGTTTTTTTTTCTTATGCTCAGTTACGACAGTTAAGTGTGGATCTGGAATAAAAACAAATGTTGTAATATCTTTTACTAGTCATTACATTTCAAAATCTTCAGAGAAAGAAAAAACCTTTTGAAGTTGCTCTCTAACAATGATAATTAAATAGTGAAAAAATAAAATAAAATAAAGCTTGAGTGATGAATATGTGTAATATTACAGGAATATGAAAATGAGTGGACAATAAGAATTGGATTAGAGATCTACCGAGAAATGGATTTCATGTGGTTTAAATGGCTTGGTTGGATCGTCTATGTTTGTATTCAGGCACGCATGGCGATGATTCTCAATTCCAGCGGTCTGTGACAATTAATGAATGCGCACTGTGTATTTTGACATAAAGAAGAAAACATAAAAATAGTAGTATTCGAGTTATATTGAATTCTTGTGTTCAGACAGTTAAATCATTCAAGTAAGTATCTGAACAGTCTTTGGATCATTAATTCATTTAATTTCACTTAGGATTCTATTTTGTAAATAAATAAAACGTATGTGGACCATAATTTACAATGGAATGAAAACACAGCGCTGTTCAAAGGAAAAATATTGGTTCACTAAATTTATTTTAGTGGGGAGTAACCTTGTTCTGTCTTAGTTCTAAGTATTCTTCGTTCTAATTTTTTAGAGAAAATAATCATAATTTAATTGAAATAAATATTTTTATAGCTGAGTAAAATTCAAGAGATGAAAGTTGTGCCTATATTGTTTTAACAAATTTATCATCAGAGCAAATATAGATATATTGTTTATATTTAGGTGTGTCAAAAAATAAATCAAAATACAGTATGTCCTTGTTACTCTCTTTATGACAAATTATTAATTATTTCATTTTAGTAACATTTTGCAACATGTTTAACACGTTATAGATGTCTAAAGTAAGCAAAATGTCTACTGAAGTGAAAACACTAAAGAACTGGTTAGGATCTTGAAAAAGGATTATAGCATTAGTGTGTTTTTAACTCATATAACTCTTGAATATTTATTATTACAATTTATATCTAGATTCCAAAACCATGAACGATTCCTGGTTTCCTAAGAGATTTATCACTGGGCATGGACTTCCTTATTTTAATTAGATATTAATTCGTAAATCTTAGTAATATCTCCGATTTTAACACCTTTTCGATTATCGACATGTTTCTGTCATCACCTGTATAGATTTCTCAGTAAAATGATAACCGCCTACAGATAACCGGGAGACTATCACACAGCTTGTCATATTTTCTCCACTAATGGCTGGATGATGAATGAATGATGTCACTCTCTTTTCTGATAATTCTACTTGCGATGAATTCTATTATAAATGGAATATCAATATGCATATAGAGATTTCTTATGGAGATCGTGACCTAAACCTCGATTTATGGCGACGATGAATTTACAGATGCTGGCTTCGAGAGGACATTTGTATGTGTAGAGAAAGACATAGGAAACCATATACACACAAACACACGTAGCAAAACAATCACCTTCCTTTTTGGTGTAAACGCAAAGATAGATATAAATTTAGAAAAGCGGAAAGAAATTAATATTCATCTGTACGAAACAGAAATGATGCAATATACAATGTTTTGACAAGTAGTTCACAATCCATATTTTAACAAATAAGAGTTCATCCGTATGCTATTTTGACACAGTTTTGCTAAAACGAAACACATATCTATTTTTCTGTAATTGATATAAATAAATTCGGTCATATTTGCATTTTAGCACTGCTGCAATATATGTCACACTATACCAAAAAAACACCTTCTAAATACCATCCTAATGCATCGCTGGATATATGTGATACTATAACAAACAAACCTGCTAAATATCATCCCAATAAACTGCTGCATATATGCAACATTATAGCAAAGAAACCAGCTAAATATCATCCAAATACACTGCTGCATATATGTGACACTATAGCAAACAAACCATCTAAATATCATTCAAATACATTGCCGCATATATGCAACATTATAGCAAACAAACCAGCTAAATATCATCCAAATACACTGCTGCATATATGTAACACTATAACAAACAAACTATATAAATATCATCCAAATTCACTGCCGCATATATGTGACACTATAGCAAAGAAGCTAAGTATTGTCCAAATACATTGCTGCATATCTGTGACATTATAGCAAACAAACCAGCTAAATGTCATCCAAATACCTTAAAATATGCACACAGTGATACAAATAAATATTCCTACACTAGTTCTTGCTATTGTTGGCAACGGCGGCACGCGGGGGGGGGGGGGGGATCGGGAGGGGCAGATCCCCCGGGCGCCAGGCGAGCTTTTTTTTGCAGCTGAAATTTTCATAGTAGTTCGCCTCACCTAAGTGTAACGGGAGCAATTATTCACAACACTTATATTTAGCTGAGGAGGGGGAGGAGGGACGTTGGCAACTAACATAAAAACTGTTCTCTGGCAAAGTAGGGGCGCCTATAAAGAACATTGCCCCCGGGGGCTTCGGTACTGGCGCCACTAAAGAACATTGCGCCCGGGTGCCTCGAACCCTCGCGCTGCCACTGGTTGTTAGGTTTAGACGCAAGAACAAGAAGAAAATGTGCGAGTCAATAACAGATATATTTCATCTCGTGGCTTCGCCACTCATGAAAATACCGAGTTTTTCACCCACTCGATGAAATGTATCCGTTATTCACTCGATGTAAGCAAATATCCTGTATATATTAGTTAAACAAACTCTTATTATCACTATATGTGCACACCCTTTATTGGGAATTTTTCAAGGCCCGTGCATTACAGTTGAAGATATTTTAACTATAATCTTTCCAGATACAAAACAAAACATCAATAAATTGATACAAAACAATACATAAATAAATAAATAAATAAATAAATAAATAAAACAAGGGGAGAGTTATGAAAAGACCAATGACACAAGCAATACCTGTGCGTTTGTATATAAATGGCTGTCTGATTTATTGTTTCCGCTCAGCAGTTTTATATAAACTGTGATTTATGTATAAGTGCACTAGAGGTCAATGATATGGCAGACTGTGTCGTTTATATCATGGTAAATATGTACTGTATCACCTGTAACAATGAGACAACAGTCTGTTATTTAATCACCGCGTTATTATCTCTGGGCAACACCGTACAATGGTCACTCGTGGAAATTAGATCCGGTAATGATGGTATCACACACATTTCACCTCAATCGATCCTGAGCACTGATGATCTATGTAAATAGGCAGATTTTTCATGGATGAACTATTTTTTCTACTACGCTGCATTTGTTATCTCTAGTGAAGAATTTTAAGGTGTTTAATTGTGGCAAAGAAATACACAACTTTATTTTACATGCAAAAACAATTCAAAGTTCCAAGGTTCAAAATTAGGAATAGATATGAGTTTGGCGAAGAAAAAAAGTTTAATAACAAAAGTATGCCAAGTACTATACTATTTATAATACTTACTACTGTTTACCTCTGATAAATAATTCAAATTATCAACAGGAAGATCTATTTAGTAACGAAACCTGAAATGAGTTTATGAGACAACAACGTTGTTTTCTGTGTTTTATGTGAATGTTACAGAAAACACAAATTGAACAGCATGTTTACAGATCAAATGTCTAAAACAAAGGAGCTTATTATCTGTAATGCTTCTATTTAATGACCGCATACATATTGGCACCATCGTTACCTTTATCTTGTGGTTGGTTGATATTTAAGAGAGGATTTCCTTTCGTTGGGACAAAATTTCGTTGATGTAAGCTTGGTTACATGTTTCAGATCTGTCAATATAAGTTTGCTGTGGGCTTTAATTTTTTGCAAATGTAAGATCCGATAAAAACGCTAAATTAAATTCCCAACGAAATATTTTGATTATATAGTATCTCTTGAAGAATTTGACTACATCTCAAACTTGCATTAAAGGTTTAATTTGAAGCGTTTCGAACTTATTTGATTTTGTGACACTGATTCCAATCTTAAGATAACCACACAACTATTTTTTTGTTAAATACTGAATGCAAAGCAAATACAAATATACTGATTATCCTGGATCTTATATAAAATCATCTCAAACTCGAATTTAGGTTTCCTCGGGAAGGGCTCATGACATTATTTGATTTTGATGTCCTAAACATCATTTTCTGGGTCATCGAAAAGAACTTTATACTATCTGAAATTTTTAGGTTTACTATTAAAATGTAAGTGCTGCTTATTTTTAAAATTCTTTTACAAAATGTTCTTTAATTTGGATTGAATATTCAGATAGAGAGAGACAGACAGACAGACAGAAAGACAGAGACAGAGTTACAAATATACACCATGCAGAGCGGAAAGTGCTATCCATCGATCCTACAGGAGGTTGCGTGATAATATGAAGTGAATTTTTAAATATGGAGAAATAATATTAACATTGAGGTTAGACAATTTTCAATTCGTACTCGACTAAGATTTGAACCCGGCACATATCGCCTTGCCTGCATTTACCAATCCCCATACCCTCTCGACCAAGCACACACATCCCAAAAAAGGATGCAACAAAGTCGCTGATATAGGCATTCGTGCGCAGGGATAGCACTTTCCCCTCTGTATGGTGTATATATGCAACCCTCTATAAAAACCTCTATATACCTTGAATTCTGTCATAGAAATCCGGAGTGACTGTATCCTTTGATGAGAATTAATTACTGGGTCGATAAGGTGGTGTGTCTACTGCGCACGAATGCCTATATCAGCGACTTTGTAGCATCCTTTTGGGGGGTTGTGTGCTTGGTCGAGGGGTATGGGGTTCGTGCGTGCAGGCAAGGCGATGGGTGCCGTAACCCGTAGATCCGGGTTAGAATCTCAATAGAGTACGAATTAAAAATTCTCTAAACTGTATGATAATATTTTTTCTTCATCTGAGCTATGCAACTAATTGCATTCATTTAGCCTTAGAAAACTTTTAAAATCTGATTGAGAACACACGGCATACAAAAATGGGTCATTGCATTTTTTTTCTCGACTGTTCCAATAATCTGCATATGTATGCAAGAAGGTATATAATACATTTCAGTAGAGACTTTTGTCGTGCTCCAATTTCTAATCACAGGCATGCATATAGGGATATAACTAGTATTGTTCAACCAGACTCTCGCGTGGCTCTGTGAGGTCTCCGTGAGATCTCACTCGAGAGTCTGGTTGAACAAGACTAGTGGACGCCTTGGAACGCACTTAAAAACGTATGCTGTGAGTAGTAAATGAAATACAGGATGTCAAAATTAAAGAAAATCTTTGAATTGCGTTAAATTAATAATGGAAACACAAACAATAATAACCCATTTACCAGCCAATGGGTGCATCTCAAAATATTAGTACTCTATTTTTCATCCAATTCCCCACTCACTATACCCCAGGGTAGACTGGGTACCTGACTGTAAATAATTAGTCCCTTACACCTAGACAACTCTTAGAACAATAGAAGCCCTGTTATTCAGTTATTACAAGTTGATTACGAAGTTAATTTTTCTCCAGTCCGACTGTCGGTCAAGTCTCAATCCTCGACTTAATTTCCTCCTCTTTCTTATTTGCATAATCTGACTATTCTGTATGTGCCATTTTTAGTTGAATACGGACCAAGTTAACCTAGAATAGTATGAGATACGTGGCGCTTAAAGTTAATGGCGAGGAGATTAAGGACCTAAGAGCTCCACACCCCCATTCATTCTTTCTAGATATTTGCCAAGTTGAAAATTAGTACAGCGGTAAAATTATGTTTCTAATTTTCTCGAAAATCACAGACACACACACACACACACACACACACACACACACATATATATATATATATATATATATATATATATATATATATATATATATATATATATATATATCGCTGTATGTCAGTCAAATCCTGATATGTGCCGATACATATGGTCCGTCAACCAATACTATAGCTGACACAAGTGTGAGGCATCACTCAATTTATAGGAGTACTGGACGCTTGTCGGACATTCAGACTTAATGTCCGTCAGCTTGCCGACTGTCACTATCATTTACGAATTTAAATCGCCATAACTTCAATATTTTTAAAACTATTTTCAATTAATTTTTCAGTATACACTAAACAAATTAAAACTAATTTACAAAGGGTAAGTATCAACGTAAAATACGGATTTTACATGCAGTGCTATGCTAATGAGGTGTAGTTATCTCTGCTTTGGCGATATGTCAGCATAGGGAAAATAATGTAACTGTGCTGAGGTGCGGGGAAGAGTTTTAGGTATAATTCGTGGATACCTATATATTGTCCAAGGTCAAAGGAGAAGCAGGGAGTAAGTCATAATTTAATCTCTCTCTCTCTCTCTCTCTCTCTTACACACACACACAGACAGACAGACAGACAGACAGACAGAGATAACTGAAAAGTTTACAAACATTGTTTTGTTACTCCAGTATCCCAACACGGGAAGACATTTCTTCAACCCTCATTCAAAATTTAAACGTCTTTATGCTAATTTTCTTCGCATGATGATATTATTTCTGCAATTTCTGATCGTTTAATGATTAGCCCTACCCCTCCATGACATCAATCAGTCGACAATCCCTCGCTGAAAAGATTATTTTAATTGTACCTTCTTCATGACACACGGTTCTAATTAACGGAAGGCAGTGTTTGGACGATTCTAGATTTGGTCGAGGGGCAAAAACACTCCAAAATCGGAAGATTCAATATTAGAACAGTCAGTCTATACAAAATACTTCTTGAGAAAGTGAACACTTTGCAAATATTTACCCAACACCTTTGAATATCTCTACGCAGCGGCGTTTTAATAAGGTAAGGCTTCTGATTTGTAATGTACATCAATCTTTTTAAAGAGTAAGGACACTTTATATGACCGTGTAGATTCTTTGAAGTAGCAATTGTCCAGATTTTTATATATTATTTATTGTATCAAATATAACAAATGGTTTCTGATCAAAAGCTCACTGGAGGACCAGGCAATAGTCAACTTTGTTTGAGAGGCTTATTCCAACCATGCTACTTGTAGAACTGGGTGTACGTAGGTGGCTTAGTTACTATAAACGTTTGTTGATATTTTCAGTCAAACCAATCTTTAAATTTACAGAAAATTATTAATGTGGATTATTTCTTTTTATTTTATTCGCAACGGTTACTATGGTAACTTCGGTTTGTTTCTAAAACCATACTCTAGAAAGGATTATAAATGACAATGGATGGTATTTTGCTTAATATAACAGTCTTCCTTCATGATCTGTATTGCAGCTCTGCTGCAGTGTGATCTTCTCGTTATTGTGCAGCAGACTAAAATTTCTTAGGACTATCTATCGTAATCCACGTCCAGGGTCAAGGATGTTCATTCCAGCGTATGTGTGTGTGTGTGCGTGCGTGCGTGCGTGTTCGTTTGTGTGTGCGTACGTGTGCATTTGTTTGTGTGTGTGCGTGTGTGTGTGATTAAAATAGAATTTAAAACAAAAAGTATGCATACAAAATTTCATGACTGCATATATTAAATTAATCGACCCAGTAAACTGAGATATCACTGCTTGCTAGTTCTGCATTTGGCCTCCTATACCAAGGAAAGTGAACGAAAGGGAAGGGGGGGGGGGGGGCATCATTGGCGCTTTGTAAATATGAACAGCTTGTGTAGTAAACTGACATAAACCCATAATCATTTCCGTCAAACGTCGAATTTCATATAGTGAATGAAAACATGGAGATCAGTGGTTAAAGATTCAGCAACAAAACAAATACTGTACGTGTTCAAAGAACATGTCAAGACACAGCATTTGAGAGAGATGTATCCCTGCTTTTTATTTTATCCATAGGTACAATGAAACCTATCTATTAGGACGGTCAAGGATCAGGACATATATCCTTTACATAGAAGAGCATTTCTAATAGCTCTTTTCTATGTCTATGATAGAAAGAATCTTCATGTTGCTTTCCCCCACTAAAACCGATGGACTCTTAAATGAAGCTTTGCTGGTATTCAGACAAATTCATAACCGTAGTAAATTATTTCAATAAAAGTTGGAAAACTTATTTCCAGCAAAAACAATTTCCAGCAAAAACAATGTACAGGTGTGCAAAAACAATTTTTGAAAACGTTCATAGTTAGCAACTACATTAACGAGCAAGGTAAGGTATTTTTTTTAAAGACAAAATGGTACGATACATATGGGGTAAAATTAAGTATTTTATTTCCACGGTAGAGAGGAGCTCATGTTTATTGGGAATTTCAGGCTGTTACTTGCATGGACGCAGTCCTATGAATGCAATATTAGAAATGTCATTTGAAGCAGGTTTGATGTAAGTTTTCTTTTGCTTTTTTTCAATTTTTCTTAATTTCTTTCTTTTTCTCCAAACAAGCTCGAATCGTGTATTTGTGTTCTTTGATCTCTTCGCGACAACAGTAACAGATTCTTCCTGGACTTTTTGTAGAATGTTTGACACCCCAGTTAGTTCTATATATAACTCAATTTCAGGCAGTGTCGTGTATGGACTTAGTCCTTCTACGTGAAGTACACAAGTGCCCTTTGAAGCAGATTTGCTGTAGGTTTTCCTTGTGCTTTCTTTCTGTCACTTTTCTTTCTTTCTTTGTATCTTTCTTGTTGTTGTTGGGGCTTTTTCGATCAAGCTTGAATCATGTTTCTTGATCGCTTCTGGACTACAGGAACAGACTCTTCTGGACTTGTTGTTTGAAATTTGGCTCCACAGTTAGTCTGATATATTATAATTCAAACGATCTCACGCATATTGTTGGAACCCTATCAGTCTGGCTAGTTAGTATCTGATTTAATCAAAATATCATAATGATTTATGGTGTGAGGTTTTGTTCTGGCTTTGATCAGATTGATTACCTGTTATTGTGGGGCAAAAAGAGCATTAGAAAGCGTGCATATACAGACTCATTCATTAATAAGGCTTGTAACAGGTTGCATTAAATGGCATAAAACGGTGGTTGAAATAATATTATAACGTTGAAAGATGCCTTCCATTATGCATCACAAACTTTATCTAAAATCTGTTTGAAACGAAATAATGAATATTACTAAAATGAGTACATCCTGCAGATGAAATAAGGAGGGGATCCTCTTTGTTTCCTTGCTTGTTTCATCCTTTGTTTATCCCTTTGCATTTCCAATAAATGGTTGAGTGCTGAGGTTCATTCATACATATTGCATTAAGTATACTTATTTTAAACAGATTTTAAGCCCATGTTTGTGAGTAAACGATCAAAGTGTTCTCAAGTCATGCTAACTGCACTCAGATCGATATGAATTACTAATTCTTTGTTTACGGATCAATATCAATAAATACCCAACATACAAGTTCCAAACCGATCATTAATTTCTTAAATCGCATAACTGAACGTTTATGAAGCGCAATAATTTCACACTGCTTGCATTCAAAGTACAAAAATAGAGAATGCATTTCAATGTTATTGTTATGATTTAATGTTTAATCAGACTTGAAGAGTGGTCCGTTCATAACAATCTGCATTGTTTCTTCATTCTTCAACACATTTTGGTTTCCAAAAATTATATATATATATATATATATATATATATATATATATATATATATATATATATATATATATATATATATATATATATATGTGTGTGTGTGTGTGTGTGTGTGTGTTTGTGTGTGTTTGTGTGTATATATATATATATATATATATATATATATATATATATATATATATATATATATATATATATATATATATATATATATATACGTATGTAAAGTGCAAAATAGATTTAAAACATTTTTAAAAAATTAAATTTGAAATTCAATGGATCATCGGTTTTGCAAATGTAAAGTGCATTTATATATCTTTTTGTAACACAAAATTTATATAAGAAAGGATGTTTCTGTTTTCTCAAAACCTAACGCTCCTTATTAACAATATAGTTCTTTGCAGTGAAAATCATCGATGAAGCACCCAAAGACACGCTTAATGTGCGAAGAAACTCGTAAGGTGCTTGAGAGTGGTTCCAAAATATTCACCAGTTGCCACTCATCTGCTCACTTCTCAAAAAGAATCTTAGAACCACAATTGATGTGTCCGACATATCGCAGATGTTTCTTGGTATATGAACGGGAACAAGTTTTTCCTTAGCTAATAAAATATTTCAATTCAACTGATGGTGGTGGGGGGGGGGGGGGTTTGTTCTGCGCATAATAATAACATAAAAATGGACGCATTTTTCAATTTAAGAATATTGAATTTTAGATATAACAAAAAATTTCTTCACACTTTTGATGTTACGTTTGAAATTTCTACATCTACATCGAAGTTTTGATATTGCAAGAGTTTGTAATTATTTTATGAAACACGTTGAATTTAATATATACAAGAATTGCCACGAAAAAGAAAAAGCAATTTTATGATTACTGAAATTTCATTTTGATATTAAAATTTGTTAAAATAAAACAACAGCAACTACAAGATAGTATGTTTGTAGATGAATTCATCAATGGATGGGTGGATGGGTGTTATATATATATATATATATATATCTATATATATATCTATATATATATATATATATATATATATATATATATATATATAGTGAGAGAGAGTGTCAAAAAGTGAATGAAGCAAGAATCGTAGTTCTCTGATTTCTAAAAAAAATGGTTGAAAACAAGATACTTACCCATACTTCTGACAAATGTCTTGAAAAGCACAGATAGAGCAAGAGGTTATTTCAGCATAAATTTGAACAGAGTCTTGAAAAGCACAGATAGAGCAAGGGGTATTTCAGCATAAATTTGGACAGAGTCTTGAAAAGCACAGATAGAGCAAGAGTGTATTTCAGCATAAATCTGGACAGAGTCTTGAAAAGCACAGATAGAGCAAGGGGGTATTTCAGCTTAAATCTGGACAGAGTCTTGAAAAGCACAGATAGAGCAAGAGGGTATTTCAGCATAAATTTGGACAGAAGAAATTGCGAAATCTTTCATATTTATGTACATAAAGATTTTGAATAACTGTTATGGTTTTGAAAAGTTTCTGAACGATGACAACAACAATATCAGCTTTAAGTCAAAACAGCGTGCTAATGTGACATAAGTAAATTTATTTTATTTTACATTTTACATGCCGACCCCAAGGGAATCAACAGGAATAATTAATCTTTGCAGCCCATGGTTAAAATATTTTGTGTGTATGATTTCAGATTTCTATGACTATTGCGGTGGTGTTTTTTATCTTGTATAAAACTGCCGGTTTATGTCTTGATCACAATTCGAAAACAATTGAATAGTGTTCAGTTTTGATGAAGTACGGCCATGACGCTACTGTGTAAGGGAAAAGTTGCTAAAGACTTTTCTTGTTCTTTTGGGGGCAAAGCTGTCTCTCTTCATTTAAGAGTTGCGTAATTGTCAGATGATGACAAAATATCTGGAACAAAATGAGAACGTCCTCTTTAGGCTTTCACGCTCACTCCTTGGATCTGAAGACTCGGCAGAAACAAAATTAACTGAAAATGTGTTTGTCCGGTTGACAACACAGTTTTATTCTTCTTGGTCTCCATGCTTGTTTAGAGAGATGTAGGGTCAGTATGATACTGCCCGTTGGAGTGTGCGTTTGTGCCTGCGTGTATTTTTGCATATTTGGGTGTGCTCCCATGCACGAGTGTGTGTGTGTGTGTGTGTGTGTGTGTGTGTGTGTGTGTGTGTGTGTGTGAACACGTGTCTTTGTTTGCATGGGTTTTTGCAACAATGGACACGTGTGTGTGTCTGTGTGTATCTCCGTCTGTATCTATGTGAGTTTATGTACAACTCTTCCCACAGTATTCACGAATGACACTTCAGACTTGGATATTAGTATTTGCATCGAAAGGATAAGCCGGGAGGGAGGAAATATATATATAAATATCTGGAAAAAATATGATGAACACTGCTTTAGGGCAGATTTCTTCATGCAGTTAGGTATATAAACATATGTACGTTATGTTAATAACAGGTACATGTACGTCATCACTAAAACAACAACAACAAAATTTTAACGGAAAACTCAAATCTCATATTTTTAAAACGGAAGAATATTTCTTATAAGGCAGTTAGAGTTATATAAATATTTTTTCGGTCATGGCTTATTTACAAAGAAGATATATTTCATCCATTCAGAGGTGACATCAAATTGCAACTTTGTTTATTACAGGCACTCAGAAAGTTTAATTACTCATCTTATGGTATTTATATGTGACCATGTATGTCAATAAATATTCAAAAGCTAAATAAGAGCAGAAATGTTGACGGACTTTTTGATAAACTTTTCGACATTTCATCAAGTTTCTATTACCAGTAATTTGCCTGGAATAACTGTGATGTGTTACATTATTATCTTCGCATGTTTGTTTTTTTTTTTTCCTTCGGAAAATTCCAATGATGCATTTTTGAAGATAAAATAAGTACAAACTAAATGCAAAAGTAAAAGTTATCATAAATTATAATTAAAACGTTCATATCATGTTGGTGTAATTTTTGACCAACTCTTGCACATTTCTGCATCTTACGACTTTCGGTATTTAACACTAAGTAACCTTTGATTTTCAAAAAAATGTAATAATGTTTAGATCCTTCATTAATTGAGAGTTTCATAATTTTGCAGATTGTGGCCCAGATACACTGGGTCCTTGTCCACTTGATGAAAGAGAAAATAAGCGTCAATCGTCAGCAGAACAAGTCTTAGTGAGGCATTAGTGACTGTTAAGATTTGCATAAATACATACTTAATTATGAAAATGGCAGTGTATGGTGCTGAACGCTCTTCTCCAGGAACTAAAAGCAGTATTTTTGATCTATAGTCATTCTTCTTGATTAACAACAAAAACCACGATTTTTCTTTTCTTCCAATTTCAGTTACTGTAAATCAAGGTCAAAATTTAATGACAATAATAATGATTTATGTGGGTTGAATGAGGACTTAGTTTTTCACCTTTTTTGGTGGTGGTGTTGCCAGCCATGTTAAGACTTATGTGTCATTTAGTTCCAATAAGTATAATGTGCGTGCAGAGTTTTATTAATTTAAAAAAGTCCAATAATATTTAGTTAATTTAATTAATTCCAATATATAAATAACCCATTGACCCATATAACAAGTTAACGATCGAGTTCCATCTGCCTTTTGTTATATTATTTATGTACCCATAATCTTACGCATTAAATAAACAAATAAGTGGGTCTTGTTCTTGTTTAATTAGAGGTACAGTCATACAGTCGCTCCATTGGTTCCACTCAGAGAGGAAACCAGAAGCCTGCCATACAAAATGTAATGTCTCAGGTTCAAGATGTTAGAACTGAATGGATGCATAAGGCTACGGATCAATTAGGAATCGTTTGGTACCAAGAGCGAGTTGAATGTGAGTCACAAATTTAAGACCAGTGCATATCCATCTCGCATGCATTCTTTCTGGTGCTGATTGTGAGTCACAAATTGAAGACCAGTGCCTAACCATCACACAGACACTCACTCCTGTTGGTGCTGGAGACATTTCGTCTCTTTGACTTCAACATTTTCTTACCAAAGGCAAGTCTACTACCAAATGATTTTTAAGTTTCATATCAATTATGTTTGTGCATTGTTTATTTGCAGTAGACAGTATTAGCAACTAAATACTGCCGATGTCATCATATCAAATCGTCATAAACCCACGTGATCGATTCCGTTACTATTGCATCCATGATGAATGGAGTGGTAACGGAATCGATCACACGTGAGTTTCCGACGATGTCATATCACAGCTCTGTGTGAGTGTAATATACTGATGGCTTCAGCCTCTCTCTAACATTACCTTCCTAATTATTTACTTTCAAATAAATATCTTGAATTTATCAGAGCTGTCTCGTTTTGGACTGAAATTGTAATTATTGACATACGTTTCAAGCAGCAAAGCTGGTGATTTGAAAGACGAAAGACGTAAAGTATGTTATAAAAAAGTAACAACTTGACATTAATATTTATAACTAAGCGTGACAAGGATTAGTTAAAGATTAAATCTATGCGTTGGTTATATTCTAATTGGTTCATCACGTGATAATAACTGTCATCGAAATTAGTGTTAGAAAGTAACCTGAACTTCTAAAGATTCACAATATTAATTAGTTGTACACAATATTAATTGGTTGTACACAATATTTATTGGTTGTACAACAATTATCGATAAAGACAATTTACTTGTAGAGGAAATATTTACTTTCGAACCGCGCACAAACAAATGTTTAAAGCTGAAGTTCATCTTGTTACAGTACAGTTTAAAGCTGAAGTTCATCTTGTTACAGTACTGTTACACCTATTTCAGAGGGGACCTACGTATTGTCTTTACTTTAGCGTTCTAAGTTTTTGTTAAGTTATATGCTTCTTTTCACAATGGTAGAACTAAAAAAGGGCAACAATAGAAGACGTTCTTCCTAATCACTACAATAATTATAAAAGCAGGTAATAAACAGAGTAAAATGTTGGTCTAAATACTCCAGTATTCCCACCACCAATCATCTGCCATGTATTTCAGAATATTCCATTATATGGGTTATAAGGTTGTTATCATGCTGTAGATTTATATATATATATATATATATATATATATATATATATATATATATATATATATATATATATATATATATATATATATACACACACAGGATATTTGCTTAAAACCAGAGAATAACTGATATATTTCATCGAGTAGTTGAAAATACTTAAGTTTTTCACCCACGAGATGAAATATGTCCGTTATTCACTCTGAGGAAGCAAATTTTCTTTTTATTTTATGCTCCAACATATTGTTTAGCAATTTGTATAACATACTGAAGTAGCAGATTTTTTACTGTATCCGACGCGAAAATGTCAGCGGTTTACCGTTTATGTTCTGCTCTGTTTTGTGTATATTCGCACAGAAAATATCAGTAGTAACATAATGCTCCTTCCCAGTTCAAGGTAAAACAGCAGATAAAAACAAAAAATGAAGAAAAAAAATTATGTGTCCATTGATGGTTTTGAACCCGGTTCGTCTGGATACGGCCATTTTTACCTTTACACTACGCAAGCGTTTTACAACAGTTTCAAACTCCTTAGTCATAATGTTATCAATGTCTATTGACGGCCAGTGAAAAAATATTATATTTTTTTCACTCCAGTGAAATATCACAAATATTTCAATCGGAAAATGCAGTAATTCACGGCCTAGTATAAAATAAAGTAATATAATACATGTCAGATATACTGCCAATATTGTTTTCTTTTTGTTTTTGCTCTTTGTTTGTTTTTTTTTTTGTTTTTTTTTTCTTTATTTGTTTTGTTTTCCTAGGGGTGGGGGACGGGGGGGGGGATTCAGTACTATTTTTTTTCCAGAGAGAATCACATCCACGACATTAAAAACACTTAAATAGACATTTTAAGAAATCGTACGAGT
Organism: Margaritifera margaritifera; assembly: GCA_029931535.1. Lineage (NCBI taxonomy): Eukaryota > Metazoa > Mollusca > Bivalvia > Unionida > Margaritiferidae > Margaritifera > Margaritifera margaritifera. Next base: position 1,071,477 of record JAQPZY010001630.1, on the reverse strand, counting down.
AACGACAAATGCCCGAGTTAAATTCTTGCAACATTTTGTGATATCTGAAAAATGCTAAATTTTGTAGCCATGAAACGAGGTAATGAATTTCATATACCATAAAAAACAATTTTCATAAACTGCTTGACCAATGTTCACCACGAATCTAATATGGGGAAAACAAGGCTGACTTGTATGCATGAACGAATACTTGTACTGTATCGTACAATTCAGCAGATCTTGGTGTCACGTGCTTGTAATTGCCGTTAATGGAATGGATACAGGCATAGAATAGTCTTAAAGGTTGCAAAAACTGCAGTTTCAAAGAAAGAAACACACAACAATTAACCAGGAATTGGGATTATAAACCATTTTATGCACATTGTACTGTGGATTACGCTTAAGACTCAATAGGTGCAAAACAAGTACTTCTCGATCCAATTAGTCATTTAGGACACTATAATATAAACATTTAGATTGAGAAATAATTCACACTGTTTCACAATCAATATGTCAAATTAATTTCATTGGGGTGCAGTGGCGACGCGAGGAAGGGGTCGGAAGGGAGTAATTGCCCCTGAGCGCCAGACGAATGGGGACGCCGTCGGGAGCTTTTTTGTTACAGCTGACATTTTTTCATAGTATTTCAACTCACCTTCGTGTAACGGGGGGGGGGGGGGGGGTGCAATTCTTCACAAAACTTATATTTAGAGGGGGGACGATGGAGGTTGGCAACTGACAAAAAACCTGTTCTCTTTGGCAAAGTATGGACCCAATAAAGAACCTTGCTCCCGGGCGCCTCGGTAGGCGCACCACTAAAGAACATTGCCCCCGGGCGCCTCAAACCCTCGCGCCGCCACGGTGGAGGGGGGAGGGTCGCCGCTCTTTAACAAGGGGTATAAAGCATGATACTTTGACTCCTGTTTTGATTAAACATCTTCCGTGAACAGTTGAAGATTAAATGCATCTTCATTATCTAATATGCATTGATGCTCGAATTGTAGAATATCATGAACAGAAAGAAGTTGGTGTTACTAAAATTCTTTAGTCAAGAAATACTTAGTAACTTTTAACTAAGCGTCAAAGAGGTATGCTGTTTTGGCACTAACTACTTTAAATTGAACATCATAGAGGTATACTTTGTTGGTTGAAACTACTTGAAACTAAGCATAGAAAGGTATGCTTTGTTGACTTATACTAACCACATTGGCGACTTTTTGTGAATGATAGACTCCAGTCATCATTCATTTGTGAATAGTGAGTGAAAAGAGAGATAAAACTGATGAAAGCAGTCCGTGGGTGGGTTTGTCAACTTCTGAACGGATGAAAAACGACAAAGCTAACTTAACAATACTCTCAAATCTCAACTCCAGAATTTACCCTTCATTTGACCTGAAAGAACAACGATCTCGTGAATAGCAGAATTAATACTTGTTCCGAGTGAGGGGTTATATTTGATCTGATTAAAATATTGTTTTGGTGAAAAATGTACCCAATATGTCCCATACATGCCAAATGCACAACATTTTTTCCAACGTTTCTAGTCATGAATGGTAATGTAGCAGAATAAAAGATCTTGTTAATGACTCTTTCTATTGACTATGTATTTTGGCATTTCTGTCATGAATTTTGATGAAACTGGTAAAGTTTGTGTTGTTCACAAATATATTACCACTAATTATTCAGGATTAACTTTTATTAGGGCAATAATGAGAATTCTGCCAAAATGTTAGTATTAGGTCTTAGAAGTAATTAGGAGAGGTGAAAATGGCTTAGCAATAAAACTTCCCGCGAAGCGTCAAGCATATGCCACTATTGGTTGTATATTATAATATTTTTAAGAAACCTTTCCTTCTTAACATTTGAAGCATTAATACTTCCTACAAAAATCTTATTACCTGTGGCAAAATAACCAAATATTTATGACTACGGTACAATTCAAAATTCTGGCATATCCACTTCCATCTCACTCCAGCATATTTTTTCAACTTTGAATTAAATATTCAAATGCATGTTTAGCTGGTCATATTTACCAAAATATAACTTAACATCATTATTTGTAGAAGTTTCTGTTTTTAGGGCTTTCCTCGCGGAATAATATTCTTTCAAGGTGATCTTATTCCAATATAATTTTCTACCAAAAAAGATCAATATATTTTAATCCAATATTGTTTTAATGAATAGCCCTTTTAATGCTTTGGAAAGATTTGAGTCAGAACATATCACATATGTGTTGTTCTCTTAGAACTTACTATTTTCCACCTGATTTAATAAAAAAAATGTTAAATCGTGAGCCAGAAGCAAATGTATTAAAAATAGACACTTGTGGGTTAATGCATGATGTCCTTTAATTTTCAACATTATAGTTATAATTGTTAGATTATCTCCCTTTGAAATTTGGTGTCATGTTGGTACATATTAATTGTGCATTTACGACTAAAATAATGCTGGAAACAATGATCAGACTTTAAATGTCAACCACGTGTAAACTGTGTGTTAGACAGAGTGAGTATATGTAATGTATTGCTTTTCCCGACTTTACACAGGAAACAGTGCTTGACAAGTGTTAATCAGTAAACTACAATATTACAACCTGACTGTGTAGGTAAGGCTTTAGTCTGTAAAATTTAATGACACTATACCTATAAAATAATTTGTATAAAGATGTGCATGTGGTATATAGAATTCGCTCTGTCCACGCTCCTTTATTTGTGTTTCCGTTATTGAAAGTTTTTTTATTTATTTTTTTTTTTTTTTTTTTTGGGGGGGGGGGAGTATTTACTGACACCAAAGGTTGCAATGTGGAAGCGTTTTAGGATAAACCTTTGTTCGGCAACAAAATATGGTAACTATGGCAGGGGATATTGTAAAATTCCTTCTTTTTTTAAAAAAAATCTTGTGCTAGAGAAGCAGGAGTTTCTTGCAACAATACGAATTTAATTTTTATTGTTTAAAGAAATTTTTTTTTCATAGGTATGCATTTTATGATCTCGTTTTTAAAGCATCTTCAATTTTAAAGTTAAAAAGAAATGTTACTAAAATGTTATAGTTTTGCATAGTGATGTAAAAATCACTCTTCTGTATCCGGAATTATTAATAAATTTTTCATTATCTCGCCCATTTTAATATGCGACATCAAAGAGCAACATGAATATATTGTTTTTCAATATATTAGAAGTCTATTGGCAGGTACGATTTGTACAATTCATAAGATAAGAATACAATTTTATTAATATCTCCAAATATGTAACCATCTGCACAGCGATGCCAGATAATATCTTGCTCAAGTAAGAATCATTGGCTATCCGATACAAGCATATTTGTTTCTTTAATAAAATTAATAGTGTATATTTCAGTAGTACCACAGCTTACCTGAATAATGTCCAATAAGTGGGCGTCCGGAGGAATTTTTCCAGGGGTGGGGGTGGGGGTGGGGGCAAATCCAAAATCAAAGGGACGAAAGGCTTGCAGCAATATATATATATATATATATATATATATATATATATATATATATATATATATATATATATATACTGTACAATTGATTTGTTTACAATCCTGGGGTGCCCACCCACCCACCTACCTCTCCTGCTGACGGCAATGGTCCAATAATCTATTTAGACAACAGTCTTATGTAAACACTTGTTTGGCATATATATGCAGCTATTTCTTGTGTGTTCTATTTTGTGTAATTTGATTTATCTCATGTTACATGTTTAGATTTAAAAGGCTTTAAAATGAATATGCGATGATACACTCAAACATTATTTGAAGTCCCTCTTAAAGTCTGTATGACTAAAAATTTGCAGCTAGCTTACTTTAAGTCCTTTGTTTCATCCGCAAACTGAGTTGGCTGAGAAATAGGAGCCATCGATTCAACTGCTGAAGTATAATTTTCATATTCGATAAATTAGTAAAATAATTACTATGTCATGTAAATGTAATATCATAAGTTGCCCTCTGTGGTGCAGCCTTCTCTCAAGTAGGCAATACAACGGTTGTGAATATCAAACGGATGGTGAAAGGGGCTAGAAAAGGAGTGTGCTCTACGGTACTATAGAGTGTTGATGTTATAAATAAGTTTACATGTTGGTAAATTATCATCCAATTTGTCAGTGATATTAGCCTCCGGATTAATGAGAAATTCAGTGGAAAGAACCTACTGTATCCTATACTAAATAAGGAATAAATCTGCCCTACTGTATCCTATACTAAATAAGGAATAAATCTGCCCTGCTGTATCCTATACTAAATAAGGAATAAATCTGCCCTACTGTATCCTATACTAAATAAGGAATAAATCTGCCCTACTGTATCCTATACTAAATAAGGAATAAATCTGCCCTACTGTATCCTGTACTAAATAAGGAATAAATCTGCTTCTTTGCACAGATTATACGTTACAATATTCCTCTTTAAAATTCTGTGCAACGTAGTTAGCCGTGGTGGATTTTGAAATTATATGCAATGCAGTAGAAAATATGTTGCATTTTGGATGTAGTAGAAAATATGTTGCATTTTGGATGTAGTAGAAAATATGTTGTATTTTGGATGTAGTAGAAAATATGTTGTATTTTGGATGTTGTTAGCCTTGTTGATGTGCAAATATTCTGATGTTGAAAAGAATTTCTCCCATTTTACGTTGCAAAACCAGATCTGAGTCAAACATACCTTAAATTGAATACCGTGTATACACGCGTATAAACCGATACCAACTGCAAACTGCATATACCCAGATCTGCCGTTGCATAATGCGCCGGCAGATCTGGGTCTATGCAGTTTGTAAGGACTAATCCGTAAAACAAACAACATAGACCCTGATCTGCCGGCGCATTGTGCGACGGCAGGTCAGGGTCTGTGTTGTTTGCATTTGGACTTTGTCTATACGCGAGTACATGCGGTAGCTTCCAAATCTGGCATTAAAATCGGATGAAATGCCTCTATTCTATGTATATTTTGGTGTCGTTTTGGTCAGTCTTTGTTAATTTTAAATATTTAAATGACATCTTACAGAAACCAAAATGGGAGCCAACATTTGATGACAGAGAAAATCTGTGATCATAAACAGGTTAGTGTTGACTTATTGTATTTTATTTCACGTTAATTATTTAAGGATCTGCACATGTTGCAGTTTAACACTTTTTATGCATATACTTTTATATAGTACAATTGAGAAGACTCTATTTTAGATGTAATCACATGTCATGATTCTTTGATAGGATTATGTGTCAAAGGTACCGTATATAGTCATGATTCTTTGATAGGAATGTGTGTCAAAGGTACCGTATATATCCACACATGGTCTCATGCTTAATGATAAGTTTTAACCCCACCCTAATCCCCACCCCCACTTTTGCAAAATTGTGGCAAATATTTACTAAGGCTATCTTTGTTTTATAAAAAGCCAATCAACTACTTCAGAATAATTTATTAGACTGTCCCCATGGTCTTATTATGTGAGAAATGTTGTAGACAAGGATAATTAATGATAAATTTTTTTAAAAAAATGATTCATTGACATGCTCTAAGTGGTTGCGCGGCATGACATATCATATATACTAGTATTTTGAACGAATAACGTTAAATTTGCAATGTCAGTGAATTGACTTTAAGTGTGAAACCCTTTTGTTTAAAATGATACAACCTCGTGTAAATTCCTTGAATACTATACTATTTATTTTGCATACATTGGGTATGTGCTTCTATGTGGAAAAGAACTTATTAATTTAAATAACTTGTTTCAAATCATTTTGCCTTGCAGATCGTTTTATTAGTTGTGGTAGTTAAATATTTTTAAACTTAACTTTGGTCTAGATAATACTTGTCTTCAGAATATCTCCAGTAAACTGTATATATCTGCATTTTGTACTAAATAATAATGTATAAAAAGATTGTGATGTTTTGTGATAAAAAAAAATATGGTTATTCTATCATTCTCTAATAGAAGATGATGAATTTAGATAAAAGATTTTCGTGAAATATTGAAAAGTATACACAAATGGTCTAGTAAATGTTTAATTTGTATCCCATCATTCTTGGTGCTGGGAACACTTCCTGTATGATCCGTTTATTACCCCTTTCATACTTTTAACAACATGAAACTTTTTAAAAAATTTCCAAATAGGGAACTACAAGATTCATTAAGTGTAACAACTTTCTTTTTTAAAACATAACAAAAGGAAACATATTTTAAGAGAGAGAGAGAGAGCAGATTTAACCAGTTCACACAACAAGTGTAATATTTGAACATTTACATTTTAGAACAACTCTTCGAGAGAAATTCATTTTGATAATACGTTGCACAGAGTGGGTAATAAATTATTCAAACGTCCACATTTGTAAATTCTTCTTATATTTATTGCTGCTAAATATACAGGTAATAAAAATTACCTATGTTAACTTGGAAAACTTTAAACAGATTGCAAAATATTTTAAATCAGTAAAAGCTATTTCTGAATTTAATATCTTATCATATCAGGAAAAAACTTTTTTTTTTGTATTGCAAGACATCACTAAATTAATTCTCCTTTTGCTAATTTTGCTGAATTAAGGATGTACCTTTAACTGATAAACCATTTGTGAAGACTGATTCGGTATCTCATACGATACATCGCATCTGTTGTGTGAATTAAATTTTCTGTTCCAAGTATTAAATAGTTATAAAATAATATTCAGAACAAGACAGGAATTTTATTTTGTGGCAAGTATTTCCACAGAGTTGTTGTGCTTATATTTTCAATATTCTTGCTAACTATCGCACACTGAACGCTCTTTACAGTTCACTGCTTGACTTAGGAGCCCTGTTTCTTGCTGTCTGAATATTACTCGTTCAGAAAGTTTTTGCACTGATATAATCTGGCCTAAAAATCATAAAATTTGTGAGCAAGAAATTATGTGTCAGCCAATCACAAATGACTTTATTGTTTAACGTCGTTTTTGATTGGCTCAGAGTGAAAACTAGATCTCAAACTCAAGGACAGAGTTTTATGATATCCAGGCATTTTCATCCATGGTACAATACTCCTAAATGCTGACTAAAATGGTAAAAAAATAAGACTCTTTAGTTGAGAAGAATACCAGAAATTTTAACATCAGTACTGACATTGTTTCATTAAAATATTAGCAGATTCCATTAACTTAGTCACACTGACACGTTCAATCTATACTACAAATAATGAATCCATGACATACTGTAAAATATCTGCAACTGTATTTCAGATTTGCCTTCAGGCACGAAATATTTGAGCCACTACAAGCGTAAACGTTCTTGCTGATGAAAGTATCAAATTTCCATATTGTTTTTCATCATTATGCTATATTTTTCAAAGTACCTGCTTGATTTACGATTTTTAATGCCTTTTTCCATCTTTGTTTCCATTATTTTCATTTTCAACAGGACTTAATCAGAATGAAAATCTTGACGTATTCATTTACATCATCATATAGCTGATGTCGTCATAAGCCTGGTGCATCCTTTATGCTTTTCTCCGACAGCTAATTCACACTTCTGGTGCTCATGAGAACGCAGATGGGGTCAGACCACTTTTAATTTTCCTATGTATTACATACATGCATTTCTCAAAGCTGAACTGAGACCAACATTCCGATCACACTAGGATTTCTGGGGATGGCAGTGCCATTATAGACCATTTCACACACCAAACCTTGTCAGTTGTTGCTTAGCATAATTTCGTCTAACAGCTGATCAAAACCTACCGGGGTCATGGTTCCATTTCCGGGTCAATCAAAGCATAGTATGTGACCATATCTCACACGACTTTATGTTTGCTTTTCCACCACACTGCTTTTACAACCACAGTAAAATGCATTTCAGAATAAAGAATGACTCTTCACAATTATTCCATGGTAAAAATGAGTTCTTGTCATGAATATTTCACAGTGAAAAGCACAGCCAAACAAAACCTCTCGATTTATTCACGATCACTTAGCTGGGTACTGACCCGGAAGTATTTTATCCTGGTCTGACCCCAGATAACTAACATCCTCCATCTTAGTGAAAGTACGGAATCTCCGTACATTTTTCCCATGCTTCATGGCCATTGCAGGGAAGTTTCCAAACTAACCATTGTACAAATGACGTCGCTGGTGTGAGAATTACATAATTGACTAACCATTCGGGAGATACAGTTTTTACTAGTTACCGGCCTATTATATCGGCTTGCCAATTTGACCCGATTACAGCAAATTGATGCCTGGGACGGATCATTTTAGAATACCTCTGACATTCCGCTATGTGGATGAATTGCAGCAAAAGTTTCGTTTCATTAACTTTGTTGCATAGAAGAGCTATCAGCTGATACTTGACCCAAATGATTACACCATGGTTTATAAATAGCTACACTTGTAGAATCCCCCACCCCACCCGCGACTTAAATAAAGAAATATTAATTGTGACATACAGTTTAAATGATAAAAAATACTTTTTGGTATTTCTCTATAATTTTGAATTTTTACTTGAATCAATAATCTCGGAAATTGTTCGGCTGTCATCAAGTACTCACAAATCTTTTTCGACCTTGAATAGGCAGGGTTTATGGCTTTGAATACTATTTAATGATCATATATTTGACTTTACACACTATGCGCAGTTTTAAACAGGTTTGTTATATCACTCTGACATGATTATCACAGCAGACAATATCTGTAAATGTTTTGTTATCTATGTGATCTTCTTAAATAAACACAGCTGTTAACCCATCCAGAATCATTTGCAATATTCATTCTCCTACATAATGAACGGTACACTACATAATACTCATTCGTATGTCAGTTACTTGTAGCTAGTTGTTGTTGTTTAACTGGTGAAAGATTCACTAAGGTCTCCAATATGAACTGTCTGGTCCCGTAACTGTAAACTATTGCCCTCAATTTCTTTCTTATTGTCACCCCTGTGGAGAATGTCATCTTTTCATTGCATTGAAGGAGACCGAACTCTTAGAATGTTTTCAATTTAAACAAAATTGTGTCCTTGTTTCCAGCTTGTTATTACCCTGAATTATTTGTCAGACTTGGTCTGAGATACAAGGGAGATGATTATACATCGGAGGTATTAGGGCATTGTTATTAAAGTTCTGGATGGCTGTGTTTTCACATAACACTTGGCACAGAGACAATATGTTCTGCGATCTGTCTTCACTCGTAATTATACACATTATGAACTCGAACATTGGCGACAAGTCATGGAATGTAAAAGACATTTTATTGTGATGCTTCCATATTTCTTCTACTGTATGACTAGAATACATCAAATGCTTTTAGATATGTTCATCCAAACTATTTCAGCTAATATCTGGATTCTTAAGGGGGTATTGCTATTGCTCGTGTCCGTGTGTCTGTATGTAAACAGGATAACTTGAAAACCATTTCTTGGAATTTGATGAAAGTTTTTGAAAATATTAACACTGATAAATGAAAAAAGTTTAAATTGCTAAACTTGTTCCTTAGCAACTCCCCGGTCCACCCTTACGGCAGGTGAAGTTAAGGGCTTCGTGGCTCTGAAAGGGGTTGGGGCTGGTTTGAATCCTCAGATATATGTCTTCTATTTAAGCAATATATTCACCCAACTACTACAAGGTTTTATTTCTTTTTATTGTTGTTTTTGTCTAAAGGACTTATCATTAACTGCTGTTGACCTATGTTACCACCTAACTATAACCATATCACAATAAGTCCCAGGTGTGTAGCTCATAACTATAACCATATCACAATAAGTCCCAGATGTGTAGCTCATAACTATAACCATATCACAATAAGTCCCAGATGTGTAGCTCATAACTATAACCATATCACAATAAGTTCCAGATGTGTAGCTCATAACTATAACCATATCACAATAAGTCCCAGATGTGTAGCTCATAACTATAACCATATCACAATAAGTCCCAGGTGTGTAGCTCATAACTATAACCATATCACAATAAGTCCCAGATGTGTAGCTCAATATTACTTTTATCACGGCTATCCATAATTGGTAAACTCACTTTTCCTTCAACGAAATCTGTATCAGAAAATATGGAATACTTAACTTTTAAAATCCCTTCCAGTTTATAAGGGAAGCAGCTTTGTTTACATCAATTTGACAAATTTTACAATGGGAAAACTAAAAACTTTCAAATTAACTCTTTACTGTGATTCAAAATAAACATGAATATGAATAGTAAGATTGACAGAATTAGTATAAATTTCATGTAATTTAATCTATTGTAAATTCATTGTTTTGTTTTGTCTGCGATACATAGTTTTGATTAAAATAGACATTGCAAGTATGCAGTATTGTGTTCAACAATACATGATTTGATCATATGTTGTAAAGAAATGTTAGATATATGACCTAATAGGCATGGCATGATAATAATAAATATAAAAAAGCATAATATTATGACATTTTTGTATTTGTTTGTATTTATGTTTTTCAAGACGCTATTATTTTTTCCATTTTTATGTAATATCCCTTCAGAGGTGCCTACCAGACACAAGTACAGTAAAGCTGCTCTCAGCAGACACATTTATGTTATAAAGGACACTTGCTCATAGTGGACAATATTAATGTTGTGAGACCAATTTCTTCTTTTCACTTTTATATTCAATTCGATATAAAGTACACTATTCAAAGAGGACAAAATATATTGGTGTCTTTGGTGTTCTTTTATAGACAGGATTATCTGTATGAAGACGATGTCTTAGTGAGATTTAATACTGTAGAACATCAATTATTCAAATTCGTGGAGGGACTTAAGAATGGCTCGATTAAAATAATCGGTCGGTCGGATAATTTGATACTGTATTTTATATATTAGAAATTCTTCTCGAACATAGATTCAATGAACCAAACGCAGATATAATTCGGGTTTTACTGTACATTTAAAGTTTTTATCCAAAGAAGCGATCAAAATATCATTCGTAAAAAGGACGGGACACTTTTTATCGGTTTCACTATATGTAAATGAATGACAGTTTCACTTTAAGCATGATATTGGCCAGAGTTGCACGTTATCTATTAAGTAGAGTACCCTGAGATGTGTTTGTTCGTTCCTCTTCACCTGTAACTATGTTTTGCTTCTTTATATATATATATATATATATATATATATATATATATATATATATATATATATATATATATATATATATATATATATATATACTTACAAAGTATTGAAATGTAAATCATCAGACAAGCAAAATATTACTGTCAAAAGTTGTATAATTTTGATTCATATTCAGATTTTTCACTTTAACCTTTTTGATGGCTAGGGGAAATGTAAATGTTTTATTTTCCATTTACAACTGTTTATGACAGAAAGTTTAGCATTAAGAAAATATAAATAAATCATTATATATATATATATATATATATATATATATATATATATATATATATATATATATAAAGGAAACGTGCTGCATACCATTATTGCTGGTTTAGCTTGCGACATTTATGAAGTGGAGTTAAGAGTTACGAAACTATATATAGATCACTCTGCCTTCTTTCAATCTCCCATTTCACACTTCTGGGTCGTATTCTATTGTGAAAAATGTGGGTTTTTTTCGTGTCAAAACGTGGATGGTGATTATGCAATAATAATAATAATAATAATAATAGAAGAAGAAGAAGAAAGAAGAACGAAGAAAGTGTTGCCCTAAATTATGCTGCTTGTCACCATCTGCAAATTATTCCTCGATATGCATCATTCGTAATGTTTTCATCACATTGCGTGATATTGGTTTCAGATTATTGATCAAGAGGAACATCATCGTACCCTTCCTATATTGTCACAAAACTACTACTTATCCTTATATTGTCACAAAACAACTACTTGTCCTTATATTGTCACAAAATAACTACTTGTTCTTATATTGTCATAAAATAACTACTTGTCCTTATATTGTCACAAAACAACTACTTGTCCTTATATTGTCACAAAACAACTACTTGTCCTTATATTGTCACAAAACAACTACTTGTCCTTATATTGTCACAAAACAACTACTTGTCCTTATATTGTCACAAAACAACTACTTGTCCTTATATTGTCACAAAACAACTACTTGTCCTTATATTGTCATAAAATAACTACTTGTTCATAAGTCCTTAGTGTCACCATCATCCAGTACCTGAATAGTCCAACTTCATAATGACGTTATCGATGAAAACACGTGGAGACAGGGTAGTTTATTCAATTCTTGCTGAACACTTTAACTTACCTTGTGTTTTGCATTTACTGTCATCAGCATACTTTTCTGTTTTTTCTCTCTACTGAAAATGATGTTAACAGGATAAAGTTTCGATATTTTGTATAATGATCTCATTAATGAATTATATGAAAAACTTCCAATGGTAATAATTTTGAATATGAAACACGCATATGGGTTTTGTTTACAAGCGTGATCTCATAGGGACATAGGTCTATTGTAACACATTATGATTCAGCAACAAGTGATCTTTCTGCTAGAAGTTAAACAATAGTTACGTCATTGCAGTAGAATAAATAAATAAATAAATTTTAAAAAATGTTAGGAGTTGAACTAAATTTCTCTTAACGTAAACAAATTTCAGAAGATGTAAACGACTTATTAGTCACCCGTATAATGAATCAAATAGAATATTGTTAGACTTTGTTTAATTGGTTAATTACCAAGCGCTTAATGGAATTTATTATATTTTTGTGTAGAATAGGTAATTGAATATGTACCATTTTAAAGAAACAAATTGTATAATCACTCAGATGTGATTGATCTTTTGATCTAATCTCTCCAAAGTCACATATGTCAAACGTCGCTTTATTTCCACCCCTTGATCTTGCTATATTTTGAAGAATCGTTACATTGATGTATTTGAGCTTTGAATGTTGTTGTATGAACTCATCCTAGCTACAATACGCTTTGAAATAAATACTGAAACAAATCAATACAAACTAAACTCCGGAAAATATGTATTGCGCGATATAGTTGGGGTTATCATAGAGCTATTCAAATTATTGACCAGAAAAATACAATCGTTATCTGATATGATCCGGATTGTTTTCTGGTTTTGTTGGCACGAACTGAGTTATAACACAAGCTGTAAATAAGTACCTATCCACAATTTGAGCTCACACCAATTGTTGGATGACCTACTATGAGTATGGATGCGGTTTCAATTTTCTCTTGCTTACCGAGTTTATATATACACGTGTCTTCCTTTATTTCCAGGCTATTTGCTATGGATTTATGTCTGATCGATCTTGGCATAAATAATGACAGAGTGTTGTGGAATTCAGGGTTTTGGCTTAAAAAACAATTGGACTGTCATGATTGAATAACTCTTATGAGAAACTCTAGCACTCTTGGGTCAAAGGGATATTTAAAAAAAACAAAACAAAAAACCAAAAAAAAACCCCAACAACAACAAAAAATAAAAAACCAGTTAACAAATTTACTTAATATGTATCTTGAATGAATATATTAAGTGAACGGAATAATATACCAAAAGCTGGAACGAATGAGCTTCGATTGTATATTTGCGTTGAATATCTTGTAACCACTATCATTGTCAAAGTCATTACATTGACAGCATCACCGTTTGTTAAATGATGACACTATTATTAGAGTTTAAGGTCGAATACCTGGTTAAAAAGAGAGTGTGATGTTGAATGAAGTTGAAATACCTTCGTAATGTAAGAGGGATGGCTAATTGTATGAAGAGTATGCACGTATTTTTATTTTATTATTTTTATTTTTTCCTATAAAAGATAGACACATAAAAGTATACATATTTATGTAGGTTCTGGAAGGGAGAATTCGTCAGTTAGGACTTAAAAGAATCTTTCTAAGATACGTTATCTTTATTAAAATTTCAATTTATTGAGAAAGAAATGAAGCATACACATTCTGAACATCGATAGTTCAAATGCTACAAGAAATATTGTCTTCTAAATTAGTAATATTATAGACCTATGCAGTTAAGTTAATTAAATGAATCGGGGATTTATATATATATATATATATGGCAGAGATTTGAAATTAAAAGTAGAGCTGTACCTGAATTTCAACGTTTGGTACTTTTGAAAATTTGAATTCCATCTACAGACCATAACAGCTATAACAGGAAAACAAACTGTTTCCTCAAAATTCCTTGGCACGGTTCACTAAAATATAAGCATAGTTATATACTCAAACGGTTTGTATGAATACATTATAAGACAAAAGAGAAATTCTTGTTTTCAAATTTTTAAAATGTTAAATCAAGATTTCAAAATTTTCTTTCCCTGTGAGAAAAATATGTTGCATTGAGTAATTATGCTTGCCAGTTTAAAACCTTTAAAAAAATGTATACTTTTATACACTTAGCAAGTGAAAGAATAATCGTATAGAGCTTAAAAGACCAAAATTATTCAAACCTTAAATTAGCCACCCTATTGCTTTAAGGAGTATCCTCTATTATGGGATTACAGTTTAACCAATGACTTTCAGTTACAAATATATAAATTTTGAAGAAGCGTTCAAACTATACCATAGCCTCGCCGCTTATTTTCTCCAATAATGCACTATACGAGTTTCTGCGGATCATAATGAGATAATATTTGAAAGACATATCACTCTCTCGATCGATCGAACTCTCGAACGCACATATGTCCAGGCTACGTTTACCTATCTTGAGAGTATTTAATTAATTTGCAATGAGCGGAGCAGTTATGTTTCACACTCAAATTATTTTATAAAGTATTTGTCCTATGACATATATTAAAGCGAATCAAGCACATATCTTACGAAAACCTGGCTGACATAAACCCAATTAATTTTTTTCAAAGGCCTATTGTTAGAAGAAGTAGTACATAAACTTCGATTCCCCACAACAAAGACAGTATTGAGTAACAGACCGGACAATGGTCACCTGTGGGCACTTGAAATTACTAGCTTAGTATTGATTCCGGGTCTGCTGGATACCTACCAAAGAACAGAATATAAAATTATAAATTTAGACTGGTTTTTACTGGGTGTTATATTCGCAAATGAGTGGAAAATAAATGTGTTTTCTCGTGTTTAATTATCAGAAGAACTATAGATGCGTTGTCTGTCATTTTGTACCCGGAAGCATGGTAAAATAGCCCTTAATCAAAGTACCAGGAATCATTGTAAATAGCCCTTAATCAAAGTACCAGGAATCATTGTAAATAGCCCTTAATCAAAGTACCAGGAATCATTGTAATCAAAGATGGGGAATGGACAGTCATAATTAATGACGCATGCTGAGTATTTCTTCATAAACCCCATTAGTAGGGACTGTTAGGTCAGTCAGATAGAGAATTTATGTTAGCAGTATCATACGGTTATTTGACAGACAAGGAATTATTAGTATTCAAGTTTTCTTTGTGTCTTCAGATATGGGACAGAGAGGCATTGAATTCATTCTTTAGTCAGTTGGATTAGTTATTCAATAAAGATAATGCAAATTTATTACTAGTGAGAAAATATAATTGACCTATACAAAAGAAAAGCATTGTGTTGAGTCTAAGAGAACATATTTCTTTATCTCTTTTATAGGAAGAATCTAAAGAATTTGTATTGCATATTAGCCTATCGACCTTGTTGTAAGCATATGAACATACAAAATTAATTAATACGAAAGAGAAGTAATGGCATACACATATATAACAATATACAATATAAACCAGTATCTTCATATGACAATGTGTAATTGAATGTATGGTGATTACTACAAATGAACTTACTAACAAACAATCTGGATTTGGTTCATTTGTAGTAATTTGTATATGTAAGGATTAACCTTGTTATATCTTAATTTGTATCTTTTATTGTCAATCATAAAGCAAAATTCAGATTGTTCTTGTTGTAGCAAAACATACAAAATACGTTCAAAGCATTATAATATACAAATTGTTTAACGATCAACGTTTTTTTTTTAGGTTCAAGTATTTTGTTTTTTAGTTTCAAATTATTTTTAAAACATTTTTTAAAAAATTACTTCGGGGTTATTGACTTTATTTTACCTCGCAATGGTTAAAAGTTTGTCACTACTAAACTGCCATTAGGAGACACAGTTCTCTGCACATAATTGTTAACAAAACTTCCTTTAAGTTAAGAATAAAAAAAAATCAACGCCTGTCTTCGTTCAATGGTCTTCAAAATTGCTGTTTCATAAAAGTAGTGATAATTTCGTTTCAACAATGGATTAGGTGTAGCGTTGGGTATCTGACCTAAAGAAGTTAAAAACTCAACCTTTGACCATGACGAGAATGAGAATAGTGATGACATTGTATATACACTGATCCAACCCCTCCACCTTTCAGCCCCTAACCCCTCCAAATAACATCATGCCATATTTGTACTGGTACTATAAAATTGTTTCAATCAGTCTCTACTAGTATTCTGTTTGTCGATTAATACCCCATGTTCTAATTTCCTCTCTTGGGTTGAGATGTAAATGTAATTCCCTTTCATGGGTTTAGATGTAAATGTGTATATCATGGTCACTGAAACAAAAGCGACATTTGAAACAAGAAATTAAAAGGAAAGAGGCTTCATATTTTTTGGTAAGTTTAGACATGGAAATAAACAGGTAAATGTTTTTGCCAGAAACTCAGCTAGAAGTAGACAGAAACGTTTAGATAGGTTGTTGGAATTCAGATTAACAGGGTCAAACTGATTAGCTCAGTAGCAGCTGCCATCGAATAAATTTCACAGCAAAACAGTTCGAGTGTCAAGAAATTTAAATATCACTTTGCGTATCCGTGATATTAATTTTCCATTCCATGCTCTTTTATCTGAAAAAAATTAAATGAATTGATTGTTATATTGCTTGGAAAAAAGGCAATAATTTTATCTTTACAATGCAAATGTTCGGAAAAGATTTCACTGAAACAATAACCGAAAGCTAGCTACTCTATACGTAATGGGGATGACTTAATATGAAACTTTGCAGAAAATACGCCGAACCAGCCTTTTATGTTTCTATCAAAAAGCTGCACCAATGATGGTATTAACGGGAATCTTTCAATATTCAAACATATGTCCTTTATGAACAAAGAAGAACAAAGCAGAAACCAGATTGTATTGATCAATAAAATAAAAATCTACCAACCAGTCTCCTTGAATGGTTCATTGAAACTGCATGACAGATATGTGCAATGGTCAAAGGTTTTACATCGCATTAAGGAGCAGATTGGTGTCACGGTGTGTCTGGTACCCATCCCCGGTCCAAACTTGTTGGCATTAAGGGATAAAAGATTGGGGACCAGACAATGCTAAATCCCATGCCTCTTTAATGGCGACACATTCCTCTGTAATAACCACAACATTAATTTGTTGGTAATGAAAGAGAATTCAGCTGATGGTTCTAATGTATGAGACATAAGACAAGATTTTGTGTGATTTATGAATTATCCAGGCGACATCATAACTCGCTCTGACTTAAATCACCAAACGGATACGGGCAACAAATGCTGCACATGTTTAGGAGGAGGGTAACCGATTCAGAGGGATCATCCTCCCCTACACTAAAGTCTCTCTTTGGTGTAATGTAGAATATATCAATCCAATAGGCGTTTCATGAACAATAGAGGAAATAATTGCAGAACAACCATATGGCACAGATATATATATATATATATATATATATATATACATTTGTATTTTGTTAAAATTAAGAACTGGGTGGAATTAAAAGTACATATATCTTACGTTATGCAACTCATCTTGAGGAAAGTTTGATGTTTTAAACTTATTATTATTACTGTCTGTGTGTCTTTCGCTGTAAAACATATAGTTCATATCCTTAATTTTTTCTTGTTTTCCATCGTTCTTATAATAATTCCATTTGATTTCTCTACTTTTCCTACTTTGCCCTTTTTTTAACTAAGACCTTTTTTTAAAAGATTTTTTTTTTATAAAAGAAAATAATCCGAGCTTAATAGTGTGTCTACTATTTGATTATTTGTTCGCACATTTAACAAAGTTTTGAATACAATACTAATAAATTTTGAACTTTTATGTTGGATAAATTTTTTAACAAAATTATTTTAAAAAATTCAGAAAGTGGTATCAGAGAAATGGATTAACATGAAACAACATCATATTTTCCCTTCTTTTCACCTGCCATTAGTCCACACGATCATTTATCCTCTGATCAAAGAATATTTAGTTGAATCAACCTTTATTCCCAAAAACATGTGTATTCCATATAGCACAGTTCCTATGAAACCTTGATAGGGAAGCAGGAAATATACAATTTCTCGTATTTTCCTTGCATGAGATCAGATGCCACACTGATGTTTTAAATACACTGTACTTTCGAAGTCAGTTGACAAGAAAATAACACGAAGAGTCTACAAACTGCGTCTTGCCCTGAAAAATGCTAACGCGTGTATTTGTTCTCTCTGTGAAGTAATTATCGTTCCACCCCTTCTGTATATTTTAACAACACTCCTCCCCCCCCCCCACCACCACCACCATTTGACAGGGAGTAGGTGAGTGTCAAACACTACTTATTATTTGTCTAACAGTTTCATAGAAACTCTCATGGGGTAACTGTAACAGTTATATACAAGTTCTTATAGGATCATTCACACAGTTTTATCAAGACTTAAATGTATTATCATGTGGGTCAGGCAGAAGTCAGTGTTTAGAGCAGGGTGTGTTTTTCTTACTAAACCATGTGGAACGAATTGAATCTGCATGGTGTATAAATACTTACTGAGATCTGTAACATTTATGTTGTTCACTCTCACTTTTCACACAATTTGAGAGAAGAAAGGATTTTCAGTGGACAGTGGTGCCTATAGATTTAAGATGTCTGGGGATCTGTAATAGTCGACCATTGACAGTCCACTATACAGACCCATAAATCAAAAGTTCACATATATCCAGGCTTCAAGATCATCATCCTGGTCACTTTAATGTACTTCAGGTTTTCACTTCAGTCGCTGCATTACCAAGAGAGAGAGAGAGAGAAAAAAGAGAAGAAAAAAATATCGACTTAAACCCTAAAGAGCAGACAAAAACCGAATGCTGAGTACAATTTTGTTTTGGAAATACCTTAATACTTTCCATCCTTAATAGGAAAACGAGGATCGTTGCACCTATCTATTTAAAGGATAGCTTGGAATATTGGTAAGTTCATATATTTCATGTTGTTGGAAATTATTAGTGTTTTGTCTGTTAATACAGATATGTTACCATAAGATAATAATGAACATGCGCGTCATTAACATTTCAATCCTTTGGCACTATTGAGTTAATCTGAATTACGATATAAAGAAAATTGACAAAACTTTACTCTTGCAAAAGTAAAAGCCAATACCTGTCATCTTGACAAAAGTTATTTTAATAAAAGAATTTATTTTCAATTGTATTGTTGTGCTCAAAGAAAATGATCTATGTTCTGATAACCAATCTCTGTAATTGCACATACCTTTTAAAATCCGAGGCGCATTTAAAAAGTCAGTAATTTACACTTTTTGCTTATCGGCGAATATAAAGTATGAAAGTAATGGCATTTGGGTTCTTGTTTATCTATTTTTATTTTGAAAGCCTATATCTCAGTTTAGTTCATTATCTCTTGAATGCAAATATTACTCGTCATTTTTTCTCTTATTTATATATCCGCAGGGCATGAAATATAAACCTAGTTCATGAATTCGTTATTTCAGAATAGAAGAGTATCGTGTTATTTGGTTTGGACAATCTATCCAACACATTGTATTAGGAATATTTATACCCATTCTCTACTAGATTTTGGGTGAAGATAGTTCTTTTCACTTGTGCAGTATCCATTATTACAAGACATAAGGTGGTACCTGCAATCAATGCCACATATTTGGTAGCAATAATTACGAAAATTACCTGGGAGGAACATCACACCTATTGTGTTCATAGGAATCATGATAACGTGATCGAAAACATTAATTTCAGAATTTTTTCGTCACATCAGATATAAAAGTTTTAATGGTTTAAATTGGACCTAGGTGCAGTTTGGGAACAGACAGTGACAGCATCTTTGTTATAATTACCTGTATGATTAAAGATCTTTTTCAAATGCGAACAATGTTTATGGCATTTACAGAAGTATGGTGGTTATCAGTTTTCCTTGTTTTGAACAAAACACTGCTATTCCTCACTTGCATGGCTTATATTAAATTGCAATTACATTATTCGCTATCGGATATTTGCACCCTCGTAACACTCGGTTTGACTGACAGAAATCATACTGCGTTAGTTTCGTTTGTACATACTCTTCAGAGTGTGTAGTTAACAACTTCATAGTTCGATTTTGCACATTTGTTTTCATGGAGAGCTGTGAATTCTGATGTCAATTCACAGAGGTAAGCTTGTATTGTTTGTAAATGAATAATGATATTTACGGTACCGATGTACGCTTTAGTTCGTTTGTTGGTAGTGAAATCTTGTGTGACTCCTTCGAATCCAGTGAAACCTTTGCATACCTGGTAAGGGGACACTCTGAACTCTAATTGTTTTAATTATTTTGTTTCCTCTGGTGTACATTTTGCAAACTAATCGTCATTATTTTTCATTAGGATCTGAGAGACCGAATCATGTCATTTTGTTGAGAATAAAAGAAAGCTTTTTCGGGGGAGGGGGGGTGTTCGTTTTAACGGCACTGTGAACACATTATTGGCTATATCATGCTGAGAACATATGAGCTAAGTGTCTTTGCAATGGAACCCGCCACCCTTGGATTACAAGTCCGACACTCTACCATATGAACTACCGTGTCTCCCTTAATGAAAGAAGAATTCATTGCGAAAAGTCATCATTACGCTCGTACTTTAGAGATGATCGCTTGTGAAATGTTGAAGTATTTAACAATTTGAGAAATTTATATGTTCACATAGCTAAGTGTCCAGGCGATCCAAAACCATTTACAAATTTATAGTTTGGTGTGCATTTTACAGAGTTACTCTTAGTTCAATATCTATCCAAATAGGGATGTATGTGAAGTTAGCAATGGGCTCGATATATTTATTAAATCTTACACATTGTTGAAAATTAAAGTCAAAAGTAAACACTTGCTTCAAGAACGAACTGTTACAGAAAACAAATTGACAAATTAGAACTTGCGAATTTTCTCACATGCGAGACAATTTGCAAGCAAGAGACGTTGATCCCTTACTTCCTGCACACAAAACTGACCTTTTCTACATTTATATACTACACAACTAATATATACAAGTAAGGTTGGTCTCAATTAAATCTTTGAAAACGAATTTTCTAAATTGATACAATATTAACAGGTTTTAGGAGGCAGTAGTCTCTGATATATCCTCATACTGATCTGCTTGACATAGTCAGAGCTACTTCTGGTGGTGGTTGAGTAAAAATACCGTAAAATAGTACTGATTAGGGAATTTTGATTCTACAATATTTTGAGAAAATCAATATTCTGGAAAGAGACACGGACCCCCACTACAAATTCCCATACCCACATTTCTAGAATTCTCAAAGCTACTTCCGGTGCTGAGGAGACAAAACTGAGTTTTCAACATTTTTAATATACTATAAAAGTGTTAAAGCAATTTAGTCTCACTCTGATATAAGAAAATTAATTTTCTCCAATGAGATAATATCAGCAGGTGATAAATTCTCATACTGATCTTCTTGGCACATAACTATTTCTGCTGGGTAAGAATACCGTTTTCTCACACGAGAGACAAGTAGATGGAAGAGACATGGATCCTGACTTTTTAAACTCGTAATTCACTGATCTAACAGGCTCTGGCAACCATTGATATTTATAAGTCACCCAAACATTATAATCATTCAGTTTTGTTTTAAATCTTCTTTCTACCGGAGAAGGTTATTATCATTTACAATCATTGCTTACCAAGTTTTGTTTGCATGTCCTTTGACGTCGACATCAAAACAACGAAGCACTAAATCAGGTACTACCAACATGTAACATCTATTAAGGTTTAAAGCTACTTGAATTGTAGACAATCACATGGTAAAGATGTTGGACTCCTCTTTGAGGAATTTGTACTTATTTTGTGGTGAAATATATTTATCGCAGGTATCCATTATTTGTTATTTATATCAATGGTTACAAAAGCATGTGATCTATATAAACACTTGACCGAATTGCTAATACCATAACAATATATTCATGCTTCATTTATTTCTTGATAGGTTGATACAAATATTCAGTTTGGGTTCAGCAGGTTTTACAAATGTGGCACCATGATTGGTAGCAGCATATTAATCAACAGCACATCTAATTGATTCAAATACCAAGTAGTCAATTTTTGTCTCATCAGAGTTTGATTTAAGAAATCCAGTGTTTTTGTCTTTCTTTGTTATAATAATCTGCTTTATTTCTGAAGTTTTTCATGGTTTAATCATGTTTTACCCGTATCATCATCACCATCTGGACCCAAGAACCTCATTAAATAAATATCACCCGTAAAAGTCACAGCACTGGCTTTAACTGTTCCAAGGACAATAGCCACAGTCGCCTTACTCAATTTAAAAGTAAAAAAGTTGTCCATACGTCTACCGGTTTTAATTTTACCTGTTGTAAAAATATAAGTTTTGTGCTTTTTAATATCCAGTACAAAATACGTGTATTATTTCTATCTGTAAGATACGCTAATCTATTAATCCATATTGATTATCAGAAACGTTCTCAAAATTATCTCCACGAAGTCTATGATCTTTGTTACCTCAGAATCAGTATTAAAAAGAAGCATTTATACTGCTCAGATTCAACAAAAAAGATCATGAATATGGTGTAAACAAAATTTTCGTTAATCTTAATTTTGTATTTTGTAGGTGGACCTAAAACATAACTGATAGGTTGGATTATACATTAAGTAAAACTTAGGCCTATGTATATGCTTTGTACTTGTGTCGTGCTCAATTAGTTAAACTTAAATCTTTGTCTGTTTACGTCACTTTATATCCAATGAGATCAATGCAAGCTCGAACAAACCTATAAACAAGCGTGGTAAAATCAGAACCGTTGCCAGAAAGAAAAAATATCCATTTTTGAAAAAACTGTTGAAATACATGAATGCCATTTACACTTCCTGAGAAGGTACAATATAATCTTCGTAAAGAAGTAGACATTTGGGAATAACTTTCATATTTTTCCATCTAGCTCCTTTTGATTGTTGTCGCTATTTTCGTTTAACGACAATATCTTTTTGTCTATGTTCACGTTATTGCATAAACTTCCTCCGTAAGCTATATCTTTACTGTATCTACTCTTTTTTAATTTTTCTAATTCTTTTAACGATTATATCATCCTTCTTCTGGAAAGTTTAACTACACGTATTTTAACTTTCAAGCTATCGGCTCTTATTTTAGGATGAGGTAAAGTCTGATCGTTTATCTTTTGATCTTATCATCTAAATCAGCAAAAGATAAATCAAAAATGGTTCTAATACTTTAATCATATTTTCGTTGAAATCTATTTTGTTTTCATTGTCCTCGACCCTTTTTGTCATCTTGCTCAAATCCTTTTGCTGCTTGAAATTACAAGGGCAATCTAAACATTCCGTATTAGCAGTAACAGTGTTGATTATTTTCAAAAGACTGGCACTCAAATGGGTCATGCGTATTTTATCTCGTGATCATGTGTATCTAAAATCTTTTCTATTCTAATACATCTATATTTGGAGCCTGGATATTATTTGAGATTAATAATGACTGCTTACTTGAATATCTGTTACATTATGGACCACTTGTTCTTTCCATTTTTTAGTTTCTTGCAAATCGTTCAATTTAACAGCACTACGAACTTGATGACTAACACCTTTCATTGGACTTTTGTTAGCTGCATCCGTTTCATCCACAGGATTAGCTACTTCTTTTAGATGATTATTGTTTAAGTCCAGATCATTGGATAAAAATCAACCGAGGTGTTACGTTTTTCTAACGTAAAAAACGACTAAGACCTCTTCAAGATATCTCTCCCATTTACTACATGTACAATATATCTTACAGGTAAGTCATCGTTCTACCTACTTCATCTTTAAGACTAAGGTTTAATGGCTTATATTGAAAATGAATGTTGCACAAAACAAGGTTACCGTAAAACACAGTCCTCACACGAATAGACTCTAACACACAGAAATTACTAATGAAGATTACATAACAAATTTTGACCACCTATTTAAGGATTTTAAATGTTTCTCTTTATCTTTTAATTGATATATCTTTTTACAGGCTTTTAACAGCTTTAACTTGTAAATTTATCTTCTTGTACTTCTTAATCGTGTTTATTTGAAAGGCTTTGTCTTCCCAGAGTTATTTTTTACAAGTCTTTTTCGTTGTAGAACTTGACTTTTATCGGCATTATATATTCAGTGTTGTACTGACGTGCCTTTAAACCCATCTACTACTTCTACTACTGCTACTACTGCTACTACTACTGCTACTACTACTACTACTACTACTGCTACTACTACTACTGCTACTACTACTACTACTACTACTACTACTACTGCTGCTGCTACTACTACTACTACTACTACTACTACTGCTACTACTACTACTACTGCTACTACTACTACTGCTACTACTACTACTACTACTACTACTACTACTACTGCTACTACTACTACTACTACTACTACTACTGCTACTACTACTACTACTACTACTACTACTACTGCTACTACTACTACTGCTACTACTACTACTACTACTACTACTACTGCTACTACTACTACTACTACTGCTACTACTACTACTACTACTGCTACTACTACTACTACTACTACTACTACTACTACTGCTGCTGCTGCTGCTGCTGTTGCTTTTACTATTAAATAATAATACACATAGATATTATGGGGTTTTAAAAAACCCATTGTATTTGAGGTCGTTGATGGTGTGTTGATTTTGAAGTTCGAAATCCTGGTAATATAGTATTGGAATTAGTAATATACACTCTGCAAATATTATTCGGAGTAATTACAACTTTGGGATTGTAATTTAAATGTAATATATTATTATTATCTTCTTCGTTGATTCTCATTACTTTTCGGATCGTTTCCAAAAACATTTTGTTGGTTTTTATTAGTTTTATTTTTTATTTATTTATTTATTTAAAGAAAAACAAACAAAAACGTTGTAATAACCAAAGATAAATTAAGTTCTCTAACACAAAACACAAATTAACCTGTCGATTATAGGAAGGAGGATACAAACATTTCTTCTTTGACATTATTAGCACTGATGGCTTTAGACACCACGCCATCTATGGTGTTAAATTTACTGAAAGCAACAGTGGTAATTTGTTTCGTGTCATAAGACTTTGTCACAAATGATTCAGTCCTTCAAACCTGTAGACACAAAGCCTATAAGAGAAGATACATCTGCTGCAATTCCATATGGTATGAGTGCACCAGTTACTATACGCCCGACCCGACCATAATGCAAAAGTGATCAAGGCTATTCCTCTACCCTCAGTGCAAAACAACCTTCATTTATAAGTCATTTTATACTTTCTTATCACGTCTTTCAATCTCCCCATAATGCACTATCCCCTGGACTAAATAATTTGTTAATCCATTGAGCTTTTGTAATCTAAACTGTTTATTGCAGTCTTACTTTTCTTAAACTGTATACAATTGTGGAGCACGTTTTGACAGTCCTGTCATATCACTGAGGTCTAAGCCTTGCGCTTTAACTGGATTTGGTTTGGACTTTTGCACGGGGTTTCTGTGATATTGTTCTCACGTTGAACTTGACACATGCAGAGACTGATATGTTCAACATCTCGAAGAAATTTAAAATAAAGTCTATATGAATAGTTTTCAAAATAAAATAATAATTGTAATGGAAAGATATTATATAGTTCTAATCTTAAATGATACTAACCCTTCTTCCAGGAATCTGTCTATGTGTACATCACACCCAGAAAGGGCTATAATACATGTCGTGGGAAGACTGTTGGGGAGGTGTACGATAATCGTATCTGAAAGTTATTTATTTTCCATCCGGTAGATTGTTTAAGTAGATGAATTTAGAGGCTATTAAGAGTGATATCAGACCCAATAAATTGTTTATGTCTCCAATTTTACAGTTTTTAATCAACAAATGTGACGTATATCCGAATTTATGTTGGTAATCTTTGTATCCAAACAGTGTACATGTGGTGGGGAAGGTTTTCTGGAAGCTGTAGGGTTTTCGTATCTTAAAGAAAGTTTCTACCTGCTGGATTGTTTAAAATTATATAGGATATCACATCCAGGTGTTCCCAAATTTATAAAGGCAATGTAACCATTCAGCTGGCTCATGATGATATGCCAAAAGATCTTTTGCTGATAAAGCTAATTAGGTATCCCTACACTAATTACACTAATTAAGTTCCTTAAAAATGTCCTTTATTTCTCCATATTTTTGATGAAATCCAGTGCATTAGTTACAAGATTAGATGCACCTGAAGATAGTCTTTATCTTGCCTATGTTGGACATTAACTTGGACATAACACACCCCAAACTCAGCATAGGTTATGTTGCATTTGAATGAATAACTGGAATTATGTTAAGGCAAATGACCTTTTCGGAACCGGCTGAATCACACCGGTTTGCTTTGTTATCATACGCAAAGGCCCAGAAGATGAAGTCAATTAACGTTTTGTTTTCTTCTTTTCTTTAGGCTTTAATGATACTTTCTATTGAATGTAAGAATACTTTCATTTAAAACTATTTAAAGGAGATAGATGTCGGAATCACATCATCTAACGTCCAAACTTTCCCAGAGTTCATAGCGCTACGACACAGTGAGGTAAACCAGTGACGTCATATCGATGATGTTATGATGCAATGAACACGCCATTTCGAGCTGCGCAGGAAACTTTTATTTTAAAAAGCAGATTTCCTTAAAGGTGAGACGTTTCTGCACTTTAATTAACTGAAATTGAATGTCCACTTTATTTCAAATTTATTTCTTTACAAAGAATACGGACAAGGGGGATAGTGTGATGACTTTTGTTTTGATTAAAAAAGAGCAGTATAATGATTAAGCTTAACTTCACTATGTAATTACGATGGTTCTGGATCGCAAAATATCACAAACAGGTGGTTGGGTTGATTGAATTTATCGTTTGAAGACGTATTTGTACGTTTTAAATACATTTCAAGGGGTTATGTTTTGTTGGCTACGACAAAATATCTATGAGAATTTTGTGAATGAACAGTTTCAGTCATCATATAAGAGTAAAAAGAGGGAGATGAAAGATATAAATGAAAACAACAGTCCTTAAGTGTGTTTGTCGATTTATGGACAAATGAGACGCAACCAAACCAATTTGACAATACACTCAATCTCATCTCCAGAATTTACCCTTCATTTGACCCAATATAGCAATTGTCTCTTGTACAGCATAATTAATACTTGTCTCGTGAGGTGCTGTATTTGATCTGATTGAATTGTTGTCATGGTGACGAATGCACACAGTATGTCCCACAGATGCTAATATTTGCACAACATTTTTTAAGCGTCCCTAGCCATGAATTGTAGCAGAATGAAAGACCTTGTTATGACTGTTTCTATTGTCCAAGTCTTTTGATATTTTCTGCGATGAATTTTAATTAAGGTGGTGACGTTTTTGTTTTCCCATAATATATTACCAGTTATTATTCAGGATTCATGTTTTTTTCATGCGGGCAATAATGAATGGGAATCCTACCAAAATTTAGCATTAGATCTCAGAATTATGAGCGGTGAAACCTTTGTGACTTTAAAAGTTCTCCCAAAATGTCAAACTAGCATATGTCACTATTTATGATAATTAGGACTATTTCAAAGAAAAGTTTTCCTCCCCCAAGTTTTAAAGCATCAAAACCTCTAGCAAGAATCGTATGTCATGTGGTCAGATAACTAAGCATTCGTGACACCAATACAATAAAAAACCCGGTATACCCACTCCGATACAACTAATAAATATCCCAATGCTTGCTCAGCAGGTCCTAATTTTCAAAATAACTTAAAATCGCTATTTCGTAGGAGATTTTATTCCCGAAGCAAATGTACAAACTTTTCATGTATCTTTTAATATAAAAAACAAAAAAATTATTGTAAGTGTCTAAAAATATTCATCAATTTTAGACGAAATGTAGATGTGTATCCTTTGAAACTGATCTCATATTTAGTTTGGTACATATTAATTGTGTATTGGCCACTAAACTACTGCTGGATACAATTGACAGACCTTAAATATCAACGACGTATAAACCAAGTGTTAGATTGAATTAGTATATTGAATGCATTTTTCTCTATAACATTACGCTGGAAACAGAGCTTGCCAAGTGATAAACACTAAACTACAGTATTTGCAAGTTAAGTGTGTAAGTCAGCTTTTAGTCTATACAATTTATTTACACTATAGTGTTAAACAGTATAAATGCACGAGTATTTTTCCTTGAGGAATTTGTTTTTTTTTTTTTTACAATCCGTTTTTGCGTTTATGGTCTGTAGTAAAACGATTGTCCAATATTTTATTCCACCGTGAGTTTGACCAAATGTTTTTTTTAGATGTGTAGATGCTATATAAGATTCACTCTGTCCACTCTCCATTCCTCAGATTTAATTTTTTTGTCTTTCTGGACACCAAAAGTTGCAGTATGGGTGTATCTTAGGATGAACGTTTGTTTGGCAAAAAAATATGACTTGTGCTAGAGAAGCAAAGGTATCTGGTAAATATCCGCCCACAACAATGGAAGCTTTTATTGACAAGGAGTTTTCATTTTTTTTCTTTCTTATCACAGGTCAGCATTTTAAGACATCTTTTACTAAACATACTAACTTTGAAGTGAAAAAGTGGTATTCTACCTTTTCAAACGGTACTGTAAATGTGTCCTCTGTGTCAGGAATTATTTTCAATTTTTCATTCTATCGCCTATTTGAATATGCAGCGTAAAGAGGTTCTATTCATTATTATTAATGTGTAATGGCAATTGTAATTTTTAAAATTCAAAAACATAATAAGTTTTTTTAAAATATGTTTTCAATTAGGTAGCCAAAGGCACATCGATGCCAGATAATATCTTGACCCCCCCCCCCCACACACACACAAAAGAAACCAAGAAAACATCATTGGCTATGCTTTGATTTTATGTTTATTAGTATCATAATAAGTTTCATCATATAAACTACTTTAATTAAAAAGCTATAAACATCAAATTGTCTGTGTGTATATATTTGTGAATAAAAAGCATATTTGTTTATTTGTTTATATATTGTATACTTCAATAGATCCACAGGTGTGACCTGACTAACACTGAAATTCAATGTATTTTTTAGATAGTAATCTTATCCATAAACTGATTAATGTAAAGGTGCTCGATATGATATACATATTTAAATTGTTCTACTCGCTAGTATTCTTCGTTTGTTCTGTGTTATGTAATTTGATCCATCGCTTTATAATACGTACGTCTTTAAAATGCTTTAAAATTAATATACAATGGTGCGTCCAATTATTACTTATAGTCCCTCTTTATGTATAGTACTTATAGCCCCTCTTTAAGCATGTATAGTACTTATAGTCCCTGTATGGCTAATGATTGGCAGCTAGCTTACATTAAGTCCTTTGTTTCTTGTTGTAATGTCGTCTGCAAACCTGCGTTCTGCTGAGAAACAGGAGCCATCGATTCAACTGCTGAGAAACAGGAGCCATCGATTCAACTGCTGAGAAACAGGAGCCATCGATTCAACTGCTGAGAAACAGGAGCCATCGATTCAACTGCTGAGAAACAGGAGCCATCGATTCAACTGCTGAGGTATAATTTTCATAATCGATAACTGAGTAAAACAATTAATACGTCATGTGACTGTATTAACATAAAGTGCCATCTGTAGTGTAGTTTTCTCTCAAGTAGGCAACAAAACGGCTGTACAATCAAACGGGGGTACAATCAAACGGCTGTACAATCAAACCGGTGGTGATAGAGGTTGGAAACGGAGTGTGCTACACAGTGCCTTTGCGGTGTGAATGGATTATAAATGAGTTTGCCGGTTGGCAAACTATCGTCCAGTCTGTAAGTGCAATTATCCTCAGGATTAAGGAACAGGTTACGTTATAAGTCTAATGAACGTACTCTATTTTAGAACGATTACGAATAAGTGTGCTAATTCGACACCTTAATATTCACTTTTAAATATTGTACAACATAGTTAATCGTGACTTATATGATTTAAAGAGGAATTTCTGCCAGTTGACATGTCGAAATCAGGTTTTATCAATCACATCTTTCATATGTATATGTGTTTATCTCAGAACGGCCACCCTTCAAATTTTGAACTGATGGTCTTTGTTTAAGTCATATTTAATATGTTGTATATTAACACATTCAATCTTCTTTTTAAAAAGCTACGGTCAGTCCATGTGGTCAGTCCCTGCATTCAGTAATTGTTTAGTAATTTAAAACATGTAGATGATATTTTAATAAAATCAGAAAAATAATCAACATTTGACCACATAAATATTTATTGGATCATAAAGAGGTTGCATTGATAATTTTAGGGTCTATGCATGCAGTAGTTTATTTCGCATAGGATCATTTAGTAAATATGTGTATCCATGTGGAAAGAACTAGTTAAGTTAGAGAACTTATTTCCAATCACTCGACACAGCATCGTTTTTATAATGATAGCAATGATGTAGTTTTTAAACTTAACTTTAGTCTACCGTTTCTTTAATTGTCTTCGGAATATATTCAGTAAAATGCAGATATTTTCATTTTTCATTAATATAAATGTTTTAAAATAGTATAATTTATGTTAAAATAAATATGGTTATTCTGTCATTCTCTAATGCAGATTTTTATTAGCTGACGAATTAGTGATAACACCAATGAATTTATATACAATGTTTCGTGAAATACTGAAAAGTATATAGAAGATGGCATAGTAAATGTTAAATTGTTATCACATCATGTTTACTACTAAGTACAACTTCCTTTATGATCGGGGGGGGGGGGGGGTTGTGTGTGTTTATCTTGTGTGCAATGTTAGTAACAGGGAACTTTGCACAGTTTTTTTAAAACAGCAAACAACAAGATTCATAAGTTTAATTCTTTTTTTCCGGAAATCATGCACACAAAAAACAGACGTTGAGAGAGAGAGAGACAGACAGACAGACAGAGACAAACAGACAGACAAACACACAGACAGACAGACAAAGACAGAGACAGACAGACAGACAAAGACAGAGACAGACAAACAGACAGAATTTAACCAGATCACTAACAACAAGTGTAATAGTTCAACATTTTGGACATTGTTATTGTTTGACAATTCTTAGGAAGAAATTGGTTTTCATAGCATTTTGGCTACGAATGGGTTATAAATGGATTATTCTTATTCAAACGTCCACATTTGTAAACCATTTTAAAATCTTGAATTGCGCTTTATACTCGTTTAATTCTCATAAATGTGTAATCATGATGGTGAAAAGCACTGCATTTTTTTCCTGCTGAATACACCTATAGGAGAACGACTCATATTTAACTTGCAAATATTTAAACAGATTGTGATACTTTAAATCAATACAATTTTTTATTTACTATCTACCACTTCAGGAGAATAGACCTATATGTAAATACTGTAAACGCATTCATAGTACTATATAATATCATTGACTGGTACACGTTTTATTTTTTTTCATTTGGATTTATGGTTTCAGTTACAAGGAAATTATAATTATCTTAGAATCAATCTAAGTTCTTTTGTTGAACGATGTGTTAGGAGGGCATTGAGTCCACAATTACAGTTTGAATTAGATTTAAGCTTAATTGATTTCTAAATCCCGAGTTGACAATCAGCCATCCAAAGTTACAATTTTTTTACTTTCGTTTCCTTTAGAAGATATTTTTATATATCAAACGAAGTAACGAAATTTAATCCTTTTTCTACCTAATTTTAATAAATTTAGGATGCACTTTCATAATTTATAAAACATTTCTGAATTCTGATTCGATATCTCCCACAATACATCACGTCATCTTTGTGAATTTAATTTCCTGTTGTAGTATACAATTAATCTTGGGAGCAATAAGGGAATTTAATATTTTGTGGCAATGTTTCCATATATTTGCTTACAATAATTTTTACCATTAACACTCTTTACAGTTTGTTGCTTGATTTTCTATCAACAGCCCTTTTTTGCTGCTGTCTGAATATTACTCTTAATACATCATTCATCGGATATAATATGTTTATCAATGGTAAAATACTACTGCTGCTGACTAATATCATATGTTTATCTATGGTAAAATACTACTAGAGCTGACTAATATAATATGTTTGTCTATGGTAAAATACTACTAATGCTGACTGATATGGTATATGTATCTATGGTAAAATATGATATGTTTATCTATGGTAAAATACTACTAATGCTGACTGATATAATATGTTTATCTATGGTAAAATACTACTAATGCTGACTGATATGGTATATGTATCTATGGTAAAATATGATATGTTTATCTATGGTAAAATACTACTAATGCTGACTGATATAATATGTTTATCTATGGTAAAATACTACTAATGCTGACTGATATGGTATATTTATCAATGGTACAATACTACTAATGCTGACTGATATAATATGTTTATCTATGGTAAAATACTACTACTGCTGACTGATATGGTATATTTATCTATGGTAAAATACTACTACTGCTGACTGATATGATATATTTATCTATGGTAAAATACTACTAATGCTGACTAATATGATATATTTATCTATGGTAAAATACTACTAATGCTGACTGATATAATATATTTATCTATGGTACAATACTATTACTGCTGACTGATATCATATATTTATCTATGGTAAAATAATACTATTGCTGACTGTAATGGTAATTGAATAAAAATAAAAATAAAAAAAAGCAAAAAACAAAACAACAACAACCATGGTTAATTAGTTGAGTAGAACACCGGGAAGTTGCAGCATCGATACAGGCCATTTTTCGTTCAATAAATGTCAAATAATTTTCACATTGTCATATTAACATGTTCAATGTATACGACAAAACTTAAATCTATGAAATACTAAAAAATATCTGCAAATTACTTACAGAGATGCCTTCTATGCATACCGTTTATACTCGCTTATAATTTAAATCCAACTGCAAACAACATAGACCCTGATCTGCCGTCGCATTATGCGCCAGCAGATAAGGGTATATGTTGTTTGTTCTACTGATTACTTTAACAAACTGAATAGACCCAGATCTGTGGGCGCATTATGTGACAGTAGATCTGGATCTGTGTAGTTTGCAGTTGATTCGACTTATAAGCGAGTATATACGGTACCATCGGGAACAAACTATTTGAGCCGCCCCAAGTATAGATGTCCATTTTGCTGAAAAGATAAATTTTCTTGTTTTTCTTTAAATTATAATATACATTACAACGTATTTGCTCAATTTAGGATTTTTAAAAGCTAATTTGTCTTTTCCATCATTTCATTTTTAACAAGAGTTCATCAGAATTAAAATAAGATATAACTGATAACGTCATGAGCCTGATGCGACTTTTTGCTCGGGACTGCTCATCTTATAATAATAATAATAATAATAATAATAATAATAATAATAATAATAATAATAATAATAATAATAATAATAACAGCTTTATTTTCTGAGGATAATGTATTTGGTTCAGAATAAACCAATCTCACATGTAGAATATTTAAACTATTAATGTAACGTATATGTACAAATAAAACTTACTACAGTGTCTGACACATTCACATGTAATCATAAAATATACATAAACACACACACACACACACAGATTAGAGGAGTGAAACAAACATAATACATGTAGGTTTGGGAGATGAGAAAATAATGGGAGCATCCATGTTGGGTATCTTAATTTGCCTCAGCTATGGCATAATCAGAAGGAAGAAATTTGCGAAGTAGGTTTTTAAAAGAAGAGAGTGTTGCTTTTTGTTTAATATCATTGGGAATAATATTCCACAATACTGCTGCGAAATAAGTAAAAACTGTTTTGTACAGAGTCGGGTTGAATTTAGGCAAATGAAGAGTAGAGTTCGAAATGGATTGTGTGAATAAATATTGGAAGCTGGAATTAGAAGATCAGTGATATATTTTTCAGACATGTTATGAAAAGATTTATGTGTCAAACTAGCTTTAAAGAATATCTCTGATATTAATTCGTCTACTATGTGGATGAATGGTTCAAACATCTTATTTCATTAACTCAGTTCCCGAGTTAAATAAAAGAAATATATCGTGACATTGAGGTTGAATGACCCAAAAATACTATTTTTACGGTATTTCGCTAGAATTTTTAATTTTCCTTATTTTTACTTAAGACGGTAGATTGGAAAACTAGTTAACCATTGATCACATACACAAAAATATCGTATTAGATTGAGTATGGCAGAGCTAAAACCATCAAGCTAAACAGTGCTACTACCGTATATACTCGCGTATAATTTGATACCAACTGCAAAATGCATAGACCCAGATCTGCCGGCGCATTAAGCGACGGCAGATCAGGGTCTATGTTGTTTGCATTTGGACCCAACTTATACGCGAGTACATACGGTAATTCATTTAGTGTTCTGATATTTGTCTTTCCACACTGTGGACAGTTTTAAACTCATATATTACATTATTCTGACAAGATTATTACAGTAGACAACAATTTTGTATATCTTCTGATATCAGGGAGTTTCCTAAATGATCACGGCCGTTAGCCCATCCCAAATCATTGACAATTTTCATTTTCCTCTCAAAGACTGCATAATACTCAAATTTCAACAGCTTATTTTAGCTAGCTGTTGTGTGTTGTTTTTTATTTTTTTTTTACCTGTGACGGATTCACTGAGTTGTTCATGTGAAAATCCCGGCTCTGTAACTATAGACAGGTAACCACAGTTGTCTGGTCAGAAAGTTACGATTATCTCTACTGATGATGTAAAACTGACCATGACATCAAAAAGGACCCTTATGCAAGTAAAAAGAAAACGAAAACTATTGCTCCAATTACTTTCTCATTCTCACACATGAATGAAATGTCGTCTTTTCGCAACAATGAAGGACAATTATTAGAATGCTTTCTATTTAAAAAAATGTGTCATGTTTTTTCCCAGCTTGTTATTACACTAGCATGTAGTTACACGTCATTGGAAATATAATAGTGATCATTATAAAGCAGGAGTGTTAGAAGATTGTTGCTAAAGTTCTAGATAAATGTGCTTTCACAATAACGGTTGCCATAGAGACAATATGTTCCGCACTCTGCTTTCGCTGGTAATTGTACTCATTTTTAACTCAAACCTTGACGACAAATCTTGGAATTGTATTGTCATACTTCCATACGACTTGTACTGTATGACTAGAATAGATTAAATACTGTTAGACACGTTCATCCAAATGAGTTATGCTAGTATGTTGAATCCCGCGACAGTTATTGCTATTGTTCTGGGGGTGTGCCAATGTGAAAGCGGAATAACTTGAGAATTAGATGAACGTTTGTGAGAATATTTAAACTGATACAAGAACAAAATGTTTAGATTTTGGTTCTTATTCTTTGATAACTCCCCCTCCCCCTCCCCCTTTTCGGCAGGTGAAGTTCATGGCTCCGTGACTCAGAAAAAGGGCTGTGGAGACCCTCACATCTAAGTCTTTTACTGAAACTATTTTCTCAGCCAACTACTAGAGGTTTTTTGTTAATGTTTTATTTATATTTATTTTTTACCTCAAAGACTTATCCGTAAATGGTGTTAACCACATTGCAATAGGGCCCAATGTTCCAGTTCAATACAATTTTTAGCAGGGCTATACAAATTAGGTAAAATAACTTTTCTTCAACCTATCATTTCTCAAAAAATATGGAATATTTAGCGTTTAAAATACCCTCTTGTTTATAAGAAAAGCAGCTTTTGTTCAAATCAATTTGACAAAGTTTAAAGGGGGGAGCTAAAAACTTCCAAATTAACTCTTTACTGTGATTCAAATAAACATGAATATGAATATTAAGATTGAAGAATTAGTATAAAAACTTAAAAAGTAAAACCAAACAAAGAAAATTTGGTGTCATTTAATCCAGTGTGAGTTCATTGTCTTATCAACAATATATAAATTTTATGAAAATAGAAGGTAACAATATGTAATACTGTATTCAACAGTACAGGATTAGACCATATTGTAAACAAAATAGATATACTAACTAATAAGCATGAAATAATAACAATGAAAATAAAAAATCACCATAATATTGTGAGAACATTTGTATGTGTTTATATTTTGTACCCTCATACTGTTTATATCTTATGGAATATGCCTTTTGAGGTGGCTACCAGGCACAAGTACAGTAAAACTTGTCCCAGCAGACATTTTTATATGTTACAAAGGACACTTGTTCGTAGTTGCCAATATTCATTTTGTGAGCCCCTTTTCTTCCTTTTACTTTCATATTCAACTCAATATAAAGTACACCTGTTCAAATAGAATAAAATGTACCGGTGCCTTTGGTGTTCTTTAATCAACATGTTTCGTCATATGAGGACGATTTAGTTATAATACATGTATTTAATACAGTCGAATATAAATTATCCAGACTCAAGAGGGGACTTAAAACAGGCTTGGTTCTGATATCGGGAGGTCGGATAATCGATGATATCGGGAGGTCGGATAATCGAGACCGAATAGCAATATATTATAATGTTTCGTCAAGTACATCCGATGAACCAAACGTAACAATATTCGGGGTTCAACTAAACATTGAAAGTTTTTATCTCATGAGAGCGATCAAAATATATGTTATTAAAGGATGGGACACCATTTACTGGTTTCATTACATGTAAATGAATGACAGTGTCACTTTAAGAATGCCATTTTCCAGAGTAGCTCGTTATCTGTCAGGTAAAATAATCTGAAATGTGTTTCATCCCCCTGTTCACCTGTAACAATGTTTTTGTTTTTTGTTGGTTTTTTTTCCTATGCAGAAATGGCTTAAAAGATCAGACATCAAAACATTCATGCAGACATTTGCATAATTATGACTGATATTGTCATTTTTCACTGTTGACATTTCTGATGGCTGTGGAGTCATTCAAATATGTTTTACTGTCCATTTAAAATTGCAAATAAATTATCTTCTTTATTATATGTAAATCTAAAGCATACATGCATCAGACCTGTATTACTGGTTTACCTTGCCACGTATATGTAGTAGACTTAAAAGTTATCAAAATAGACACATATCACTCTGGCTCCAACACAACTCTTATCTGTCGCATTTTATACTTTAAAATGTGTTTCACTAGTGTGAAAACTTTGTAAGCGATCATACAATAATACTACTACTACTACTAATAATAATAATAATAATAATAATAGTATAAGTGCATCATTATGATGATGAAGAAGAAGAAGAAGAAGAAGAATGAAGAAAGCTTTTGACCTGATTCATGCTTTTTGATAATCTCGGCAAAATTCTTAGTCGATGAATATTCTTCGTACTATATTCATTACTTTGCGTCACATAAATTTGATATTATGGACAAAGAGAAAAACCGTCGCAATACCTATCTTACGTTGTCACCAAATAACTACTTGTCTCTACATTGTCACAAAATAACTACTTGTCTCTATATTGTCACAAAATAACTACTTATCCATAAGTCCTTTGTGGCACTGTCCTCCAGTGTTTGTAATGTAATACATAACGGTTCAGCAACAGGTTATCTTATTTCCTATTTTCTGTAAGAAAGTTGAACGGGAGTTTCTGTCATTGCAGTAGAATGAAACAAACAAATAAATAAATAAATAACTACAGTTTGATTGGGGTCGAATTACATTTCATTTAACGTAACACATTTTCAGAAAATGTAAAAGACTTTGTAGTCATAATGAATCTAATGAAACAGTGTTACCTTCATTTTTTTCGTTGAATAATTAGCAAGCAATCACTAGAATTTATTATTTATACAATATTAGTAATTTGATATGTACCCTTGTACAGACCAAAATTGACAAAGGGGATTGATTTTTATATTGATATCTCATTTGCCACATCTATCAAAAGTAGATTTGTATACACAGTCTTGATCATTATATATTTCACGTGTCATTACAAACATGCCGTTAAGGTCTGAGCGTGGTATGAACCTATCCTAGCTAAAACAGGTTTAGAAACAACGCTTGAAATAAATCAAGGTAAGCCAAACTCTGGAAAATATATATCACCCAATATAATTTTGGTTATCATACAGCCATTCAAAGTCATGACCAGAAAAATACACCCGTTGTCTGACATTATACGTATTGTTCTCTGACTTTGATTGGCATGGATTTAGTACAATACTAGTTGGAAATAAGCACCTGGCCACAATGTGAGTTCGCAGCCATTGCTGGATGAATTCCTAAGAATAAGGATGGGGTGTCTGTTCCCTGATTTTTTCTTGTCTGCCGAATTATAGTCTTGTTATCCTCTTTCTGGGCTATTTGCTATGGATTACATCAGTCATGTCCGATCGATTTTGGTGTAAATAATCACAGAGTGCAATGCAACTTCAGGTTTTGGTCTCAAAGACTCACTGTTTGGTTTCACAAGATGTACTTGTTGGACTGTTATGATTGAACAACTATTGTGAGAAACCCATGCAAACTTGGATGTAACCGATACTCGTTCTTCAAACAGATAACAATTTAGCTTAAGTTGCAAAAAAAAAATCTTTATAATTCACTAGACTAGGAAAATATTGCTATATATCAATGAAATAAAGCATTAATATTTGGATGAAAAGAGGTAGTATGCAGCATTTTTTTTTTCTAGCTGTAGAAAGGATTAAGTTAAAATTATCTTTATTGTGTTTTTCCTTTGACACCACGGGACACATTCTCTACCTTCGGTAGCTAAATTGCACATTAGTGACAGCATAAAAATCGTGTGTTTTTGCTGCTATCCAAGATTATTAATGAAACTCTGATTATCTATTTTCCCTCTCCGCATTGATATAGCTTCCGTCTCTCCGTTCGTCTGTCCGTGCACATGCTTGTCAAATATTTAACCAACGTTCTTGTTAAAGCATGCTAACGATGTCAACTGACTTTCATGAATTTTAATTAAAACTTTATAGTAAAATCTTCTAACCAGATAATTTATGAATTATATCATAATCAGTTCTGATTAATATGATACGTATATGCGAATGAAAATCACACTTTTTTGGGGTCAAAATCTTTACTTTTGACAGCATCACACAGATGTGTGTGTAGCTTTTGGATATTCAAACAGCATTATTACAGCTTTATATTACATTCTCGCTTAATGAGAAAGTATGATGCTAAATGAACTTTACATACATAGATAAGGGACATCTTTCGATGTCTATTTGCGGACCGCTACTCTTCAATATAGGAAATCAGGTTTAGTTTAGGTACTGGAAGGTAGGACTGAAGAATTACTGTTGTATTGCATATGAATTTATCGTACCGTTGAATATTCAGAAAGGAAGAAGGGGTGACGTTGTGTTTAGATTGATAAATGTAGGCACTATATTTAAGTTAGAAGACAATTCTTTCTACGCAAGATCTTTAAAATAACAGTTTATAAACATAAAGGACACTGTAGAAACGTGTGTATCTCAATACATAATGAATATAAAATACACAGATATTGTATATAATGTATATCCGCAAAATTACGTATTATGGGAATGTAGTCTAACAAATGACGTTTAGTTCAAAATCTACAAATCTGAAGAGAAAAGAAGTTTTTACTATAACATTTATTGATAGCTTACTTTCTCCAATAATGTACTTTGCGAGTTTACTTTAGATCATAATAAGGTACTGTTTGAAATCTCTCTCTCTCTCTCTCTCTCTCTCTCTCTCTCTCTCTCTCTCTCTCTCTCTCTCTCTCTCTCTCTCTCCGGGCTATATATTCTATCTTGAAATTAAGTCATGAATTCACAAAAAATGATTAAGCAATAGCATTTCACCATAAAATTATTTTGTGAAAAGTATTTGTCTCGATTTAATTTCGTTAAATCGAGCTAGACACATTCTTTACCAAAGTTAGATGATATAAATCCAATTTATCTTTTCAAAGATCTATTGACAGAAAAGTAGCAGATAAACTTGGATTCCCCACAACAAAGACAGTATTGAGTAACACGCTGGACAATGGTCACTTATGGGCACTTGAAGCGGCTAGTTTAGTATTGATTCCAAATTTGCTGGATACCTACCAAAGACACGTAGAATATAAAGAGGCAATTTAAATTGGTTTAAATTGGGGCTTTACCTACGTGTTCCCCTTAACTGCCCATTGCCCATCTCAATCAATGTAGTTAAGTGTCGGTGGCGGACAATGCAAATTCCTGTTAACTTCTTTTATCTGTTATGACTTGATAGAAAGGAAATCGTCAGAGATTAGACTTTGACAACTAACATTGAGTAATGGACAAAGAGGTCAATTTTGAGTTGAGTAAAAAGGTGTAATTTTATTGCAGAAAAGTGAAAATGGGGGAAAATAAAAATTGGATTTCAAGATCAGAGTTAAATGGATTTTTCTCAGTTTAAGTGGCAGAGGAATTACAGATAGGTAGTTTATCACTGTGTGCCAGGATTCATTGTAAAATGACACTTAATTACAGAGGGGAAATGGACAACGATAATTAATGATGCACCCTGGATATTTCTTTATAAACCCCAGATCAAGGGGCTGTTTGGTCAGTCAGGGAATTTTCTGTTAACAGTATCATACGGCTCTTTGATACAGTGACTGCAACGGAAACAAGGAATTAGTAGTATTCAAGTGTTGTCCGTGTATTCAAGTGTTGTCTGTGTATTCAGGTGTTGTCTGTGTATTCAGGTGTGGGACAGAGAGATGTTGAATTCAATCTTTCACCATTTGGAACAGTATTTCAATTAAGTTCAGGCAAAGTTCTGTCTTGTGAGAAATCAAACTTATTTGGATTGACCTTTACAAAAGGAAAGCATTCTGCTGAATGTAAGAAAACATATTTTGTTTACCTCCTTCTGTTGATTGTAAGAAAACATATTTTGTTTACGTCTTTGATATTGGTAAGGATTAACCTTGCTATATACTAATTTGCATATTTCATCATCAATCACAAGGCAATTTCAATTTATCTTTGTATAGTTGTATGGAAAGGACATTTTAATGTACAAATCTTTTGGAGATTAATGCATTTATTATTGAGTTTCAAATCAATATTTGATAATTATATTTATTGGCAATTATTTTCGGGTTATTGATTTCATTTTTAATCTCGCACTGATAATCTACTGGCGGGGAAATTGTTTTTCTCTAAGGTACTGTCAAAATGCAACGAGGCGCCATGAATCTTTGTCAACAGATACTTTGTGATTCACTGCCTCATTGTCAATTTTCATTGGATGGTCTTTAATGTTAATGTTTAGTATGGGCTACATACAACAAATGTCGTTTCAACTAAAGAAGTAAAAGGCTCGCTCTTTAACCCCGAGATGACGAAAAGGAATAATGACAACGTTGTATATACACCGATCACCAAAAACCAATCATCTCATACTTACTTTGGTGCAATAAAAACTCTTTCAACCATTGTCTGATGCATTTGACCCTCAGACTCAGTTGACACCTGTCATTGAACTATCTCAATGCAGATATTCCAAGGAACCGCTGACCAGTTCTATCGCCAACAAGGGATGAATCATGTGACCAGACAATACCTTGCCCAACCAGTTAGAGATGGGGTGACCAGACAATAACTTGACCATATAGATAAATCACCTAAATAGATCAGTTCTTTGTAACTTCAATATTTTTTATCCAATTTTCATGAAAGTACAATAATGTACTTATGAGTCGTGTCTAACTCACTGAAAAGTTTTCATAAGGTAACTGATATTGCCAATGATACAGATATGTTAATGGCTAGGCGGGGCATCCTCCATTTTTCTGCTGTGTCAGAAGACCAATCCCAGAGGGGAGATAACCACGCCTACTCATTCGCAAACAATATCTTATAATATCAGAGTATTTAATGCTCACCCCCCCCCCCCTACTCCAAGTAAATTAGTGTTAAATGTTTATTGTATACTAAATATTTAATTGACAATGGCTGACAAATATTGAAGTTATGACGAATTACATTTATATATGATATATAGTGGCAGTTGCCTAGGTGACAGACATTAGGCCTGAATGTCCGACTAGTTTCCTTTGCGCCAGTAAACCGCGTGATGCTTCATCCATTTGCCAGTGATGGTACTGGTCGGCGGTCCATAGGTCCGTATTAGGGTTTTGACTAAAATAGGCCGATACGTTAATTCTCTTTGCCGCCTCAAAGCAAGATTGATTGATTTATTGATGCAAAGTTGTCCATTTAAACCACATGTTTTTTTTTTTTTCTTTTTTCTTCTTAAACAAGTTGAGATGTAAATGCGTGAATCTAGGTCACTGAAAGAAAGCGTAAACTGACACTAAAACTAAATATAAAGCGGATTTACATTTTTGTTAGTAACTTTCAAAATGAAAATAAACATGCTTAGGTTGCCAAAACTCCACCACAAGCTGGCAGACACATTTCATAGGTTGTTGGAATGTAACATTGCAGGTTCAAATGGATTAGCTCAGTACCGACAAAGGTCGTGACTGAAATTGTAATGTAACTTGGTCTGTGAGATTAAGTTTTCCTGTAACAGTTTTCAAATACTAATTGACTTTATTCGTCATAAGAGAAGCTGTTTACCCTTTTACCTCAATGAAAAATACAAATAAGTTGATTATTGTAATACATGAAAATGCAGTAAATTTATCTCTCAAATACAAATGTTATCAGAATACTTCTTTGAAACAATACTCCAAAGTAAGCTCCGATTAAGTCTTTTGAGGACAATATGAATATAAAAATTTTCAGAAAATCGGTCTAACAAACTTTATGATTTTATTGGAAATCTCCACATCTGTTTGTTAAGCTACGAGACAATGAAATTAGCGGAAATGTTTCAATACTCAAATTTTTTGTATTCTCCCTCCTTTACCAATGTGGAAAAAAGCAGAAACCGGAATATCTTCGCAAACAAAAAACCAAGCAAAATGTATCAACCTGTCTCCTTTAATTGTAAATTCAAA
The DNA here is from genome assembly GCA_029931535.1 of Margaritifera margaritifera. NCBI lineage: Eukaryota > Metazoa > Mollusca > Bivalvia > Unionida > Margaritiferidae > Margaritifera > Margaritifera margaritifera. The sequence goes on along the minus strand of JAQPZY010001630.1, from coordinate 1,028,366 downwards.
CTGTTTGTGACGTATGTGCAATAGTCAGACGATTACATCCATTAAGGAGCAGAGAGGTATCGCAGTGTGACTGGTGTCCATCCGCTATCCAGATTTATTGCCATAAAGAGTATACAAATTGGGGACCAGACAATGCTAAATAGCACCCTTACCTCTTTAATAGAGACACGTTCCCTGTAATAACCACAACAGCGGTTTTTGGTAATCAAACTGAATTAAGCTGGGTGGTTTTGATGTATATGGCCTTAGGCAATGTTTAAGGTGTTTTATTAATTATACAGGCGACGTGATTTCATATATGATTTAAATCACACTAATCTGTTACCATGATGAAAATACAAGTAAAAACATCTTATGTAATGCAAATCAACACGAGGAAAGTTTAATGTTCTACACCTATTATTACTATCTGCACGACTTTCACTATGAAGCTTTCAGTTCATTTCTTTATTTCTTTCTTTGTTTCCATCTATCCCCCCCTCATATTTCAACATCTCTATTTGTTCCTCTATCCCCCCTTCTTTCAACATCTCTGTTTGTTCCTGTATCCCCCTTCTTTCAACATCCCTGTTTGTTCCTCTATCCCCCTTCTTTCAACATCTCTGTTTGTTCCTCTATCCCCTTTCTTTCAACATCTCTGTTTGTTCCTCTATCCCCCTTCTTTCAACATCTCTATTTGTTCCTCTATCCCCCTTTCTTTCAACATCTCAATTTGTTCCTCTATCCCACCCCCCTCTTTCAACATCTCTATTTTGTTCCTCTATCTCCCCTTTTTTCAACATCTCTATTTGATCCTCCATTTTACTATTTTTGACTGAGGCAGGAGTTTTGTTTAAAGGATTTTAAAAAATCAATATTATCATAGGGTAATTTTTAAATGATATATATCTAAAAAAAAACAATAAATAATTAATGTCTCCATACATATAAAAATGTTTGGAACTAGTTATTAAGTGGTAAATTGTATTTTATGGTGGATAAAAAATTCAGGAACTGATATCAGAAAAAAAATGGACTAAAGTGAAGAAAAAGAAAATTTTAATCATCCTGTAGTATGAAGGATATATATATATATATATATATATATATATATATATATATATATATATATATATATATATATATATATATATATATATATATATATATATTCCATATAACACTGTTTCCTATGAAGCCTTGGTAGGGAAGCAGGAAAATTAAATTTTTTGCTTCATTTCCTTACAAAATGTCACATGATACATTTATATTTAAATGCTTCTTTCAAGATCAGTTGATGAGAATATTACCTGACAGAGTCTCAAAAATGCGTCTTTACCTGAAAAATGATAACGCACGTATTTCTTTCCTCTGTGATGTATTGTAGTTCAACTTCTTCTGTATGCGTCACCCAATCCCCTCCTATGACTTTTTGACTGGGATGAAGTGAGTGGGATAAAAACTATAGTAGAATAACTCTAACAGTTATGTAAGTTTTTACTGGGTCTGTCTGACAGTTCTATAAGTTTTTACTGGGCCGGTCTGACAGTTCTATATAAGTTTTTACTGGGTCGATCTGACAGTTCTATAAGTTTTTACTGGGTCGATCTGACAGTTCTATATAAGTTTTTACTGGGTCGATCTGACAGTTCTATAAGTTTTTACTGGGCCGGTCTGACAGTTTTAGATACGTTTTTACTGGGTCGGTCTGACAGTTCTATAAGTTTTTACTGGGTCAATTTGACAGTTATATGTAAGTTTTTACTGGGTCCATCTGACAGTTCTATAAGTTTTTACTGGGTCAATTTGACAGTTATATGTAAGTTTTTACTGGGTCCATCTGACAGTTCTATAAGTTTTTACTGGGTCCATCTGACAGTTCTATAAGTTTTTACTTGGTCGGTCTGACAGTTCTATAAGTTTTTACTGGGTCGGTCTGACAGTTATATAAGTTTTTACTGGGTCGATCTGACAGTTCTATTTAAGTTTTTACTGGGTTGATCTGACAGTTATATATAAACTCAAGTGATATTAGCCTGTAGTTTAGACAGATGTAAGTTTTTAAATAGCAGGTGTTCTTCTCTGTGTAAAGAATCCAGTTACTACAAGACGTGGAACAAATTGAATCTGCGAGGTGTGTATATACTTACGAAGGTTTTCCAATTAGTTTGAAATATGTATTTTGTCTACTCTCATTTTTCACAGAATCGGAGAGAAGAAAGGATTTTCCTGGGCAGTGGTACCTAAAGATTTAAGATGTGACAGAATTTGTGACAGTTGACAATTGTCCACTGTACAGAGTTATAAATCAAAAGTTCACATAAATCCAGGCCTCGGGGTTGTCACCGTGTCACTCATATGTACTCAGAGGTGTTGACTTTAGTGTCTGGTTTACTTTAATAGTGAAAATACCGAATAAAAGTCTGTAGAGAAAGACTCAATGTGACGTAAAATAGGAGTTTATTAACATACATTTATACCATTTTCTATCCTTTCTAGGAAAACGAGAAGTCTGGCATCTTCTATCTATTTCAAGGACAGCATGGAATATTGGTAAGTTTATAGGTGTCATGTTTTTGGAAAATACTAGAGTTGTGTCAGTTATTTCATATATGTAACCAAGACAATTTTTCTTTTACTTTATTAAATGTGTAAAAGTGACCATTGTTGCTGGTTACCCAAATGAACATGTAATGAAAATATAAATCATTAATAGTAACCTTTACAAAAATTAGTACTACTGAGTAAGTCTGATTAAAACCATTGGTACTACTGAGTAAGTCTGATTAAAACCATTGGTACTGCTGAGTAAGTCTGATTAAAACCATTGGTACTACTGAGTAAGTCTGATTAAAACCATTGGTACTGCTGAGTAAGTCTGATTAAAACCAATGGTACTGCTGAGTAAGTCTGATTAAAACCATTGGTACTGCTGAGTAAGTCTGATTAAAACCATTGGTACTACTGAGTAAGTCTGAATAAAACCATTGGTACTACTGAGTAAGTCTGATTAAAACCATTGGTACTACTGAGTAAGTCTGATTAAAACCATTGGTACTACAGAGTAAGTCTGATTAAAACCATTGGTACTGCTGAGTAAGTCTGATTAAAACCATTGGTACTAATGAGTAAGTCTGATTAAAACCATTGGTACTGCTGAGTAAGTCTGATTAAAACCATTGGTACTGCTGAGTAAGTCTGATTAAAACCGTTGGTACTACTGAGTAAGTCTGATTAAAACCATTGGTACTGCTGAGTAAGTCTGATTAAAACCATTGGTACTGCTGAGTAAGTCTGATTAAAACCATTGGTACTACTGAGTAAGTCTGATTAAAACCATTGGTACTACTGAGTAAGTCTGATTAAAACCATTGGTACTACTGAGTAAGTCTGATTTAAACAAATTTTACTACTGAGTAAGTCTGATTAAAACCATTGGTACTACTGAGTAAGTCTGATTGAGTAAGTCTGATTAAAACCATTGGTACTAATGAGTAAGTCTGATTAAAACCACTGTTACTAGTGAGTAAGTCTGATCCAAGATATAAAGAGTATCGATATAACTCTGAATAAAAGCCGGGTTGTAATTATAATGAAAGAGTGTATATTCCCAACTTGATCCTCAGTATGTGTCATTTTGACAAAAGCTGCTGTCTTTTTTTTTAATTCGAGATAAAAAAAAAATGGCTGTGCTCATAGAAAATGATGTAATTTCTGTCAATCAGTCTCTCTGAGATTACAAATGTTAACCTTTACTTTTAAATTCCGATGCATATCAATGTTCAGCATTTTGTATGTGTCTTCGTGCCTTATTTGCAGTCCTAGTTGATTTGGAATGTATCCTCGTGCTTTATTTGCAGTCCTAGTTGATTTAGATTGTGTCCTCGTGCCTTATTTGTAGTCCTAGTTGATTTGCACTGTGTCCTCGTGCCTTATTTGCAGCCCTAGTTGATTTAGACTGTGTCCTCATGCCTTATTTGTAGTCCTTGTTGATTTGCATTATATCCTCGTGCCTTATTTGCAGCCCTAGTTGATTTAGACTGTGTCCTCATGCCTTATTTGTAGTCCTAGTTGATTTGCACTGTATCCTCGTGCATTATTTGCAGTCCTACTTGATTTGGACGGTGTTCTCGTGCTTTATTTGTAGTCCTAGTTGATTTCGACTGTGTCCTCATGCCTTATTTGTAACCGTAGTTGATTATAAATATACGCAAACTGATTTATCCGACTTTCTCAAGCTATATGGTAATTATAATTTCGATAATTTACACTTTCCTATAGCTTATCGGCAAATATAAAGTATAAACAATTTGTTTTTTGCTCTTTTATTCATTTTTACAAACATTATATCCATGGGTGTCCGCAGGGTGGGTGGGCAAGCCATACTCGGAGGAGGGGGGGGGGGCAAAGCCAAAATCAAAGGGATATATTTATATACTGCACTACGGATTTTTAAAAAATCAAGGAAGGGAGCACTTGTTCCTTCCTCTGCGAACGCCCATGATTATATCAGATTTTTAAAGACTGCCTCAATTTAGCTTTTTGTCTTTTTCATGTAGATATTACTCGTCGGATGTTCTCATATTTATATGTCCTTGAAACATGAAATATAAACCTAATTTATGAACGCATTCATATAGAACAACGAATTATCAGCTTATTGGATCGGGCAATCTTTCATATCCACTATATCCACTATATTTAGAAATATGTATGCCCACACTCTACTAGACGTAAGGTAATAGCTGCGTAACAAATTCATATTACTTTGTGATTATAATTCGCTGAATCTGGGATGTATCCATTATTATCAATTATAAGGTGTGTTCTGCATTCAAGCCTGAGTATTAAAATTACCTGGGAGAGACATCTCATCCATTATAGAAAAGCATAATAACCTGATCGAAAGCATTCATTTCAGACTTTTTTTCCGTCACATCAGATATACAGTTTTAATGGATAGGATTGGGTCTAGCCACAAGACAGAGAACAAATAGTTAGAGCTTAATTATTAGATTTACCTGCATGATAACAGGTATTTTTCAACAGTGAAAACAACATTATGATAGTTATAATATTAATGTGTGTTTGCAATACGGTTGGGTGTAAGATTTCCCTGTTATGAACAAAACACTGCTATTCATCACCAGTATAGGTCATACAGATGACATTATTTGCTACCCCATATTTACACATTCATAACACTCGGTTTCACTGGCAGGAAATATACTGTATTAGTGAAGTTTGTACATAGTTCCCATGGTGTGCAATTAACAACTGCATAAATCCATTTTTTATGTAGAGTTGTCAGTTGTGACTTCTGATGTCAATTTAAAAGGGTAAACTTGGTTTTCTTAAATGAATAATAATATTTGAAGTATAAATGTGCTCTTTCGTCTGTTTGAGAAGATTAACTCCTCGTTGACTTTTCATATGCAGTGAAACTTATGTAAACCGAATGCCACCGGGACCAGAAACTGTCTTATGAATAGACACTGATATGGAGTTTTTGATCAGAATGTGAATCGCATAGACTAAAATGTTTTACATATGACACGCATACAGAGTTCAGATGGAATGGCTTTTACTGTATTTCTTCCTCAAATGTCACACGTTTATCGTAAATATTTTATGACGCTGATTCAAATCCATAGAATATTTTTTCAGTAAAAGCACATTTTAAGGAATTATTTTACATTTCTATGACTTGAATATATGCGAAAATCCGAACGACGAAATTCTTCAAAAGAGATGTAACATCACTGTGTTTATCACTCATATACATTTATAACTATAATAGTTACAATTGACCTATCGCCAGAGCAGACATAACCACGGCTGCACATTATATAAAATCAAATTATTTTATTTTGACACGTACCCAGTGTGAAAAAGTTTCAATTTTTACTGCATATTGAAAATTTATGAAATATGGTTGAAAAACGTTTCAGTTCTAATGATTTAAATTTGTATATGATATACAGCCGTAGTCGAATAGGTGACGGACATTAAGCCTGAAAATCCGTCAACCTTTCAGTGTGCCTGTAAATCACGTGATGCTCAAACCTTTGCCAGAGATAGTATTGGTTGGTGATCCACATGTACCGGTACGTATTAGAGTTTTATTGACATATGGCGATACGTTAATTTATATCAAGGTGTCAAACGGAATTGATTCTCGTTTGCTGGGAGAAGGGGTGGGTGGGTATTATTGAATGCCGAATGCAGATTAATTTTGTTCTGATCTATATATTACACCAAACAACTGTAGTAAAAACTCGGATTTACCGAACATAAAACTTCTTATCTTGCACATATCTATAATTACTTGGATGAAAATCACAGGTACATTGCACATGCCAGCAGGTAACTTGGAATATCAAACAACTTTCTCCAGTAACAGCTGAAAGATAGATGAATTATATCATACTATCTTCTGATAAATCTCTGAATCCAATCAAAAGTACAAAATATTCGGTTTATTTGGGGTTTTAACACTGAGTAAATGTTTTAAATTTCCGAGTGATTAGTTTTCCCACTATAAAACTTTGATTTATCGTTGGGAAACTAAAGTCATTCACATGGAAGCCGTGGTAGCTCTGTTGGTAGAGCGTCGAAATCGTAACCCAATGGTCGCGGGTTCGATCGCCACTCAGGCCAACCCGGGTAGGCTGCCTCGGTGTGTCCTTGGGAACGAAACTTTGCTCCCATTTCCTCAGCATGGTATAGCCAAATAAAATGCTCAACCATCAAACCAACTTCTCATTCACTCTGAGGGACTACAGAGCTCTAACAAACAAACAAAATACGAGATACACTATATAACGTCATAGTTGAGGCACATCATTTAAGTTGCATTAACAGTTATATTATATTATCAGCTTTATTTGTTCTTGATGTAATTATCACTCTTTCAAGGTTAATGCATTACAATCAAAAGATTTTAGCCATGATATTTTATCTTGATGCACGGAATTTCACCAAAACGTGTAAAATTTCAGTAACATTATTCCACTGGGAGCAAAGTATTAGTAATTATCCCAAGTTAATTTATAAAGTTCTGAAATTGACAGAAGCAATACAATATACTTTTACATTTGGGCGGGTGATTCTATTTTTTTCATCCTCTTAATTGTTTCCAATAAACTTGATTTTTAATCACAAAAGCCTCCGTGAATGAGAACATATATTATCCAACCCCATGATTTGTCAACAGTTGCACCCTGGGGTTTACATAATGCTGTACTGGGTAACTGTGGATAGAGATTGATTTGTTCTACAGTCTGTGATGCTATCATGACCTAAGGAGTAATGTACGATGACACAGCCTGTAATGTAATCACAGACAGAGATAGTATCAGTCACAGAATAAAGCAGTAAATAGCTTACAGTCCTGAAATTAGATCAGCTGATGATGCTCTACAGTTTGCATCACGTGATCAAATTTGCAGAATAGAGTGGACCACTTTAGTTTTAGAGAGAATGAATGTATGCGACGTTTACTATTTGTCCAAACTTCATAAGTTCCTTTGTTTTTTAAAACCGACCACTTCCATGTATGCATTATATAAGTTTGCGGACTACATGCAAGATTTACTTACTTCCGAAATGTAAAAGCTTGACAACGTGCAAAACTACGCACCTCCGAAAATGAAGATTTGATAACGGAAGTGCTCCAATGAGCATGGATAATTTTAAGTTTTGTAAAAACACATGTTAACACCTTTTTACGAATTTTTTTACTTAGTTCAAATTACAGTCAAGACATATATTAGATTGACCTAAGCAAGTCATCACAGCAAACAAAGAATAGGAGTGTTTGGGACTATTTTGTTAGACTCTTAGCATACATACATGTATTTTGAGCTGGTCGGCGTAGGGATACTATCCAAATCTGTATATTATATGGCCAGATAACAGAGACGCTTACTTAGCGTCGATTGTGTGGAGTGGTATTTGTCTTCTATTGTTTATATTTCTAATAAGCAGATTTTAAACTTCTAGCATAGATGTTAAAAAAAATGTATGATTTGCCTCAAAAAGTTATATGTAGGAATAGTAGTACATGATCAGGTTTTTTTTTCTTGTAATTTAAACAGTTTTTATTATGTAAAATGAGAGCGTTGTATTAATATTGGAAGTTGATTAAACCAACTTGTTAAATCTGGAGAAAGTCACTTATAAATCTTTTTCTAATTACTATTTGATGCATATTTTACAAGGAGTGCACTGAAAATTCAAACACGTCAGTCTTTTAAGTCTTACTTTAAACATCTAAGTGCAAGCAAAACTAACCCTTGACTGAAAGGTAGCTGTTACTAATGTCCGTACTATGCTCCAAAGATGAGAGAAAGTCACAGGTGACGCGGAGTCAGTGTCATCATGTTTTACTCAGAGAAATACTCACTACGATCCAGGTGTATATATATATATATATATATATATATATATATATATATATATATATATATATATATATATATATATATATATATATATATATATGTGTGTGTGTGTGTGTGTGTGTGTGTGTAAATATGAATAGAAATACCTGCGAAATACGCGTGAAGAAAAGTTATGGTGCACAATTGGTGCAACAATTTATGTGTGCACCAGTGGAGTCAATTATACAGCAAACAGCTGGAGTTAGATGGTAATCGATTGGTTTATTATAGAACAAAAGAGAGGTATTATTCCAATTAAGTTAGCCATAGTATTGGCCACTGACCACCTCACACTACCTGATTTTTATGTGAATGCGGCCAGGAATATTTAGAGTATGTGACTTCTTCTCCTTTGAGAGATAATAAATATTATGTAAACTATCCTAAATTTTAGAATGAGACTTCATCGCGAAGATTACGTAAGATATAAATAAGTGTCTGTATTTCTTTAAATTAACAATACGAAATTGTTTATATCAGGACATATTCTGCAATCGAAAGTGTTCCTTATTGTGGATAAAATTGCCAAAAAATTTAGCAAAACTGTATTTTAAATTTTTTTGAAATTAATCTTTTAAAAGTCTTTCAATTGGCACTGACAGGGATTCTTGATTTTTACAAAAGTAAAGCAAAGCACTTCAGACTTAATATATTAAATATTAGTTTGTTGAAATAATAATTAAATCAAACGTGCTAGTTTGTTTCTATCTTTTTTCTAAGAGAGTGCATGCAAGTTCTTTTTAAACAGTTTGTTGTCATCAGTGTATCATTTCTAACTTCTTTATTGAAGTTTTCACCCGACTTTCGCTTCATATGAAATCACTTCATGGCAAACCATTTAATCAATATGTCTTAAAATAGCTTCCAAATACAATCGCTGTGCGATAGTCCATCCACGATAGACCTAAACAGTGTAAACAATGTATTTTTCATTGCACTTAACTCTGATATTGCGACTTGCACAGCCTGGTTTAATGCACTGATGAAATTCACTCGAGACACAACAGGACTTGTATAGGATGGACATGAAAACGATGTGCCTATTTTTAATTTAGAAACACCTTAGAAAATCACACGACGTTTCGAGAGCATCTGAGTGTCTGCTTGAGTGCTTAACATTGGAGAGGTTAATTATGAATATGAAATACGAGACTCGCTGTTGGTTATTAAAGCTCTTGCGCCTTTGTAGTTGAGGTTGAAGGAACCCGTCTATCATAGCCTCCTGCAGTTTAAGCGTGATAAATGTGGAGAGGCTCATCCTACCTTTATGAGACTTGATCTCGGTAGCATTTTGTAGTGACTTACTATTGGAGTTGTGACTGATACAGATACCAAGGCTTTCATATTGTAGTGACTTACTATTGGATTTGTGACTGATACCGATACCAAGGCTTTCATATTTTAGGCATTGCTAATCCATGGGATATTCTGATTTTCTCTTCTTTATTGGAAATTATTGTGTTGTCAATCAGTCACTGATTTGATAGATCAACGGAGTGATTTTTAAAAGCTAGAACAAACGAAGGAATGACATAACTGATGATAACTCTAAGACTAGAGTGAAGCTCTTCTTTTATGTTGGCTAAACAAAATTTAGATTGGTGACACAATATTAGAATTAGATAAAAGCTCGTGAAAGGGGGGCACATTCAGGATTAGACAATATCATTTCAAACGAAGCTCTCCGATTTTATAACTGCCAGGGGTGCAGATACTTGTGCAAATATCTACAAGTTAAAACATATATTAAACCTATTACTGAAGGAAAAGAGCAAACATGAAAGTGAAATGATTACCTTCCAGGTACACATAAGCGCAAACAGAACTCTTTACTGATCATTTTATTATTGGAATCTAACAAAACAAAAGCAGGTGCAATTTTGTAGCTTGTTCTGAGAATGTGGTCCTTCTGTTATGTTTATATTTTCTGTATATTTGACTAAGACATTATTCGGAGTAGGCACAAAGATATGGAAGGAATTATACGACTTAGGATATATCGAGGATTTTACAAGAGGTAAAACTATTTTGCATCATCGAACTGCAATTGCTATTACGTTTGTTGTCGGACCTTATTTTGTCTCTTGTAAAGTTTCGTACCTGTTTTCTCTCTCTTTTCTCACTATATACAAAATACCGCATGTTGCCATTTTCAGCTCCCAGAAATTAATGCAATTTGTCACCATTAATCTTTTTTAACTGTGTCCCGTTTATAATCAAATTGATGGAGTGGAATTATATATATATATATATATATATATATATATATATATATATATATATATATATATATATATATATCTATATATATATATTGTTCCATCATTTTTGAACGGAATACATGATATAGTTTACAAACTTATTTACATATAAAATCAGGCATGACTTTCATTTAAAACGTTTCCATGTTCAAAATGCATCTTTCAGTTTATCTTAGAAAGGGCAATCCAGTTGTATGTGCTTGGCTTTTAAGAACGTTTCTAAACGTTATAAAATCTTTAAAATGATGTTTATGGTACATATTTATTAAAAATACTTTCTATCGATATTCATTTTTATTTTAAAGAAATCAAAAGGTTTTAGGTGGCATTGTGTAGGTAATTTACTTGTTTATTTATTTGTTTATTTATTGTGACCTAAACAAAAGAGTGTATTGTAGGTCGAGCAGCTTTGGGATCATTTCATCCTTCTATGTTCAGATCATCGCATATGATTTCATTACACTACTGCCATGTCATCTTTAATTATTATCGTGTATCGGGTTGTGTAGTTCTTTTATTAAAATCTTACATGTTCACATCATCTCATTTTTTTTATTGCACAACTATCAAGTTCACAAATTGAATGTCTGTAACAAGAATGAACAAAATAATCGTTAAAATAAAAAATAAAAAATGGCGATCAATGCATTGACAATATAAACGTCTGGAGCAAAGAAGAGAGAGAGAGATTAAAATATATAAAATTCTCAAATTTTTTTTTTATACAAACAACTGAATCTCAGTGAATAAGAAAAGTTGAAAATGTATGATCAAGGAAGACATTCAAGTTCATATTGCTTTATTTCATTCCAGTTCATGTGTAAATTTCTTAGCTGATATATATATATATATATATATATATATATATATATATATATATATATATATATATATATATATTAGTACAGGAAATCCGATTTGAGGATTTTCAAAATAACTTCGATTTTTCCAAATCGTTGTTTGTGAATTTGTGTGCGTGTTTTACCACTGCATGCATTTTTTTTGTGAGTCAAAATCTGGGGCTTTTAAGTTGGTAAAGTTTCATCTGCAATTGTTTCTTTTCTTGGTCTTTGCTTTCAAACTCACTTTAGCGGTGAGACTGTATTTTATATAAGCAGATTATTTATTTATTTATTTATTTATTTTGGGGGAATTGTTGTTGTTGTTAGGTAATTTTGAATTATATTGGATTCAAAATATTGTTAATTTAATCTTTTCAGATAAAGTCATCTTCTTTTGTCGACATTGGAACAAGAAAGTAGAGTTTCGAGAATGACACGCGTGGTTTTGATTGTAAATATTCCCATATTTTTCATGCTGTGCACTGTTTTAACATTCTGCCACTCTGCTGAAACCAGTGCACCAATCATGAATTTCACCATGTTTGAAGAATTAGAAATTGGCACTCTGGTTGGCAGTATCAAAAAGCAAGCAGCCCTTTCGAACATAACCCAAATTAGTGGAACATACGAATACTACTTTTTCTCATCCCCGCAGTACCAGAGTTTGTTCCATATCAACAGAGAGACAGGAGATCTCACCACATTGGTCGTCATAGACAGAGAGTTAGTCTGTGAGTTTTCACTAAAATGTATTTTGAAGTTTGATATTGGAATAAATTATCAGGATGGTCGATTCTATAAATATATCAGCGTGCAAGTGTATATTGAGGATAAAAATGACAACCCCCCATTTTTTCCAAAACAGAGTACGACGCTACAGATATCAGAAGGAGTGCAGGTTGGTTCAGCTTTCCGCATCGATAGTCCAGTAGACAGGGACACAGGTGCAAACAACTCTATCCAGAGTATTGAAATTGTCCCAGGAAATAATGTGTTTGGATTGCGGAAAGAATCGAATTTAGATGGAAGTGCACAGGTTAAAATTATACTCAACAGCAAACTTGATAGAGAAATGCAAGATTTGTATCAACTAATCGTTGTGGCTAGAGATGGTGGTGACCCTCCAATGTCAGGTTCCTTAACTGTAAATATTCATATTCTAGACGTGAATGATAACAAACCAGAGTTCAGCAATACAACTTACAAAATTGCTATAAATGAAACCACTGTACCTAATTCGGTGATTCTGGCACTGTCTGCAACAGATGCTGACATTGGCGAAAATGGTCGAGTCACTTACAGAATTAGTGATCATCAGTCAGACGCGGATACAATCAAGAAGATGTTTGCCATTGATGCAAAAAGTGGTGAGTTACAGACAAAAATGGATGTGGTGAATGAACAAGGAAAAAGTTACGTATTTATTGTTGAGGCCGTAGACAATGGTATGGAGCCACTGGTATCTCAATCAGAAATAACTGTGGACATCATAGATTCTGAAAACAATGCTCCAATAGTCTCACTTGTTCCATCCGTGGGAGGAAATTTACGGTTTATTAATGTATCAGAATCAGCTACTCTAGGAACATTTGTAGCAAATCTAGAGGTTGTTGATACTGATTCGGGGCAAAATGGAAATATTTCTTGTGTGTCATCCAGCTCTCTCTTTTCAGTGGACTACCTTGGAAGCACCGGAACCCTCAAAAGATTCATAGTGACAGTGCATGACTTACTGGATAGAGAAACTCAAGATTTGCATAATGTTACCATAATTTGCTTTGACCATGGATCTCCTAGACTTAGTTCTTCAACAAATTTTCTTGTCCGTGTCACTGACAAGAATGACAACAAACCGTTCTTCAAGTCTGAAAACTATATTGGATACATTACAGAGAATAATGATCTCAATGCGATCATTCTACAGGTCTCTGCCACTGACAAGGATATCGGCAACAATGGACTAGTTCAGTATTATATACACGAGGATGGACAAGGAATGGTTACAATTGGACTTAATAATGGCATTCTCTATGCTGCGACAATCTTCGATCGAGAAGCCAATGAGACAATTGTCTTCAGGATTCTTGCCATAGACCTCGGTAGTCCTGCCTTGACTGGTACTGCGACAGTGACCTTACATATTGAGGACAAAAATGACCAGGTACCAAGGTTCCTTAACACTGCCAACTCCTTCAGAATCTCAGAAAACTTGCCATCTGATACCAGTGTCGGTTACCTAAAGGCAGAGGATGGAGACGTTGGAATCAATGCTCAGTTATCATATGCCATGTTACCGGAATATTCATACGTTCCTTTTGTTGTGTTTAAAGATGGATTTATCAAATCAAATCGTGAACTGGATCGAGAACAACAGAGTCGCTACGATTTTCAAGTTACTGTAACAGATCAGGGTGAACCTAGACTTAGTAGCACTGCCTACGTTTCCATATTTGTCACAGATGTCAATGACAATGTGCCAATGATTACTTATCCAAGTGAAAAGAACAACACTGTCTCTATTCCATATCCAGATGAACAGAACACATTTATCTACCATATTGAGGCGTATGACAATGATGAAGGAGACAACAGCGTTCTTGTTTACAGTATATCTGCAGGAAATGATCTTGGAATTTTTACAATTGACAAAAATCTTGGACATGTCTTCGTACAAAGTGTTGTCAATATTGATTCTGACACGAAGGTTTCACTGACAATTCATGTCGAAGACAAAGGTAAAAGACCCCTTTCTTCTTCAGCAACTCTCAACATTGACCTGATATATACTAATGCTAGTACTATTACGTCTATAGTATCAGACAACGACAATAAATATATTATTATTTCTGTTGTGGTTGTCCTGGCAACAATTCTGCTTTCAGGAGCAATAATTGGTGTAATATTTTTCTTGCGACACCTTGAGGGGGGCCAACACAAGCCTATTCAGGACCAAAGCCCATCAGAGTCTGATTTTGGATTTCAATTGCAGCCTGCAGCAATTAAATCCTTAAGCACGAAAGACAGATTCCAGAAAAGTTCAGATAGTCGGACAGAAAAGCATAATGAACAGAATAAGAACGAAGTGAATTTAAGCATTGGTAATTCTTATGATCACCTTTTAAAAGGCCAGAGGGTCATCAATTTGTCTGGCTACTCCACACTGCAGATAGAGTCCGACACAGATGGACAGGTAATATGCTTTCAGTCATAACTTGACACAGATCATTTTTGGGCAATTGCTCCATCTGTCTTATGCACTGTTTTAAGATTATTTGTAAATAGTGTAAATCATGGACAGAGAATACACAATAGGATATATTTGTTCCACATTTAATAAAAACAGCTCAGAAGAATTGTGCATTCATATTGTATTGCAACTCATAGAATGCTTATACTAAGTTACACGCGGTATTGAAGCATAATTGACAAAAGTAAATTTTGAAGTACCTTGCACGGTTCTTTTTCTGCAACTTTCTTGCATGTATTAATCAGTTTAGTCCTAAATTTAAAGACTCCGTGTTCTTTGTCGTCTTACTCAAAACAAGTCTATAAATTATTAAATACGCCTTTCTGTCTGTCTGTTCGTCTCAGAGACACAATTACTATTAGTATTACCAGTTACAACTTCAACAGAATCAAAATAAACAAGCAGAAAGAAGTTACTCATGGTAAGACTTTCCTTCACCGTTGCAGCCCCGTTCTCCAAGCTCGTACAGTAATTCTAAATCCGGTCTCCTACTGGAACAGGACAATACTCAGCTGCAAAGCATTAAAGTACAGCAGATGATGTCAAAGGCACACGCCAAACAGTGGATTCAGGATCAGCACCTACACCAACAGCAGGTATGGTTCTTAATAATAATAATAATAATAATAATAATAATAATAATAATAATAATAATAACAATTAGAAGAAGGATGATTATTGATGAAGATGATAATAACGATGACGATGATGATAATGACAACAACGATTTGAAAACAGACAAAACTATGGTCAGTACTTAATAGTCAGCTGTTTGACATCAAACGTCTTGTACACCACACTATATTTCAACAACATGCACTTTCAGCTACTTAATATTAACACAGCATAATCCAGAAGGATTCGTAGAAGTGATGATGGGTGGAAAAGAATAATAATAATAAGAAGAAGATGATGATGATGACTATCGAACTATATTTTTTTTTTATCAAGCAATCAAATACGGACATAGAATTGAAATGTGATTCATCCATTAACACTGTTTTTGTCGATTTTGTTGCAGTTACCTGGGCATCTGGAGGACAGTCACAGCAGCACGTCTAGAGAGACAATTCCTAGTGACAGTGGGAAGGGTTGCAGTGATGAGGATATGTCCAGTGTGCCAACTTCCGCCGGTAAAGGAGTTCTGTCAGTGTATAAGATTTCGATCAAAGCACTACAGTTTCATTTTGTTATCATGTGGTAATTCAAACATCTGTGCTTTAAAATATAATCCAAAACTTGTTGATTCATAAATCTGTTATATACGTTCATCCCTCATCTGAAGAATGCAGATAATCTCGTGCTTTTCTGATTCGTTTAAGGAAAAATGTTCCTAAAACTCGAATAGCTTGTGGAAAACTTTGATTGCCTTTAACTACAAATTTGCTTATATATATATATATATATATATATATATATATATATATATATATATAAACTCTATATATATATATATATATATATATATATATATATATATATATATATATATACACTGTATATATGAATCAGTCACCAAGAGTACACTCAGCATAGGTGATAGGTGCAGGTAAAATCCGGGAAACTATACCAGACAAGAGACCCAAGTATGCCTGATATCGCTCATTTGGTTTACTTAACTTAACAGTGGGTCGTTTCATTAAGCTGGCATATATAGTAGTGTAAGAACACATGCTGTGTAAAATATCTCTTAAACTTTATATCATGTTGATTTTACCTATTTTACTATATCCTTTTAAAAATTCTTTCTGAAGATGAAGTCATAATTAATATGCACAGTTTCTTGTTCATAATCGCAGTCATCCAAGATATTGATGATAATAAACCCAACAGATCAAAAATATGGTATCAAGAATAGTAAGCAACCCAATTAAAAGGATCGGCTCATTAATATGCATAGATCTCTCTCATTACTGAAACACCAAAGATCCTGATAATATAAACAGTTTGATCAAAATCAGACCACAAATATGGATTCCAGAGTGGTAGCATCCTCAGCCAATCAGATGCAAGATTATCTCATTAATATTCATGCATCTCATTCATTATCAAATCCATCCGAAATCTTGATGATATAAGAATATATTCCAAATCTGGTCAAAATAGGATCATAATTCTGGCCTCCAGGGTGGTAACAAGGTTAGCCAATCAGATGCAATATTATCTCATTAATATGTGTGGATCTCGCTCGTCGGATCCGAAATATGGATTCAAGAGTGGTAACAAGCAATTGTTGACGGGCGTACGCTCGACGGATGCAGGACTATACCATAAGCTCCCTTGACTTTATGGTAAAGTGAGCTAAAAACTTAGCGATAAAGATTGGTGACATAGGACGAATCATTAGTTTAGACATATTTTATTTCATAAATTCTCAGTTGGAGATTGAAAGATGTACAATATAGAAGGTAAAGGATTAGAACGAAAGTCAATGGCTTATCATATTTTATCAGTTGTGTGTGTCCTAGTAATATCAATGTCAATTCATCAATTATGAGGGGCACCGGGAGACCGAGTGGTCTAATGCGCTCGCCTTGATAGATCACTGACATCTCACCTTTGTCCGCGTGGGTTTGAGTAGTGGCTCGGCCAACACGTGTATGTGAGAAAGCTTGCCAGTAGCCTCCCGTGGGTCGGTGGTTCTTCCCGAGGTTTTACTGCGTTCTTCCTTCACCAACTATACTGGACGCCAATATATCGCCTATCATGTGCTGAAAAATGGCGTCAAACCAGCAAAAACAAACCAATCTAGTAGCGAGTACTAGAAGAGCGTTCATTCTTTTAAGAACTTTTCTCATTATTGCAAGTTTTCTGATTAATGTTTTATTTTCTTTTTAGATGACCACAAAGTATTTGATTTTCCCCAAGCAGAAATACAGAGCAAGTGTCCAGAATTTCTACCTACGGTCAGTAATCTGGCGCCTTATGGTCAAGACTTGTATAGTCAGTTGAAGCGACCGTGTTCATTATCATCACCTTATACGCATAGTGCTAAAAATAGCGACAATCCGACATCAAGCAGCTATCATGACAGATCCTTAAATAGATACTATACAAATAGACCATTCAGGGACTTGAGAAAATCTTCTTCGTGGAGAAATTCCTACGTCACAACACGTTCTCCCATGGACTGTACGGGAGATTCTTCAGTGAATTCTTTCTTTGAAAATACAGGTACACTGCAATCCAGAGAAGATGATGATTGCTCTACAACGACATCTGGAAGCTATACACTGTATCATGAGGAGATCTTATGATACTTTATATAGTGTCAAAAAAGGGAAAAAACAGATTCAAAGCAAGAAAAACTATGATATTCATTCATAGCGTGGATTTCATTTGTATGATTATCTTAAATTCAAAATCAAATAAGTGATAGAGGAAGTCAGAGGCTTTTAAAAAATGGACCCTAAAGAAATATTTGTAAGTATTGACAAAATTTAAATATTTTAAATAGTGCTTTCTGCCAAACGATAAATATTATATTACATCTTTGTTCATCTTTTTAATTTTTTTAATATTTTTTACAATAGATTTTTAAAAACAATTTCATGTTATATCTCACAGGCATAGAAGTGAAATCTTCATGCTATCACAGGCATAGGAGTGAAATCTTCATGCTATATCTCACAGGCATAGGAGTGAAATCTTCATGCTATATCTCACAGGCATAGGAGTGAAATCTTCATGCTAATCTCACAGGCATAGGAGTGAAATCTTCATGCTATATCTCACAGGCATAGGAGTGAAATCTTCATGCTATATCTCACAGGCATAGGAGGGATAACTTCGTGTTACATCTTACAGACATAGAAGGGATAAAAGGATGGATTTATTATAAAGTTTTAAAGTTTGTATTTTCACCACCACTTCTGTTTAAAATTATTGAAAGGAAATAAAATTATTTGTAAGGGATTTTTTTTTTTGCAAGCAAGGGTTTTATTTAGTTTCTGACAATATTTATATAATATCAGTTAAGATAAATATCTCAGCATCTGAATATTGGTGAAAATATTTCAGTTTACAATTTTCCAACATACTTACACTATATTTTTTATAAAACTATACTTGATGCTGTTTATGTCATATTAATGGCAGTAAGCATATTCAGCTGCCATTTAAAGCTTTGATGCTGAGTCTGAGAGATTATCATAAGCATTTGTCTGTACCAGACCTAGACGAAATTAATTTGAGGGCTAAAATAATGTCATTGCAGGTCCCAAATAGAAACATAGAAACGGCATTGCATTATCCAGTGTCTATAATGTGATGAAACTGATTACTACTTGAAGCAATTTCAAAGGGACTCATTGCAATTCAGGATCAAAGAAAGACATCTGTAGAACTTTTATTGGCTGTATTCCTACGCATCATTTGTTCATGTAATTATCATATAGAACCCTCCGAGAGCGGGTATGTTTATAACTTCTTTTGTAATTTTCAATGACAAAGATAACATGAAACGTTTTCTCACAAGTTTGTTTTAAAATTCTTCTCGAGGCAGCTGTTTTAAATGCATGTATGTGTGTTCATTTCAAAGGTGCTAATAATGTTAATGATCCACTAAGTTCACTTTAATATTATTGTTTATTCAGTTACAGTTATCTAACCTTGAAGATTATATTCCAATAAAATGAAGTTAATTTGAAGAGGTTTTCCTTATCTTTTACATTGCTTCATGCACACACATCTATACATCCATCTATCTAGATACAGAAATCTCACCAAACCGAAATCCCAATGAAACCAGCATAATTTTTCTGGTCCCGAATTATTCCTTCTATAATTTCAATAAACTTGAATTCGGTAAACAGAAAAATCCATCTACTCCGAAAACTGAACGAATTTTTCACTCCCAAGTGATAATTTTACACTAAAATCATTCCGATAAAACAGAAATTTAACCAAACATATGACCAGCCAAAGGCTTAGAAACAACATAAAATCATTGAGAGTGAAATAAAACCCAACCAGGAAACACATAGGCAATGAAATATCAATCATCACTAAAACTGATTACAAAAAATTGACTGACTATTGATGTTTTGACAATATATTCATGATAACTTTCATTTAAGACGATAGATGAAATCACATCTCATCCTTAGGATAAAATTTAAGAACCTCAGTAAAAGCCTGAAAACCGAACTTTTATTTGATCCCTAGAGCATTCGGTATTTAGAGGTGTTTTATATATACAGTGTGTGTATGTATATATATATATATATATATATATATATATATATATATATATATATATATATATATATATATATATATATATATATATATATATATATATAAATGAGATCTGTGATAACACAATCTACCCGATGGTCGCTGTTATATCACTTTTTTTGTTGCAATTCTGACATATGTAATGTCACATTATTTTGGTGGAGATTATGAAATTATTAATCCTGGATCGGAGTATTAAATTGATATATTCATATTGCATTTTATTTAATTTTTCAAGTTTATCTATTGAAGTGATGTGAACATGTTATGAAGATGTGTGCCAGTACACTCTGTTCGAGTCGTGTTACTGAATTGAGAATAATGTATAAATTATAAAGTTTTTGTCTAGATAATAGAGTCGAAAATACAACTTTTCAAATATTTCAAAACATGTATACAAGATGACAATATGAAACATACGTAACAATGATATTGTGCAAGACAAAATCAGATACTAAAAAGTTAGCGGATATCCTACCAATTAGGATTGACCGTAGCGTTTGTCTCGATCGTTCCAAGGCGAAAAACTACCTTCCTACAGTTTCGTCAGTGCGCTTGTAAAGTTTAGTTGTCGAAACTAGCTAAAATAATTAGACCGCATTGAGATTGCAAGGACGGGCCGAATAATATGCCTTTCTCGTTTCACTCGAAATTGATTTAGAAAACAGAAAATATATTATGATGTAGTGGTTGTTTAGTAGCTACGGGCAATATAGATACATACAGACTCTACAATAATTATTATTAATGTTTTTGTTTGTTTTGCTTGATCTGAACAGTGGTGGTTTCCAGATTCCGCTTTTTGTGAAACGCGTTATGCTCAAGAGGTGCGCGATGAAGGTTCGCCTATAGTTGGGAATTTCACGTTTGACAAAAGCATTGTATGCTCGATCCAGTCAGAATCCATGATAAATCTATCAGAACCTCCTTTCCACACATCTAACTTCTTGCATGATAATATGAAAAAGAAAGAATAACCTAAATTCTAATTCAAAAGGAAATAAAACTTTAAGAAAAAGAATGTTAGATCTCCCCAGCGAAGACATGGAACATCTACAAGAACAGAGCATTATATAAAATAGCGTTTTAAATGACGTCACACATATTCAATTGATACCTGTGTACATTTAATTGGACCAAGTGAAAAGAACATTAATCTGATTGACTGTAGATGGTGTTTTGAACTTTTCAGATTTTGCCAAGATGCAAAAACACTAGAGACTTCGAAGCGTCAATATCAGTCCAGTCTTTTAATCTCAGTTAAAAGACTTCTTGACTAAGTAAGCGCCAAAAAAAACCCATCAAGTTTACCGTAGTATTTACGCTAAATCTGTGAAGCGTTCTATGCGACAGCTATTTGCTAAAGAAAGCCTTGCAAATAGTACTTTTGACCATGCATTTATTATAACAATTCTTCGAATTTCTTCGTGAAATCCAAGAACTGCCGATATTTAGCCAACGTGCATCGTTTAAATTGTACTTTAATAAAGAAGGCCTTGACCATTCATTTAGTATGCCAATACTTTGAATTTCCGCGTGAAATACAAAAACTGCTCATGTTTGTCCAATGTACATCGTTTAAACGAACACAGATCACAGACGTTCACTATCAAGTCTGTTGTACTTCAGACATCCCATCTTAAACCTTAGATGTATTTATGAAGTTTGGCAACGGTGAACGACTGGTTTGCTTGTTTGTAGTAGAATAGCATCTATACTTGTTTAGAAAGGTACTGACTGTGTATTATTTCGAATGAAGTAACTAAACAGAAACCCAGAAACTTCCATGTTGTAACTTTTCAGTTACAGATATCCCTGAAGATATAATTATATTTCATCCTCTTGAAGGTATCACTAGACTAATTGACCCGATAAGCTGTTATTACATCCTGTAGTAGTCCCTAAAAAATCATTAATTTCTTTTTTCTTCATATTTTCCCTGGAGATTAGCTTATTTGTTAAGAATGTTTCTGGAATTCAATAGAATGTAGCATTAAAGCCTAAATGAAAATAAAATGTTTACTGAGTTTAGCCTCTTGGCTTCTGCGTTGGATGACAAAGGAAACTGGTGTGATTCGACCGATCCGGAAATGTCATTTGCACTAGAAACTCCAGTCATTTAATTCAAATGCAACTGTTTTCAGAAGATGCAAAATAACTGATTCTGCTCTTCGGATAGATTGTGTCCAAGTTAGTAACTAACATAAGTCTTTGCACGTTTTGTACGTTTGAACGTATAAGTAATGCACTGGGTCTCATTAAAAAATTCTTAAAATTAGAAAATGAAGAAGTAGATGTAAAAGGGGCATTTTGTTTCCACCCCAGTTAGCCTGGGCGTGGAGCCGGTTGGGGGCCCCGTCGGAATGACTGTCAGCCGGTTTGAGGTCCCCATTTGCAGGAACAACGATGACTGTCAGCCAGTTTCGGGCCCGTTGGAACGACTGTTAGCCGGTTAAAAACGCCTGGTTGCTAGAATCTGGCCACCTCCTACTTGATGATACTCATTGTCATTCTCTATTCAAATGGCTTGCACATGAAGTACAATACCATATCAAGTTCTGTTTGATGGTTGAGACATTTCGTTTATTGGTTTTGACAAGTTTATCTTGTTTTGCTGTGGTTTTAAAAAAGAAATATTGTGGTCAAAATGTGCACTGGATGATTTCTTGTTGATACCTTTGTGCCCTTTGTGACCTGAACTGTGGCAGTTTTGCTTGTGGTTGGGTTTGGAATTTACGCATTAAGCAGGCCCGTCGGAACGACTATGTTGACAGTGGCACTGGCAATTCACGATTTTCTACTGCGTATCTGCAGGCCATATCGGATGATGGCGATGGCGATGGGGCATGAGGTTGCCATTATTTGACAGACTGCGCCTCTGTTCAGCTTCTGCCCGTAACGATGTTTCAGTCTCACATATCTTTTTCAAGCAAACATCTTGTGGGTCTTGGATTTTGTGGTATAGCTAAATTATAATTCCTCCATAAGCAGCGCGATATGAAAGTTAAATTGATCAGGAGGGTGGGGGGTTATCTCCATTGCTGACATGCACCTCTAACCTGTTTCCTTGGTGTACTGGTAAGACGGCAGTGATGTCAAAGAAGGCGTCAGTTGGCTTGATTATACTAGATCTGGAAATAACACGATCTTCAACACGCCCACCAACACACTCACCAAGAGTCACAAATACCATGTCCTCTGTTCGCAGGTTCACAGACTGTTTGTTTTTCTGGCCGATTACTGTGATGCTTTCTTCTGAAGGCGAGACGAGTCATAGAGGGCTCAACATACCCCGAAGAAAAGGTTATCGCCAAGGTCGTATTTCTAGATACCACGTTGTCATTGCAGTAAAAATCGCGCCTGAGAGTCCCCTTGGGTAGTACTTTTGACTGTTGTTCTGACAAACAAATCGTAATTAACCCTAGCTGCTCTCGGATTTGGCTTAGCATGCTCTGGGTAACTCCAGTGCTTGATGTCCATCTGCTTTGCATCCTCGTTACACACCAATCTGAACCGGTACCTGTCAATCAATAGGAGGCGCAGATACTCTCGAACTTGAAGTTTGTATTCATTGTCGATGTCATGAAGCTGCACAAAAGATTCGTGTTTCTTTCTATGCTTGATCTCTCCCCTATGATTTTGTTTTTTCGCCTTTAAGTAACCAGAGGCATTTATTGCGGTAATTCCGCTGACCGACGTGATACTGTCGGTCGGTAAGTGCACGACCAGTGTCTGTGCTTGCGCTGGCCGTACTACCACTGCCCTTTTCGTGGTCAAGAGTTTGAGCATCTGGGGCGACATTACACGGGGTGATGGTCCGAAGGCGCTTACAGCGCTGTTACTAAAGAAGCCAGGACCGGGAAGACTAATAGTGTGTTAGTACTTTTGTTTCGCACTTTTCTTTAATTTTAAGGGTGATAGATCACTCCAGCATATTAACTGGCGAATGTCATTCGTTTAATATGCGTATCGAGATTTCCTGGATGCCGCTGTCTCGCGGTCAATACCAACATTGCATTCCATAGCAGACAGTACGTGACTTTCCATAGGACTCACCATCCGCACGAATAACTTGTTGTAGAGTGCTGTTTTTCGCATCAACAATATTCTCAGTTGAATTTATTTGTTCGAGAATGGCATAAAGCCGCGAAATATTGATAAACGCTGGGGTATTGGGTGACGTGTGTGCCTGCCAACTTCGTAAAACTCGCGTAAGTCTTTAAATTCAAAAATGGAGGCGAGCGCCTCAAGATAGAGATTATAGTCAGTGAGCTTGACCCGCCCAGTCATTCCAGAAATGGCTGGCTGTATTACTTTTTAGAGCGTATCGATGCTATATAATACCCATCGGGAACGTCAAAAGTAGTTTCTTTCAAATGCCGAAGATATGATCTGTCACGTAGAAGACCTCCAGAAATAGATACAAAAGTACCAAGACATGGACCATTATGCCAGAAGAAAGCTAGATTACGTCCTGGGGGCGGCCTCTAAGTGATGCCAAGCGACATGGATCTTCGCGTTGGCACCTATGAAGGGTATAGCAAGAAAGTAGCAATGGCAGCCGACAACTTGTCGCTTGATACCAACGCTGATGTAAATGTAATAAGGCAGCCCGTTGTCAGTAATTCAGTGCGCAGAAGCCGCAACCGACAAAGCATGAGAAGACCGACTTTGACCTGGTTTGCAAGACTTGCCTGCACAACCAGCACCACACAGAAAGTACAGGTAGAGCCTGCGTGTATAGAAGCCGAAGACCACGATGCTAAAAAAACAGCACTAGCTTTGGCTAGTATTGCATTGAGGCTTGCGGCCATCTGGTTACTCCGCTAGTCAACGTCTAACAGACTGGCCTAACGTTCCCTCTGCTGTCTTTGGGTGCTTATGATAAAGAACGAATAGCTATGGTGATAAAAAGCACCTCCAGATTCCCAGCCAGTCATCCGATGGCATTGCCAGCTGTTTTTAGGGGGAGTGACACAATAGTGCCAATAATACCGGACAGCGCCGCCATATCCTTTTCTGCGACCGTTTTCAGCATTTCGGCCAGCCGCTCCAGCTGCTTTTTTACCCAATCTTTTGGGGTGAGATTTAGGTGTCGGGACGACGGGAGGTGGCGTTGTACTTCCTCCGCTTGTGATTGCACTTTTGATGAACGTTAGCACAGTGAGAATCGAGGCTATACTGATACCATGTTCAAGGACGAGTGTTCGCAGCCGCTCGGCCATGGTCGTATCCTCGTGTAGAAGTTTGTTGATAGTCTCACTAATCTGGAACATTTGGCTGCGAAGGGCTTCTCTGTTACTTCAGCCGCAGTCCGCGTTCGTCCTTTAGATGTCGAATGCGATCTCGTATTTCCTGGCGCGACGTTTCGTCTTCCGCTTCGGTCAGCTATCTTTCTTCTACGGTGATGTGGTTATCGAACTCTGTAAGCTTCTAGAGATTATTTACATACTCCTTTGAAGAGACGACTAGAGACCAAGAATCTCTCGCAGCGGAAGGCTGTCAGGTTCCTGTGCCTTCGCTTCTTTGAGCGCTCTCTCCTCAGATCCGGGCACAGGGGGTAGCTTAGTATCTGTCAGCCTGCTTGTTTCGGATTTCTTCTTGGGCTACGGCGAACGTTCTCTGCGATTCGGCCTGTAGCCGCTCCTTTTTGAGACTCAACGCTGAGATGAAATTAACTCCACTTGCTTTTGTAGTGTGGATGGGGCCAATAATTTACTTGGGTTGTTTTTGTTTGTTAACGGAATCCAGCTCCGCCGCCACTTTACTGCGAAGACGCCGTCTTGCTTGGCCATAAACTTGAGACTGACGGTGCGTTTTTCAGAAAACCCTAGTGTTTTGCGGTACACAACGAACTCGGCTTGGCGTCGTTCTAATCCCCTTGTGTATATATTTTCTTGCTTCCACCCAGCTGGCACATAGTTGCAGCCGGCCCAAGAAGGGATTTCCATCTGTAGCTTTTCTGTCTCATTGACTTCGGTGATAAGTGTGGTTTCATCTTCCTCATGCAGAAAGTCTGCCGCTATTAGTCAAAGCACTAGCGCGACAAATCTTAACATATTAACAAGGAAAAACACGTGAACTCTAAAGATGCCATTGTGCCCGGCACCGCTAGGCTGGCATTTACAATTGCTTTAAGCGACAGCTCGCCAGACGCCAACCGTACAATTCATAAAACCTCGGCCGCGATATCGTCAAAATCAGTGTGAAGCTTGAAGGAAACGAACTGGTCTGCAATGACGATGCCAATATTTGGGGCATCTACAAGGATCTTGGGCTGACGACAAAGAGAGGTCTAACGCTGCCTATCAGGGTATATAAAACGTCAACACTGCCGCTATAAGTGTCGGCACTGGCAGCACCGTCGCTGCTACCCAGCCGAATGCGTATATTGCTGCCGCGGGTGGGAACCGCTTCTTCGTGCTGCTCGACTTCGAGGTGCTAAATGTTCACATTCCACGCTACCAGTCCAACCTTTCAGACCACCTCAATTTCAAACTGACATTTAACGACTTCAGCAAGGTAATCCAGAGACTAAAGAGTGGTATTTCTCTGTAGTACGACTTTGTGACCCACGCAGAACTCACAATATATGAGAAAAGTGGGTATCTTGCATACCCGAGTACTGCGCCATCACAGGACGGTGGTGAATACGAGCGACGATACGCGGAATATCAACATAAACATGCCGGCAAAAAACATGAAGGCGATAATTTTACTCTTCGAGGATGCGGAACAAAATGCTGCGTTTGGGCGTGATACGGAAAATTTCTACAACCTCTTTATTAACAAGGTGCCGGTGTCCAACCAGTTTGTCGTCCCTGCTCTGCACGTGTGCTAGCTCGCGGAATGCAGATAATGTGGTGGCTTCATATTATGTACGCCACCAACGCCTGGGACCTTAACCTATATTATCTAATAAGCTACTTATAGTTAAGCGCTCACCCAGCCATATCCAGAATTTCATAAGAACCATGTCGGTTGCTGTAAGTGACATGGATCTGGACGAGATACTATATGGATTGATAGCTCAAATGGCAAGAAAAGGACACTCACGCCGCGGTTCCCGCACCAGACGAATCAACACTAGTACAGCAGTGTTATTCACCTGTCTGAGTCGGTGGATTCCGAAAGAATACATAGGACGACCTCTTACCTTTCCGGACCTTATGGCGATGAGCGATGAAGAGGTAGAGAAGACCTGTGCCACATACAAGGATCAACTGGGAGCCAGGATGATTGCTTCGCTGGGGTCACCTCTGCTTGGACCGCACAGTACACCGCAGTTGTAAGCCACCTTTCTGCTTATAGAGAACTGCGAACGTCTTGCCAGTGATTTATAAAATGATCCAATCATCGAGACCTCTTTTTGTTGACCATCAGCAGCCGCTTTATTTTATGTACGGCGCAGTACTATCAACCATTGCAGCTGGCATGATTACATGTAGACATGTAAATTTTGAAAAGAAAAAACGACAAGACATTACAAACACAATTGGGGATGGATTCGTCAGCACAACCAACAAAAGATACGTCATCAGAACAATCACAGGAAGTGACACAGGTCACCAAAGTGAAACATACAGGTAGAGTTACTTGTGACAAAAGATTTGACGATATGATGAAATTACGCTGGACTGAGAAAAAGGCGGATACTGCCGACACGCACGCTTACAGCGGGCGATGCCATTTTATGTTCTTTGGAGCGGCCTAACTTTGGTAGCTAGCCTTATTTACACCTCAATGTGAGCTCCAGCACAAGTTTGCGGAACGCAGGTGCAAGAGCAGTCAGCACCGTCAGAACGACAAGTACCGCAGGTGCCCGCAGCATCTATTACACATACGCCTGACTCTTTTCATATGGAACAGTAGTGTGTTTTGAGCTTGTAGTTAAAACAAAATACATAAACTTCTTAATCTCGGAACGCAGGTGCAAGATGTCTACTCCACCATACGCCAAGGACCTCGGAAACCTCCTTTACCATGGCCTTGAAGTTGGATATTCGATTATTACCAAACGCTTGTTGAGAATGAAACCGGCGACCTTTATTGTCTAGAGTTCGAAGAAGCAGAGTAGGCTGTAACCATATCAGCCCTGAGACTTTGGACGCAGGACATGCTAATTAAAGAAGGCATTATTCCTGCTAACGTCATTAAGTCTGTCAAAGGGCAATAGCTGCAAATATGGTCGGCAGGGCAATTGTTAACGCCCTCGCATTCGCCGGCTCAAACTACATTTTATCTACGCTAAACCTAAAAGAAGCCGACACCGAACGGAAACGCCATGATAGTGCTGTGGAAGAATTTCAGGCTGCGCAGGCCGAGAACTCCCGCAAGCACACAGAGCGTATCGAAAAGACTTATTATGATGTCGATGCCAGTGGGGAAAAAAACAGAGGACGTTCCTCATATTGGCGACGAGCCTATGCTTTCTGACTTTTACACACCATCGCCCAATTACCATAAGTACGAGACGATGTGTATCGTCAGGGGGGGATGGCTCGCCGCCATCAGCTATGTAGCCTACAAATATTTATAGCCTAGCAAGTGCAATTTTTTGCGTTTGGCAAATTTACCTGCCGCTGCCATGCAAATTTCTCAGGCCTTAATTTAATGTTTTAACCCTTAACGAGGTGCACCAGGCCGATCTCTTGTTTCTGCCGTACGACTAGGTTGGGAGAAACACGTACAAGTATGCGTTGACCGTGGTTGATATCGCCAGCCGATACAAGGAGGCCGGGCCCATGGCTACAAAAGAGGCTTCCAAAATCGCCGACGCTCTGGAACGTATCTACAAACGGGGCCGCTAAAGTGGCCAAATCTGCTGCAGGTTGACCCCGGCCGGAAGTTTATGGGCGCCGTGTTGCCACTCTTGTGAGGCTTGTTGAGACGGGCTATCATCGTGGCAGGGCATTGTATAGCGGTTCAACTGTGCTCTGGCTGAAGGTCTGTTTGGGCACCAGTACGCCCAGGGGATGTTGCTTGCTGAGAGCGAGACTACAAGCGCGCGTAGCACTGAGTGGGCTCGGCATCTGCCGACCGTTGTGGCGGCCATAAACAGTGAGGTAACGCAGCTCAAAGGTAAGATACCATTCTTGAGACGGCAGCACGGGCAACGTCTGGTCTCAAGCAACGCCTGCCCTCAAATACCTTGGTGAGGTACCTATATTAACCGGGAGAGCTGGAAGGCGGACAACGCCGTACTACCGACCCCGTGTGGTTGCTCAAGGTATTCACCCCGGCTGACAGGTTTGACATTGCAGGCCAGCCGTCTATATGCCATCTTTCGGGTAGTAGTTCTCCATGTATATACTTCGTTTTCGAAGAACTTCAGATTGTGCCTCAAAGCACTCAGCTACCACCTAAGGGTGTTTTCATCCATGGCCCAGGCCGAAGAGCTCGTTAAGGTGCTCCTCCGCCTGGGCGTGTAGCTCTTGTGTGGTGCGGTAGTGGTCATATTTTGTTTGCGGGGTTTTTTGGTGTCTAGCAGATTGATGGTTGTCTTGTTTATGCGGTTCACCCTCATTTTGTAGTGGTCGCTGAGTATTGTGGTCATGGAATGTCGAAACTCTTTTTTTTTCTCTTGGAGGCACTCAAGGTATAGTTGGTGCTTAAGGTTGGCCCTTACTATTACCTTTCAAATGCCCTCTGCCATATGTTTCTCTGTGCCGTCGGCCGTTATTTTTCCGAGCACTCATCTTTAAACTTTCCTACTATCTTTTTATTTGTTGTGATGTATAGTGGATGCTCTTTAGAATAGTCACTCGTGTCATAGAGGTGATCATCTTCAACCATATCGCAGTAGAGATGGTCGGTCTCAATGCTCAGCAGCAGACTGTAGGTGTCTGTGTACAGGAGGTGCGCCTTATCGCCGTAGCGCGCTTTTATTTGATTATAGGAGAAGTCGTACATAAGGTGTTTGCTTAGGTCGAGGATTGCCTGCCCCGTAAAGATGGGGCGGTTAAGCTTCAGGCTTGCCTTTGTGGAATGTACAGCAACTAGGTTGGCGTCAAAGATCTTTCGTGTCCTAAAGACGGTACAGCTTGTATTCCTAGCCCTCAGGCCTCACAGGATCTACCCGAATACGCTTTCTTAGGTTTTCTAGGTTTGTGACGTGCATTCCAAGCTTGACGTTAAGCTGTAGGTTTCGGTAATGTATCACGTAGTGCTCCTTTTTCCGCAGGCTTGGGACTATCTTCGTGCATTCAGTTAACTTACCTTCCACCCCTCCCCATAAACACCACTTTGCTCACTAGGGCACTCTGATAGTGTCTGAGGCATCCCTATGGAACGTTCATGGTTTGAGGAGCCAGCGGAAGGTCGCTGTGCGCATCGTGAAACTCCTCAGGATACACTATGTCTGTTTCTAGGATGTAGCCCTTGAATGGATCAGCAGCACAAGATTCTAGTGATGGAGGGTCCATCCATTAAAACCACTGGTCGGCAGACTCTGCATCATTGCTCAAGCATAAAGGTTGTTGGTGTTTACATATGATATCTGACTTGTTCACTTTTTGCTGTCATATCCGGGGCACATTGGGTCGTTAGCTTTTGCATGTCGTTGGCTTACCATAGAAATGCCACCACGGATGCCATTCTCAATAACAGGTGCATGTCAATATCGGTCAGCAGCTTGAGCTTGGTCTCTGTAATCTTATTGCTGGTAGGCTGTAGTAGTGGGCCAGATCAAGTCTGTAGTTCTTTAGCGGAAGACCTCAAAGGCGTCCGCCAGCATAAGCACGTCAGTCTTAAGGTGTAGGTCGTGGTAGCTTCCCATTATCTTCACATCCAATGGCGTTCCACACATTATGTGCATGCCGTAGTCTTTCTCAGAAACGCCAGTGCGGCTTTAGCTGGCTGTAAAAGGCATCTGTCGGAGGCATCTGCGCTTTTTTAGAATCGGTCCTCTGTCCATGTAGTGGTACGGGTAAATGCCCTTACATATCAGAAGGCACGAAATGCCTCTTTTGGCATGTTACCTACCAGCTTTTTGAGGCTGTTATTTATAAACTGGAGGCTGTCCTTAAACTGTAGCTGTTCCAGCAAAAACGTCATGTATTTTCCCAGTTTGTTTGAGATGGCGCTGATTTTTCCAGACGAGGCTGTTCTGATCGCCTCCATGATAAATGGCTGTCATAACCGCGCTTTGTTTAATCTCGATAGATGTGCAGTTTGAGGTTGCACGCGTTGTGTACGGCGCTGCGGCATTTGGCCTTGACATGGCATTGGTCTCGCATCCTATGGTTACCTAGTTCCTCGCCGCAGATGTGGAAGTCTGCGGATTTCTGGAAAGCCCATAAGTCGTCTCTATCCATAATAATCTCAGCCTTGTGAAACACCTCTCGGATCTCTTCCATCTCACGCTCAAGGTCCTGGATAAAAGTGGCAGCTGCATTCTTGCCAAGGTATAACACTGGCTTCTTGGAAACACCATCGCTGCGAGCAACTATGTGGAACCTGGTAAGCGATTGTTAGTTTGTTGCTTTTATCAGGATTGCCAGCTCGCTTTTTGAGCGGTTCTACTGGCACGTTTAGTGCCTCGAACTCTGCACAAATGACATACGGGATGCGTATCAGGCGTTGTGGTTCTGAAATGCTAAAATGTTCATGCTTGACTCTGGTAGGGCGCATGTCGTGGCAATCTTTCGTTTGGGCTTCCAATAGGTCGGCCCGGATGAAGACTTGTAGGCACCGGCGGCAGACGCGCTTCTTCTCATTGTGTTCGTTCTGATATCGCACCATGCTGCTTAAATTCTTTATCAAGATATAGTGGCTCTTTTCGTCTTTGGCGATCAGCAAGAGATCTATCGAATGTTGTTTCGTATTTTGTGACTCGCTAATACGCAGCGGATATCGACCATTTTTCTAGTCAAAGACACTAACTGAGATAGTTTTCTTGCGACGCTCAAACTTGTCAATATCACTAACTTTCACAGGAAAGTCAATGCCGGCAAAGTTGAGCTTGCCAAGGTGCTGGCGGCACTTACCTGACTTATTAACGTTTCGATCGTCTGCCTGATAAAGTGACGACAGAATGACCCACTCAAAGCAGCTGTTGTTCTTGTTCATAACTTTAATAATGATCGTGATAGTATCCCCTTTGGTGTTGGAATGTAGCTATGTCTGCGAACCGGGCGGTACTGTGACACTTGTAATTCAAGCACTTTGCATCGGTCAAATACCCATCCTGACCCCTCAAGCATTTATTCTTCAATGTAGCTTAGTATGGTGACATTACCTTTATCAATCTGCCTCTTTACCTCATCAGTGCATAGTACGACAATGGCCTATCAGTGCACAGTATGACAATAGCCTATCAGTGCACAGTATGACTATGGCCTATCAGTGCGCAGTATGACAATGGCCTATCAGTGCGCAGTATGACAAAGGCCGGATTTCTGAAATAGGCTTCTCCTTTAACAACGTCTGACTCATCTTCACCATCATATACGTTATGTAGGTCTGGTGCAGTTTTCTACAACCGTGCCGTCAACACTAGGCTAAGCTTCAGACAACTAAGTTCACTAAGTTCCTTTTTGAGTACAGCTTGTATGCGAGGAGCCATAGCATCTATAAATACAGAAGCGTCGGATTCAAGCCTGTGCTTTTTTGACACGGTTATACGACAGTCTTTGGTAACATCAGTACTAGTACCTAAGTTTACTATGGCTGGTCATTTGCTGCTACATTTGTGTTTGGCTTCTGGCTTTTTCTCGTTACGAATATTGTCTACCAAATCGCCTAAGATACCTATGGAAACTGGCCGTTCCAACTGTCTAGGAGTCAAAACTGGTTGTGGGACGAATCGATTGTGTAGGAGCCGGAACTGGCCGTGGATCTTGGACTGCCTGTTCAACCAGGTGAATCGACTGCCTGGAATCCGGAACTGGCTGTTGGGCTTGGACTGTGTGTTCAACCTGACTTACCGGCTTCCTAGGAGTCGGAACTGGCCGACTAACCAATAATGCGTCAAGCGCACCATCATATTCACTTTGGACCATTTGCCGTCAAACGTGTGATGGTAGACATAATGTTGTGATTATGTTAAGCTTTGTTAAAGTCACCTCAATTCTCTAAACTGATTTTGTTTTGCTTATGTTAAGTTTTATATATATCATCCCAATTATCTAAATTGAGCTTTGTTTTGCTTGTAGTTCACAAATAACTTTATTAAATTGTCTCCTTGATCTGCTCTCTACTCTCTTCGTGTATCTTGTCGCATAAGTAACACCACAACTCGCACATATCCTGTAATCGGTCCATATTCCAGTACCTCACTTCCAACGGGGGTAGACTCTACATCCTCTTCTAAACTCTGTCATATGCATACCACACAAAGCAGTTGTTTTTTTTTTTTTCCCGCACCCCTCTTTACTCCCTAGTTTAAGCCGAGTACACTTGTTTTTACATCTAAATATCATGTCTCATCATAAAGCATTTTAACAAACTATTCCCATTTCTTTAAATTGATTTTAAAATATACCCAGTTTTAACCGGCCTCATGTGTGTGTGTGTGTGTGTGTGTGTGTGTGTGTGTGTGTGTGTGTGTGTGTGTGTGTGTGTGTGTAGGGAGGGAGGGATCGGGCGTTTCAACAGGCTAACAGTCGTTCCAACGAACTCCCAACCGTTTGACAGACATCGTCGTTCCGACAAACGGGACAATCCAACCGGCTCCCTTCAGGCAATCCAGGTTGGAGACATAATATTCTTTTTACATCTACTTGAAGATAATATATATGCAACTTAATTAGAGTAGTTATCCCTTGTACAGTTGGTTTCTATATGGAAACCAAGCAATACCACTGATTTCTGTCGGTTTGCTTTTCAGAGGTCTTTATTTAAAACAAAAGAAAGAGGAAACTTTAGGAAAGACTCTGATTTGAGTGAATGCTATTCTTGGCTTATAATAACAAGCTTACTGAATAATATATTTCCCTGCACATTACCGTGATGAACCCAGCGCCTGACAAAACGTTTCCAGTGACAGCCACCAATGTTTATTCTGAATTATAACTTGCAATCGATGGCGTCGATTTTCACACTTGGTTTCCCATATCAATAAACTCCAAATAAATATCCATGCAAATATTCATCTCTACCTTTATAAAAGTTTATTACGCAGTAAAATGATACAACGGTTTGTTAGATCTACATCAGTTTAACATATAAAACAGACTGGCAGATCGAGGAAACTGGACGATTTGTTCAACACAATACGATGCATAATTGCTGGTATGAGTATTATAGGCAGCTTGTGTGCTCATTCCATATAAAACTGATGTCATTTTCATTTAATGTCTCATTTTATTGTGCTTAAATGTAATTACAGACCAGCGGTAAAACAAAGCAATGCCAGCAGCCACCTCATATTTTCAGTGGATTGAAAGCCGCCAGGCGTGTTTAGTAATATAAATCAGGCAACAGCTGACATGTACTCTATTGGGGACGTGGATTTATTTTATTTTATTTTTTTCTTCTCACAACGTGACTAATCTAAACTGGCTTGACCGCTTCGGCAAAGCTAGACCTGCTTGCTGGAGTATGTTATAACCTGACGTGAAAATCTACAATTTGATATTTACGGTTATAGCTTTAAACACTCGCAAAGAATATCTGTTTTGCCGAGAATCAGTACATACGAAATACAAAAATCAGTTATGAATCTAAATCCAGCTTGTTTAACATTTCGAAGTAACTCAGTCCTGAATTCGAATAATCTTCTGTATATAATACAAGCACAGGTCCAGAAGAATGTTTTCAGTGGGAGTTCGATTTGATACAGTGAGGTTCAAATAGGCAAATTTCTGTATCACTGACAAATGTAATGTTTTAACTTTAAACGGAGGGGGCGTGTGCTTCGCCGCTCTAATATGCAACATCCATGAACACGGCTTAAATGGAAGAGTTTTACTTCAAATTGTTTTTTTTGTTTTTTTTTTGTTTTTTAATTCTTGATATTTACATCTTTTAGATTTATATTTTATCTAGTAGTACGTAATGTGTACGTTTATTTGCAAATATTTATCCTCCCAAAGATTTTTTGTGTAATTTTTATATTTACATTTTTATAACTTTACATTCATCGGCATCATACAGTCATTATTGTGCTGACGTGTTCTTCATCCGTAATACATACATACATGCATACTCTGTCTGTCTGTCTGCTATTCAGTTTTGATTTCTCGTACTTAATTTCACTTAAATTATTATGTTAGCCATCATCTCTCTTCGTTTCACATTGGCATTCGTACGTAGGTAGCTATTAGAAATATTGTTGGACTATGTATTTGCATTACTTCCCGAAGTGGAACAGAAATAATTATAAACTCTTTGCACATAAAACACAAATTAAGATGATGTCATATTTAAAAACGTAGAATTATCAAAACAGTAGATTTTAATTTCCATAATCATTCAAAACATTTTTGAAGTTGGTCAACCATTCCGTGAATGTGTTGACATCAACAAAAATTACACAATTTTCAAGTATAATATTTACTTAACTGCCTTCAACGAGTAACATTTCTTTTCACAAATGATAACATTGTATCATCATAAATGTAGAATCGCAAATTAATTTATTATCGATTTTGCGATAGGAAGCCTCTTTTCAATTGAATATCACGGATATTTGTTTTTTGGTAAAGATCATCGAGAATTCAATAACAATGGCACTTTTTTCCTCTGTTTGGCATAGTCTACATTCTAACAAAATCACTTTGCACCGGTCTTTTTTTTATATATTAAAATATAAATGTACAATTCTCCGATAATGTACGAAAGACAGCACCAAAAGAATAACAAAACAAAAACAAATAAAAAAACAACACAAAAAACGCTAAGAAATTCAGTTGTACAGCTTTTATTAAAATCGGGTGGCATATATATTGAGAACCGTTGGCTTGATTGATTTCTGTCACAGATTTGAAAGCTGCCATAATTAAACGTCTAATCTTTTCATTTTTCATCCTAATGCGAAATGTACGTGCCGATATATTTTTGAATCACATATGGATTTATTTAAGGTAGGGTCTAGAGATAGATGACATGTTGACAATCATTTCGAAATTGGAAATACGGAGATAACAAGGCCTGACACGGCTGAAATAGGTCGGGCACCAACTGGCACCTAGACAAATCCTTCATATGGCTAAAGAGTGTGTTTGCTAGTACCAGATATATGTGTATACATATATATATATATATATATATATATATATATATATATATATATATATATATATATATACGCTCTGAGTTACATCTTCTGGACAAATACCAACCTATTCGATTTCAATGCATTTGTTTCATTTAAACGCAGCTCTCTTTTAAAACATTGTCAAAATTGTGATCGGCAATTCATTTGAAGAACTTAAAAAGCTGTGTCGATCTTGACCATGAAACGACTTGATATGATTAGAAAACTGGCTCATAGTGAAAATAAATAAAGTAAATAAATAAATCGACAAATTTCCAGCAATTCCAATTCCGATTCTCCCAATATATCAACTACTGTAAACATTACTGAACCAGTCAAACTATAGTGTATTACACAAAATTAAAAATTAAAAAATAAATTATTAAAACGACCAGATTATGAAAACAATTAGCGAACATTAAAATAATAATTTGAAATTTCACATAGGTCATAAATAATGCCACAAAGCTACACAGTATTGAATTCAACCGTTTTTGGAGAGGTGATAGAAATATTTCACGAGTTTAATATGAAAGCAACAATATCAGTATTCAGAAGTAATGCCAATTTGTTTACAATTTTGGACGGGATAAAGAGTGTTCAAAGCTAGTTGTGTTGAAGAATAACATTCAAGAGAAATAAAAGAGTTAATGTGTTGATATTAAAGATACAAATGATATACTCCAATGCTTTAGAAAAGATGCAAATCTGCATATTACTTTCAGTGATGATCTGTCTGAAATAAGCAGCATCACTCATAATAGCAAGATTGTTAAAACAGTGCAGTATGATGAAGTAATAAATTACATGTTAGATGGAAGTAACTTGTATTCTGCTAAATTCACAGTGTGATTTGAAGATCTTGTAAATTTTACAAAGTCAATATACAACAATAAAAAACAGAGATTCTAAAGAGGGCAAAGTTCGATTTAAAACAATACATGATGCCTCAGTATGTTAAGTAATTGTAGGAGAGTCAAGGAATTTGGAATGGCAAGATTTGACAAATCTGAAGTATATCATATAATTCAAAGAATTGAAGAAATGTTACAAATTGATGAACATAAAAGTACATATTGTATAGGGTTGTCATAAGGGTTTATTTATAACTACCAAAGACAATTTATCAGGCGTAATGTATTACCTGGGTGCGTAATGTATTACCTGGGTGCGTAATGTATTACCTGGGTGTTTTTAAATAAACAAAGAACGTATTTAAGACATCTTTACTATAAGCCTCAAAGTTGAGTTGATTACACAAATATCAATCAACTATGGGAACAAATTGAATGGAAAGAAAATAGAGTACAATTGGAAGAATGCTCAATTGAACAATTACCTGCAGATTGAACAACAAGCAATCAAAAAAGATTTCCCTACAAAAGCGTTTACGTAAGTTACGTGAGTGATCAGTGGCAGGCAAACATTGTTGACATGTAAACTTGCGAAAAATACATTTTGACAGTGATATATATTTTTTGTAAATACTCTTGGGGTGAAAACGCGAAAACAAAGAGTGCAGATGATATATACGATACTTTTAGAGAAATCTGTAAAGAGATGAAGCCGAAAAAGATAGTAAAGGAAAACAGTTTAACTACAGAAAAGGTGTGATTAGCTGGAATAGGATAATTATTGAATAATTGACATCTTACTCAGACAAAATGCATTAGTTTAACAGATTCCTAAAGAGTAAAACGTGAAAGTATTTTACTCAAAATGAAACCAGAAAATGGGTTGACGTTTTACCAAAGCTATTTGAGGGTTACAATATAGCAATCACAACAGATCAATAGACATGACTCCAGTCGAAGCTAGCAAGGATGAAAACAGATCAAACGTATTGCTGAACCTATTTGGCACTTTTAACACATTGATCGCTATATCATGCCAAGAAAATGGGAGATGGGTGACTATCCCCTGGTTAGCCTAGGCAGGTATCGAACTCGCGACCCTTGGATTACGAGTGCGACGCTCTACCAACTGAGCTATCGTGGCTCCCTCTATTTTACATGAACAACTGCGTCTTATTTCACGAGCTTTGTGTAACACGTCACTGTGACGTGGCTGTAACGTAAACCGCAAGTCGAAAGCATTTTATGACTTTAGGTCTCATAGGATAGTTTCGTATTTTGACCCCCCCCCCCCCAATTTTTAAGGTAGAAGGTATGAGCCTAATTAGCATAAGTCTATTGTTTATAAATTCACAAAGAAGCTAAATATGTAATTTGGTTTACATTTACTTTGAGTTAGGCATGAAATGGGTTGGTTTTTTGGTGACAGTCTGTCACAGCTAGATTAGCATTGGAGATCAAATGAGTAACTTTGAGTGCAAATGAACAGCCGACTTGGCTTAAGTATTTACGTATGTCTGCTACAGAGGTAAATATCTAAATATCGAGATGGTTGAGGGATGATGAGAAGTATGCTAATGTGTTATAATACTAGTGAACTTTAATTATGCATAAGGCCCATACTGATTCTTTCAAAATATCACTTTGCTGTCAAAAATTAAATTAAAAAGAGGAGTTGGGGTAGTATCGGTTCAGTATAAAAGACCTCAATCAAAATCTTACAAGCATGCTTTCTATAAAAATCATTAGTTAGTTTTTATTTGTATGTTTAATGTAAAAATTTATTCTCATTTTTCTGCAATATGTCACTGTCGGATGAAAATTCACCAAAACAACTGTCCAATGAAACCTTAACTCGTGTGTAAAATCGCTGTTTCTATGCACTCAAGTCTAAATCACACTATAATTTTATCACATGTGTATTATGTCACTGTTTGAAGCTATGATGTAGCCCTCATTAGAAAAAAGAACTCACATCTTTCGAGGTTCGAAGGTCGTACCTTTTCAACTGTATTCCCACAAAATAGGTTGTAGCAAGTGGACTCCGTTACTTGCACTAAAACAATAAATTATTCAGATTTTACATGAATATTAGCAGTCGAAATTTGGTGTTCGCTGCGGTCGTCCCTGAAAATTTATAAAGTCAATAGCACCTAGTTTTGTTCCATTATTTATTATCTGTCATAAATTTCTAGGTATTCTTTTATGTTCGTTAATTGTCTTCATAGTCTGGTTGGTCTATATTTGTTTAAAAGAAAATTTTTGAATTACTCAAGTCTGACTGGTCCAATCATTTTTAGAGTAGTTTATATATTTAGAGAAATGGAATTCAAACGTCTGTACATTTCTCGAAGTATTGATTTATTTGCTCATGGACTAAGCCTACCGACTTCAGAACTACCTGTTGACCTGTCTAGTTTGGAAACGTATTATCATGCTGTTAATATTGTGATTTTATTTATATGATTTTTGTTCCCAAACAATAATGAGGGTGGTATCTAACTGCACCTTTGACAAAGTCACTGCTTAGTATGATGTTGATGTAAAGTTTAGAGTCCCATGCTATCAACATTTCATCCGGGACCTGCCAGAGCTCAAACACGAATGTAAAAATTTGTTTACTCTTATATAAATACAATTATATTGAATATTTGTCTCTTGCATTTTTTTTCTTCTTCTTCTCTCCCTTCTTTTTTCTTTCTTTCCTCCAGCACCAAGTTATAGCCCTAAAATTCTTGATTTCGGCTCACATTTGTGAAAAACTTATAAGAACAGTGAATTGCTGATAGTGTAGTTTGGGACTCGGGAAATCCAAGCAAATAAGCCCTAAGTGCGTTAAGAGATAATGGACAGAATTTCGAGTCTTTGAAAACCGACATAATAACAAAGGTAAATAAAGTTCATTCAGTGTCAGGTATTTGTAAGAGGCAATATGAACTCTACTCAGCTATTATTTTTGAACAAAGAAACAAAAATGTAATAAAAATATTCTGATGAGCACGACATAAAATAACACCCCGTAATGACATCTATTAAAGCCTTAACATCGTATGAAACTTACAAGACTTATAAGTAAAATTATAGCTGAGGTTACCTTAGCGCTACATGACCCTGATTATATTTGGTTGTTGGCTGGCATTTTATGGCACTTTATCTGTGATTATAATGCCGAGGAAATGGGAGCTAAGTGTCTTTCCCAACGAGACACCGAGGCAGCCCGAGTGGTTAGGACGGCTATTGAACTTTGCACCCTCCGACGCTTTTGCAACTGATCTGCCGCGGCTCCCTTGCTGTATCTGGTGATGGTGGGTACCTTAGAACTAAGGTCAGATGAATAGGTATTTTCAGCAGAGTTGCCACATCCACTAACTCTGAGTACTTTCAATGCGAAATGGTCAAAAACTTACAGTTTCAACTTATGAGTTACAAAGACTGAAATGGTCGCAGTTCGTAAACAAATCAAGGGTAATCGAAATAATTGGCTGCATAGATTTATGACCATTTTGCACTAACAATACTCCGAACTAAAAGCAAAGTAAATTTCATTTAGTTAACTTTCATGCAAAAATCTCCAGGAACTGGAAACTCTGCTGAAACTTCTATGCATTTTACATTAGCTCTAAAAGCCCCCACCATCACCAAATTTAGCAAGGACTAGTACAGCTAACGCAACCAAATTTAGCAAGGACTTGTAGAGCTAACGTACCAAATTTAGCGAGGACTTGCACAACTAACGTAACCAAATTTAGCAAGGACTTGTACAGCGAATGCAGTCATTGTTAAGATAGATCTTTTCTGATTTTGTCATGTTTACAGTTTTTAGTTAAAATCTGACAATCCATAGGCCAACAGCATGTATGGTAGATTTCAGGTCATTCATTTTCTTTTCTTCCTTTCATTTTCATATTATTATTGTTATAAAAGACACATATAGTGAGTCATTAATATATGCAAAGAACCACAATAGAAAATGTAATTCTTCCACTCGAATCAGTATTTGATTTAATGCGACAAAACGAATAATAGGTTTTCGCAATAATCAAAACTAAAGAGAATAACTTAATAAACCGCCACTGGAGAATGACCCGACATAAAATAATTCGTATTATTTTTATACGAGTCTTAATGCAAATTATGCATACATACATACATACATACATACATACATACATACATACATACATACATACATACATACATACATACATACATACATACATACATACACACACACATACATACATACATACATACATACATACATACATACATACATACATACATACATACATACATACATACATACATACATACATACACAGAGCTTAAATGCAGAGGATAACTTACAAAGCAAGGATTTTTTCTTTTTTTCATATCAGACTGAAATTACCAACCGTGTTGGTGCTCCACTGTTAATCTGATTGACTACTGAAATAATTGTCTTTTACATAATCATCACTGATCGACAAATAAATGTTTTCATTAAACATGTTGATTTCATTGCAACCACATTGATCCCTCAATTAACGCAAAATATTCAACAGTGATGCCAACGTCGCAATTTTTTTTTTCTCGATAGAGTTAGAGATATAGACACCTTCCTCGACTGTGGGGCCTTTTACACCTCATTTTTGGTGTAGTTTGGCCACCAACATTATCCACCTTCACTCTGACAGAAGCCAACCGATCGGTCCAGAAAATCGGTACTGATCATCCAGTGTTATTAAATTACTAGTATCGCTGACCATAATGAAATACTCTGGTGAGGCTCAGTAGACATAGAATATAGTTTATATCACACACACACACACACACACACACACACACACACACACACACACACACAAACACACAAACATACACTGAGTGGAAGTTGACCGATCAATATAGTGGGCATTATGTACAAGTAGACTGTCTCCTAGAAAAAGTCATGCAATGTCCTTTCAGCAGAGTACAGTTCTGACTGCATATCGATCGATTGTTGTATTCTTCAGTTCCTGTTTGAATTGATGCCGTGTTGCTTCCTATTTTTAGACATGTTCAATTACAATTTGCGATTGAGTACAAAATATGTGAATAATTCAACAACATGCGGACACTAACAATTTCATGTTGCATATTCAACTAATTTTCATATCATGATTAATGTGTGCGCGCGCATGGAAGAACAAACACATTAACAAAAATCAGTCTTTGTTCTACTTTAGCAGAACCCATTAGTTGAACTCCTAGAGTTGCACAAAATAGGCAAGAAAAATCAGGGCAAGGATGATATGTAAATGTTCAGACCTGATTTTGTAACCACTCTTTTATTCAATGCATGTGCGTTGTCATAATTGTACACCAATACATGCACAAAGAAAGATCCTTGAAATCATTACAATCTGTCCATATGAGCACACGCAGTCCATCATTAGATCTCATTAATCTGATTATCTTACAGTGCATCTGTCCCATACCAGCAACATTAGTTTCTCAGCCAGACCATCCCATTGAATAGATGCATGTCATATGTCACCACACTCTGATTTATGATCAGATTCTCATCCGAGTGTTCATTGAATAAACGCACATATTCATACTCACCAAAAAAAAGACAATTCCTTTTAGTACCAAGGAGACCGTGTGAGTGTTTCTTTGACATCTTGTCCTTAACAAACAACGGCAGAAGATGCTTATGGGTAGGAAAGAGTTCGTGGACAGGTTTTATTGCCCACTATCTGCAGCTAATGGGATGAGAGTGAAAGCGCTGTAAAGTAACTCGTGATAGGATCAAATAATCTCTGTTGATATAATTTTGTGTTGTCACCAGCCTGGCAATCAATCAGAGCATTTAATTCAATTCAATATGGCTAGATTTTTCTTTCCAGATAATACATTAGAATTCAGAAAAGCTATATGCAAATTTCTATATCGATAATTTCTCGACATATGCAGGTTTAAAGGATGCACTGGTGATACGCGTATTTTCTGTATACGAAGAGCTTCAAGGAACAACCATCTTGAGTTACCGTAGTTTTATATAATGTAGAAATTGCCTCAAAGTTGGTCTCCAGGGTGATCCACTGGGCATGAAGGTTATTCGGAATGTTGCCGTGAATATATATTAGGACCGAGGTACGTGGAGATGCGACGTGTCAAGAGACCAAACCTAAGAAATCCCTGACTCTACTGACAGCACAGACGTCACCAATATTTTAAATTACTCTCAATTCACTATTTTTCGTGCAGTACCATTTGTTGTGAATTTCGTGGTTGCGACAAACCACTAATTTAACTACCCAACGAACAATGTGCCTTCTGTGAAAAAATAAGACCTCTTGTCCAATCCACGAATTTAATTATTGACGAAATGTAATTTTTGCTATATATATATATCTCCACGAAAATAAAATAATTCACAGCAGTACATACACTTCTCTTATTTTAAATGTTCCTTTTTCACCAGTGGCTGGCTGCGTAAGATTTCCTTGTATCTAATGAATATGTAATAGACCTGCTTTTCATGCTGTTTGAACGAGCCAATAAAAGTTTCTTCTCCAAACACAGTCACTTATCGATCGATAAAAAGGCGACTTTAGATGTGTAAGAACTTGTTTCATTGTGTTGTAGATGACGTATTCTGTTCATGCATATTCATGTCGCAGGAAGCCATGGTAAAAAAGGAGTTTAGCGGATTTTCGCCCGTGGCTTGTGACAATTGAGGATGAAGGAGGAAGAAAAGTAATGTAAGTGAAAGGAACAGGAAAGAAAAGAAATATGGATTTAAAAAAAGAGAGGACGCAGAAGATATTGACCAAACATAATGTTATAAAGCTAAGCTGATACGCCACGTTGTGAAATAAAACCCGGGAGTTCTCGAATCACCATCAATATGCATACATATTTGACTAGTTCTTTGTTCGTGTACAGGAACTTTTTTAAAAAGAGAAACTTTAACTCCTTTGTTCCAGCTTTGTAATAACAATAGGGAGATCAAGATATGTTATCTTCAAAAAGAGGACCAATTGCATCTAATGATCTAACACTATTTATGTTTATAAAACACCGCAGCCCAAAAAGTTTAAGTTCATAGTTAACAAAATTTATAATAAACAAAATATGATAAATTGCCATAATGTAATGAAAATGTACACAGATCATCTACATATGCATAACACATTTCGTTCGTCTATCTCAAGTGTTATTTGCTTAATCACGCTAACAAGTTTTTCGCCAATAAGATCAAAATGCGTAAAAAATAAAGAAAACATTAAAATTACTGTCATGACCTGAAAATATAATCATTTCATCTACATATATAAATACAAACATGCCTTTCGTTTGTCTACATCAAGTGGTTGTTGCCTAATCATGATATCGAGATCTTTGTAAAAAATCAAAGAAACAAATGCCCAAGTCCAAAGAGTTCAGAAATGTTGTAATGGTCTGAAAATCAAAT
Organism: Margaritifera margaritifera; assembly: GCA_029931535.1. Lineage (NCBI taxonomy): Eukaryota > Metazoa > Mollusca > Bivalvia > Unionida > Margaritiferidae > Margaritifera > Margaritifera margaritifera. The sequence continues at coordinate 983,862 of JAQPZY010001630.1, read as the reverse complement.
CAGGTTATCTGCATGTGCAGGCAAATATGCTAGCCAAATTTCGTGTACATACGTTCAGAGTTTTTGAGCGATCCAGCTAACAAGTTTCTCTGAACAGACGGACGGACAGGTCTAAAATCAGCATGCCTCCTGTGCAAGGAGTGGAGCATAAAATACAATGTATTTGATGGTAAAAATGCATGCCACGATTTGATGGTGTCACCTTAGGGTACACACGTATGCGGTTTGATGGTGTCACCTTAGGGTACACGCGTATATGGTTCGATGGTGTTACCTTAGGGTACACACGTATTGGGTTGAAAGAAAAGAAGAAGAAGCAATATGTTGGGGGTTTTTTTTTGTATTTTTTTTTTTTTTTGGGGGGGGGATACCTTTAAAAAGGAATCGAGAAGGATCATTAAAAGGTCCAACTCTAATTCCTCATTATGCCTGTACCTGTCTTCTAGCGCATAACAGAAACAACTGAAAACAACTCAATAAAGAAAATAAAGAGTAACGTTTTCGGAATATATTGAACAAATTACAAATAAGTGTTATAATTCCATACAAGAACAAAAAAGCCAGTGTTCAATACGCATGAATAAAAACTGAATTTAAGCCACAACAACAACAACAACAACAAACCCACAATTTAATAGGAAGCCTTTGATCAGAAAGAGGAGTAGTGCATTCTAAAGTATAATAATCATTATATTGCTAGACAAAAGTCGCGGAACGTACATGTCAGTCCCGTTTTTGGTTCCTTATCAAACAGTCAGGCGTCGAAAGATCTAAACAAACTGGTGATAGCAACGTTATTGCTAGTGTGCATTAAGATTAAAACAAATCTCTTGGACCAAATTGAGTATGAATATTAAATTTCTCTTCCTTGACAAGTTTTGTGACTGGACCTGAAGTTTGACAAAGCTGGCCTTAGCAAGAATTTGTTTTCAAATGTTAAGGATAAACAAAAGTTGTTTTCTTGATAAACAGATTGACTGACAGCCAGATACAGATGAAAGCGAAAAACAATAAAAAAAAATCGAAGTACTGTGTAAGGCAATAGATTTGTTAATTTGTCGGTTGACAGGTAAAATCTGAGATTGACAGGTAAAACATCTGAGTGTGCTCCATCTCACGTGTATTCTCTGATTCTTTTGACAGAAATCAATGTATCTTGACAAGAAACACAAAAAGGAAATCAAACGATTTGATTTGAGTGAAATCCTCTTTTCCGGAGATACGACACGGAAACAAAGTCACTACTGTTGGAAAATTATCCCCCCCCCCAAAAAAAAAAAAAGAAGAAAAAGAACATAAAACGAAGCAAACGTAATATAAGTGGCGATATTGGTCAGAAAAAAAGTTTATAATTAATTTTAATCAACTTCGAAAACATATTTGCAGCGATACTTTGAGGGCAGGTTGTTCTTAATTTGTATGCTAGAAGTGGAATTTTTGTAAAGGTAATTGGCAAGTTTATCGTAATGAAAGAATATCGGTGACTTTTTGTGATTATCAGTCGAGCGCATGTCTGAATAAAAAATATAGTGCACTAAAAAGATAGCGGGCCTATCAACAAAACTAGATATAAACTGCACTAACCGATAGTTGCATAGCTTTGGTTGTAGCAGGGACATGCTACTGTCTTAAGTTACAACAGCTAGTATGCAGCCGCTTTAAAACTGCGCAAAAAGAAGAAAAAAAATATTTTTAAAAAACCATTTAAATAGGGTACAATTAAACGAAGGTTCATGGATATGCCTCGACCAAATCTGCATTTTATTTATCTATTTATTATCTTTTTCGTGTAAAGTTTGAAAATCTCAGGGCAGAAAAGTTTGAAAATTTACATGTAAATCACATAGCTAATTTTGTTGGAGACATACTAGTAAGTAATAACATTTTGCCGATTTATATGCAAACTGAGGAGGAATTTAGGGTTGCAGCTATCACACCTCCCTTTGCTACTCGTTTGGTAAGTCTGGTTCCGTTCCTAGGAGACACAAATAGTACTATGGGCCTTCCATCTCTCCTGGGTATACGAAATCTCCCGCCCCCCCCCCTTCCCCCACCCTTCTTCCGATCTTGGATGCGATTCTTTCTTTTAATTTCGAATCTTTTTGTGCGACGCTGCTTGTTATGAACTTTGCAATATATTTAAAGCTAATATGTTATGCAGCCGTGAAATAGGCCTCGAGATTTAATAACATATACATTTCTATTTTATTTATCGGAGTAATACGTTCGATCAAAAATACACATTACTCTTTTAAAGCACTCAAGCTTGACGAGACGTTAAATACTGCACACATCGCAGTCTAGTTCTGTGATGATATGTAATTGTATCAGCTACAACTGACTGATATAATATAATATAATATAATATAATATAATATAATATAATATAATATAATATAATATAATATAATATAATATAATATAATATAATTGCTGACAACAAATAACGTCACCAGAAATTAACATAACCCTTACAGGTGATAAATATCAGTGTTTTATTTATAACATGAAAACGTCACACTATGCTTTATTATAAACTGACGTTAATTATGTAAGTACCATTGTGTTTGTTTACATATTAAAAATACATTGTGCAATACAATTTAACCGTGGTGTGTTTACCATCTGCTTTCAGTTAAACTCGAAGTTTATAATGCTTGATAACTGACGCAAGAAATAACTTCAGACTTTATGCTATTTAAAGATTTTGTTCAGATTATTTGACTTTCTAATTATTCAAAAGCTGAGCTTCATCCATTATTCCTAGTATGGCAATCAAATATTAATATGGAAGTTACAATGCAGGAGACATACAAAACTCAAACATTATGGTCTATATTTGCCAAAATGCACAGCGATTCCAGATTATTTTCTTCCAAAAATGTAAAATCCCTTCTTTTTCATGATTTTTGCTCAAAAAGATTATCACAGATAATACAAAGTAAGCTTACACCCATATTTCTCACCAAACATCCAGAATAAGTTTGAAGTGTACTTTGTCACTTAATACATGAGTAATGTTCTTGACAAGTTAAGTCAAAGTCAAACTTATCAAAAATGACACTGGACTGAAGGGCAGGTGTGACCACTGTCCACTCTAAGTTCCAAAGGTGAGAATGTCATAGGTTAAGTGACATATTGCTCTCATCATTCTTGTTGTCAGGTGTAACAGTTACATCTTTCTTCGGATCCATCTATATGCCATACCAACATGTTTTTACAGGTGTAATAGTTACTTCTTACTCCTTGTATTTGTACATTAAATTTATGCTATTTGTTCAGGGAGTAAGTGACATAAATAGTTGCTCACAGAAATCTCACCGGATTTTAAGTGTCTGAAGCTAGAAAATGCCACAGAAATACCTCTTAAGTTCATTCTGTTTGTACAGGGAGTTAGTGCACTCGCATGACGCGAATTAAATGTATTTGTGAGAGCAGGATGATCCGCACATGGATGGACATCTAAAAGAACTGAACACACGCTTTCATTTCTTTGCTAACGGCTGACAACTATTATTTTAAGAAATCTACATGTAACACCAAGTACAAATTGAAACAAGGTCTTTTTTTAAAAAAATTCTACCGAGTTTTTAAGCATGCTGAAGAAACTACACAAACCAAAGTGCATTATTTATATTTTCAATTTTCTTTTCAAAGAGCGAAGTCTCTTTTTTCATCAACTTTTATTTGTTTAGTCTAGAAATCTTTCGTTTCTACAAAAGAATAAACTTCAACTTAGCCCTTAAACCAACATGTACCAGAATGAGTCAAATTCTTGCAAAACAAGTATGCACCGTAATGTTCTGCACTGGCCTTTAGCCGCCCCAATATACCTTGAAGACCACATCACAACTACGAACATGCAACTAAATGCTACACCTATATAACAGTAGTTTTTAAATTTTGAAAGTAAATTAGAACAAGCTACAGCCACAATTTCTCCAAGAAAGATGATACTGTTCATTATCTAAAATACAAATAATGTCTCAGTATTGAAATTCACAAACAAAGATTTAGAGAATCTATATGAAAATTGTCTCAAGACTTGAAATTACTCGAAAAAGTTTTAAAAAAAGTAAACTCACATAGTTGTATTCGCATTCAGTTATCAAGTTAACTATTGATGGTCGGTTATATACTACTAATATTATTTTGTTTCTAAGGGACCGACATTTTAAATTAAGAGACATTTTCATTCGTTCCTTCTTTTTTTCGTTTTTGTTTATTATTATTATTTTTTTTTTATTATTTATTTCTTCTTTTAGATCCCTGATAAGGGACAGTAGATTCCAGCATTGCATGCTAAGACAAACAGGCTCTTGTGTGGCTATAAAGGACATAGGTGAGAGATGGTATGTTCTTAAAATCTTACCATCCCTCATCTGTATACTTTATAATGATACGAGCGCCTGTTTGCTTTATGACATGCTGTGTCAACGTGAATAACGAACTGAGAATGAAAACGTCCTTACCCATTTATCTAGTTTAATCACGTACACCGATACCCGGTGTCTCGCACATTTACAAAACAACCGTCATCTTGAGAAACAAGTGAGTACACTGCATTGCACTGGTGCACTGGTTAAATAGCTTAGAAATGACCACAAATCCAGGCGCATCCTGTCGGTGTCGGCGCCAATGGCATTCAGCAGATGACGGGATGTGTTTCCATAAACCCCGACAGTGCCGAAAGATCGGGGCGAAATAAAACAGAAAAATAATCAGACATTTATATGTACTAGAACAGTAACTTGGTGCAGTTGCCGCGTTCACTGCAACTAAGTTCAGTTGCTCAATTATACTAAAAAAGAATGTATGTACATATCTATTAATTTATTGTATTAAAGGAGAACTGCCTATGTCATGTAAAATTTCGGATCGTAATGTATGTGCATGTCCGCTAAAAACCAAAAACCGGTTGATGTTTCTTTTTCTTTCATCTCAGGAAAACGGAGTCGAATCATTCCGTTATTACGGCATTACAAGGGTCAGAACACAGTTATGTATTTTGTTAAAACCTACCGATAGTGCGTAGCATCCATTTTGCATGTATTATTTAAGTTTCTCTACCTTTTTTACATTTCCTCTACTTTTGCTTGCAGCTTTACCGAACACCGGTCATGCACAGTAATTGCTTTTTGAACAAGCTCTCACGGGTGAGCACGATGGAACCTGTAACTCTGACGGTGAGGTGATCGATTTTCTAGATGGTAACATAACTTTTTAATCTTTTTACGCTGTGCACTTTCGGATCGGGTAGCATTAACAAATGCATGCATAATGGAGAGGCGTAAATGAAAGACACCCATGCATTCTACCCTGATACGATATATCCCACATCTAACAAACTCACCTGCCAAAAAGTGATGATTAATTACCTATCGTGAATTTAGACAGGTAAACCGTAAAAGCATACAACTTTACAAAAGAAACACTAAGCTGACGAAGACGTGCAATATTGGCATATCAACTTATATTAACTTAAGTTTGAAACGAACCATAAAATGTCTTTAAAAGAAGGAGGAAAAAAGGATTTACGTATTCATATATTTGATCGAGATGTTTATCGATAAAAAATGAGATTTCCCAATTAAAAGTCCTAATCTCATTATCGTAGAAACGAGTATTGATTTGTATTTTTTATTTTAAAAAAATCTCTTATGTTGATATACTGATAAAGTCTGACCGTGCAGTACTAATTATCACTTCGGCCGATCTATGAGCTCACTTGTATAGCTGTCAGTATTAAGCCTAGTCATGCAAAATTTTACCTACTTTTTGAGTTGCTTCTACGTTACATCTGCCATTTAAAAGTTTGACAGCGTTATATGATACTGGGATTTATAAGGTGAATTAATATGGCAGTTGGCATTTCCATACATACAACACGAGTGTAATATAGCAAGACTCGTCAAATATGCATGTACTTTTTCCCAGATGACACGAAAGTGCTGTTGATAGTAAATCTATGCTGTTAGTCTGTCTGTATCGGAAAAATGTAGAAAACTTCAATTATGGATCCTTATCATCAATGAAACTGATGTAATTGAATTGTCTTTCGTTCGATCTATTTCACAAATTCGCGTTAGAAACTCAAATAGTCACACCACCGGTTAGTATATCAGATCTAGGTCGTACAGAAACCTGCGATCGGTTCAGTTATTTTTCCGTTTGGTTGTTTTTTGTATTATTAATTTTTTTTTTTATATTAAGGACCGTTGGCTGAAGGGAAATAAAGAAAGAAAAAAAGAAAAAAAAAAAATAAGAAAAGAAAACCATCGAAGAATTTTCTCGTCAAGCTGCGTTGTGTATACGTCTGACATGCTCCACATTGTCTGTCTTGAGGTCATCTTTTGACCATTTATTCGATATATGGATGGATAGTCATTTGTGCAAGTACGTAAATAGAGAGAGTTCTGGTGTATAGTGAAATTTCATATAATACTATCTTTTTTCGTGCTATTAGAAATCCTACCATTGTAATAAATGGAGATGATGAAATCCCCGCTTCAAGGATTTATTTTGGTTGGTCGGTTAGTTTTTAGTGGCACTTTGAGCACATTATTGACTATATCACGCCAAGGAAATGGGAGCTAAGTGTCATTCCCCGTGCTAGTTTGGGCGGGTATGGAACCCGCGACCCTTGAACTAAGAGTCCAACGTTCTACCAACCAAACTTCCGCGGCTCCACGATATCAAAGGTAAAGAAATGCTACATAGTGAACATATGTTAATAAGCAAGGCCGTAGACGTAAGGCATTGGAATACTGAGTGAGAGGTCTATGGTTCAAAACTCGGCAGAGGTCAACAATCTTTTCTTGTATAAAAGAGCTCGACATTTATGTATTTCAGGATTCATTGGACCGTTGACATATGTTTATGCTTTCTGTTCATACAACTATTACGTATAATAATTGATGACTATTCCCTGGATTCACTGGACCGCTGAGGTTCCGCTCTACAGTTATTACGTACTTTTTAAAACGGGCATAAGGTGAAGTTGTTTGCATTTGCAACATGCACAATGAAGAGAATGATCGCATACCTCTATGCACTTTCATGTGGCATTTCTTTACATGTGGTAATTATTGAAATCATGCACTATCTAAAGCAGACAGCTAATCAAAATGACTGCTGCCATGTGCTCGAAAAATGTGCCTGAACTTGTCCAAAGTATACTAATTTTAGCAGTTATTAAAATAGTGAAAAATGAATTTTGCTAGCGTATGCAATACCAGCTTCTGAAAGTGCCATAGATGAATTATAAAATATACAATAAGTAAAAAAAAAGTTATCGGCTCATTTTTTTCCAATTTACCTTTGAAGTCCAGAAAGTGAAAATGACCCAGAGGAGCTAGTACTTTTTCATAGGTGCACATCTGAAATAAGGCCAAGCTGTATAGTCTCCAACCCAAATTACACTCATCAATCATACAAAAAAATAAAGGGAATTAAATGTTCTTTTAATAATAATTAAGATATACAAAGTCTTTTTTAAAATAGCCAGGATTACCAGTGAGGAAAATCTGGGAAATACTTTTCTTTAAAACTCAAACCCTATGCAAATTACGAAACTGTAGAGCGGAACCTTAAGACAAATATGAACATTTGTGCAATTGCTTTTCTCTATTTCATATCATCATGTATGATTTTCTCAATAAAGTGGTATATTAATATTAGTGCTATGTATGAAAATAAGCTATATATGCCTATTTTACTCTTGCTTATACAATATGGCTTGTGGCAGCATTATGTGTGAAATGTCCTTAATTATGGGGAAATTAAAAGTCTTGGAATATAGAAGTAAAATCAACTTAAATTTAAAACTGTTGGATTAAACGAAAGAAAAATATTGCATAAATGTTTCTTTTCGTTAATTTGTAATAAAATTAAGGAAATAATTATGACAACGCAGATTCGCGTGCTTCTATATACTTGTGTTAGAAGAATTAGCAAACTTTTTATTTATTGACCTTTGACCTCTGTGAACTTGATCTGTTCCATCCCTGTTCAAACTGTAAAATTTATGAGTGACAGCTGAGAAATAATTGTGTTATGTTTCATGTTACTGTCTTTTATCATAACATTGGTTGCTAGGTTTAGAAATTGCAAGTTGCATTTTGAAAATACCTTACTTTTGACCACTGTATGGCATTGGGAGTGGGGGTAGAGTGGGGAGGGGCTTGTGTGAGACTTTGCAACTAATGAATACTGTTCTGTGGAAGAAATGCATGATAATTATTCAAAGGGACTCTTTAGATCCTTGCGACTTAAATGTTTCAGCTATACAATCAAAATTAAATCATACAATAACAACACATATTTGGTCCTTTATCTATTTGTACCACTGCTTACAGTTTTTACGTACTGCTAAAAAGAGACAGGTATAAGGTGAAGTTGTTTGCATTTGTAACATGCTAATTTTCTCTCTTAAATGGCATGACTAGAAAAGTTGCACACAGCAAAATGCATCGTCTTTACAAATTAGGACAAATGTCCGATTGTCTCAGTTTGCATCATAGCAGCATTGTACACAATTAAAACTGTGCAAGAAATAAAAAATTTCATCGAGAGTTCAGAACGAAATACGAAACACATGGGGAACTTCTCTGAGACATCAAACGTTGCACATATTGTGGAAAAGGTTTTAGAAACAGAAAAGCATCGAGAAAAGGCGAGATTAAATGTATTTCACTACGGGAAATATTGTATCCGGCAAACAACCCGTGCACAAATAAACAGTCTTTTGTAATGTATGATACAGCAATTGGTGCAAGAAATTAAAGCATTAAAGAGAGAATTGAGAAATGTCCCTTTCTTGTAATTGATTTCATTTTGTAGCAGTATGCTGAATGGGACTGTGAAAACTGTGACTAATGATGCGTGGTATAGTATATTTACTATATATTTTGACTCGCACATTTAGTTACAAATGGGGAATGTTATGGTTGTTGTTGGGTTGTACAGTTGGTTTTCATTTAAAAGTTTCTGACATTTAACTTTCTTGTATTTTGTCTTCGCTTTGTTTTGTACTGTAGTTGGCTTTGGCAATGGCTCAGATATGCAAGTGACATAACCGATGCCAATAAGCAATTTTATATAGACAGTGTTCTAAATAATGTCTTTCCTTCTTCTGTTTGCACTGCTTTTAAAGGAAAACAAACTCTGATTTTAAGATGTCTTGAATGAATATACTAAGCAAATGGAATAAATACAAAAATTTATATTATAAAACAAAACAAAACAAAACAACAAAAAAACAACAACAAAAAAAACACTGAGCAGTTTTCAAAATATGACCAATTAATTTAAAACAACAACACCCCCCCCACCCCCCCCCCCCCCAAAAAAAAAAAAAAAAAAACCATTCACGTTGATAGTCTGGGCTTCGAAGGTCGCTATGACTGATACTGTTGTGACGTCACTAAGCCGCATCCGGTTTATCGCCGATCCATTAGTCTACTGATTCGCTGTTTCCATAGCGCTCATTTAGAGCTGTTGAAAATAATTACACAGGACAACGATGTTAAACTATATAGTAAATAATGAAGATAAAATCAAATTATGGAAATACACGAGGAACCAGTTTAAAAGTCTATCAGATTTTTGCAACCTATTCTGACGCTTTTCACTATGGCAAGAAAACTATAAATGATTCGTTACATAAACTCAAAATTTCATCAAGATAATCCAAGATACTGTTGAGACGTGTATTTTTTCATAAGTAATCAAATTATATCCAAAATTAAATCCAAACTTTCTGATAACTATCAAAACTCTGTTGTAAACAAAAGAATTTATTCCATCTTGAGTCTATGCCATGTAGCTTTTGGAAGGAAAATTGTCTCTGTAGTTTTTAATTCGTTTGCAAGTAGCTTGTATGCTCCTTTTATTTTTTTGTCTGCTTCAATCAGGCTTTCGTCCACAATTATTTAAAATTCAAGCCGTTGTATATCCTCTTTCCGTCTTTCCTCTGATTATTTGCTTGCTGCATTGAGTGTTTTAAACTCGTCCATCTCGTTAGGGTGTTTGCTCTGTACATGCTGTGTTAAATTCCACATGTCCTTTGTTGAGTGGGGTCAATAGGGGTACTGTTTAGGCATCATAGACTATTTAGGTAGGGAAAAATGTAACTAACTGTCACCAAATGTCACTAATTGTCATACAACATCACTAATTACTAGCAAAAGCTATTAAATGTGAATGAATTCGGAAAGGTACAGAACAGGTAAACCCAATGTGCAACAATGCAACAACTATTAGTATTACATCCCGAAATCTTGTACATTTGGTTTGTTTGTAATTATATGTCCTAGACAAAAACACAGTAATATATTTTGCAACGCATCATGAGACACGGTTATCACAGTTTCATTTAATATGTTTCAGCAGTTTCATTCAGCATGCTGTTGATAAAAAAAAAAATAAGATACGGCTACAGTCTAAATTCTCTCGTAAGGAGATGCTTAAATTGTTTGTATCTCTTGCTGTGTCAGATATTACAATAGCTTATTTAATTGTGCATGGATTGTTGCCAGATAAAATAGTTCCCTAGGTTACATACATCTAGTCTTGTGCTTTTCCATTGCATTTTGGATTGTAAAACTCTGTCCATAATATGTGCAACGTTTAATTTCTTGTAGAAAATCCGTAATGTAGTCATCTGCCTTCTGATGAATTTTTTAATATATTTCTTAGACAGTTTAAATTGTGTACGATGTCGCTATGGTGTCAACTGACACAATTGCAACTTTGTCCAAATTTGTATTTTTTTCTCTGCAGTGTTTATTGTTTGCAAGTAGCTTGTATGCCTAGTTTTTTTTTTCTTTTGTCTGCTTCAACCAGGCTTTTTCGATAATGTTTTTGAATTAAATCTGTTTTATATCCTCTTTCCGTCTTTTCTCCAACGAGTTTCTTTGCTTTGAATGAGTTAAACACCCATCTCGTTACGGTGTTTGCTCTTTGCATGCTGTGTTAAATTCCACATGTCCCTTGATGATTTGAGGGCTATAATTGTTACCAAAAGCCATTAAATGTCGCCGAGTTAGAAAAATGAAGAACATGCAAACCAACTGTACAACCTGTCGCCTATTTGACTGTGCACGGATTATTGTCAATTAAAATAATTCTCTCAGTTAAATACATCTTGCTTAGTGCTCGTCAGCGCAACTAGTCCCCCAGTCTTCGACAACTAGTCCCCCAGTCTTCGACAACTAGTCCCCCAGTCTTCGACAACTAGTCCCCCAGTCTTCGATGAATTGCCATGAAACTAGCTAAATATTATGGTAATCACCCAAAAATGCGCATATCAACAGATCACTTTGCTACCGCCATTTTTGTTATAGTTATTACCCACTTTGTCTTGTAGCATTGTGCAGTGTATAACACAACCTTGTCAGCGCAACTAATCCCTGTTTTTGACATGAAACTTTGTCAATATTTTGGTCATCACCTGAAGATGCACATACCACATATCGACAGATCACTTTCGTAATACAATATTTGGTAGAGTTATTGCTTTTTTTGCTTTGTAGCTTAATGCAGTGTATGACACAATCTTGTTAGCGCAACTACTCCCGCAGTGTGTCTGGCATTTTTATTTAACCGATTGATCTGACTGAACTTAGTACACATTATGGTCATCATCATCTAAAGATGCACATATTGACAAATCTGTGTACGCCTATGACTTTTTGCAAGAGTTATTGCTCTTTTTTACTTAGAGCTTGATGCAATGTATGACAGAATTTTGCGAATATAACTACTCTTGCAGTTTTTAGTATATTGGTGTGAAACTTATTACATATTATGGTCGTCACCAGAAAATATGCATGTTGACAAATCATTGTTCTCACACTATTTTCAGAAGAGTTAAAAGCTGCTTTTTAATACTGTAGATTTATCTCCATCATAGGGTAGGGGTGGGATGCAGGAATGACTAGTGTATATTTTACATTAGCCAATTACCCACCTTTGCTCTATTGTTTTATCTTTTGAGACTCAAAGAATTTATTACAACTTCAGAACTATACAAAGTCAATAATAAATCTGTCAGCATACTACAGATATGGCTGCAAATGATGTAATATGGGATGGTTTATATTATATATGCACAATGTGTAAGATACTAGACGTAAGTGTGGGCTCCTTCGTATTTAACCAGGCCTCAGTTTCACTCAACATTTCAAATTTTCTTTCATAAATTGAGATCTGTTTACATATTTTTATTACACGTTTGGCAACATTGAATTTTCAACTGAACATCAGTTATCAAGGATTAAAATAAAGTTACAATCTCTTGAATTCTCCTGCAAAGCTGTTTTGTTTTTGAGGAAAACATGAGAAATTCTTCAAATCTTTTTTTTTCATTAATAAAAAATTCCTAGGTGTTCAAATTTTAGCAACCTTGGTTATGGTATGGCCCTGCGTCCGGCATACATGGTCCGTCAACATTGCTATTTTAACTTCTTCTAAAAAAAAAAAAACTCTCAGCCAAAGCCAATTTTATTAAAAGTTGGTAGAAATGTTCCTTAGGACTAGCCTTACAAACATTATGCTCAGGTTGGTTCCCCTAGCAACGATGTGGCTCCCATTGCAACCAAATAGAAAACCTTTTTCAAGTTCTTCTCTCTAACAGCTCAGCCAGTTTTGACCAAACTTGGTAAGAATATTTCTTAGCTCATGCTATATCAAAATTATGTTAAGGGTGACTCCCCTAGCAATAATGTGGCTTATATAGCAACCAGTTGGAAAACCAATTTTTTTTAAAACTCCTTTTCTGGAACGGTTGAGCCAATGTTGATCAAACTTGTTAGGACACTCTCTGTCAAAGTTCTGGCCGCGGCGGCTCCTCTATCAAGTGTGGCTTCCATAAATAACCATATCGAAAATATATTTTCAGCATCGCCAGAATGGCTGAGCCACTTCAAATTTGATAAAATTTGGTAGGAGTATTTCTTACGAAATGCTGTATCATATGTTCGGGGTGGATCTCATAGCAACAGTGTGGTTTTCCAAAAAGAAACCATTTGGAAAACCTATTTTCAACTTCTTCTCTACAACGGCTGAGCAAATTTTTAAATAATCAGGTTATTGCTTTTCTTAGTACATATTCCATCAAAGTGGTGTCTGACGTGGCTACTCAAACAATGGTGTGGCTTCCATATCAAACATACTGAGAAAAAAAACTATTTTCAACATCTTACTCAGAATGGCGTAGCAAATTTTGATTAAACTTGCCATAAAAGTTCCTTAGGTTTCTTAGAATATGTTCTCTAAAGGTTGTATCTGGGGTAGCTCTTCTAGCAATGGTGTGGCTTCCATAGCACCCGGGTGGAAGAGCTTAAAAATGATACTCATCTCCAATCTAGTATGGTTAGTTGTCACTAACGTATGTGTGTGTGTATATATATATATGTATATATATATATATATATATATATATATATATATATATATATATATATATATATATATATATCATTCATTTCATGCACACACAAAAACTGACATTGCACCATTTAGTCCAGCTGAAGCTACTCAGAGTAGAAACACAGTTAAACAGCATGTCAAATACGACACATTTCTTGGAAATATCTGGAAATTATTTTGACCTGATGGTATCTTTCTACCCAAGGCACCTGCCTTTTTACTGTATTTCCCTTGTAGACTAGTGTATGTCAGATGAGTGATATCGGACCCACTTACGTCTCTTTTTCAATTTTATGGTTATTGTTCATCTTTTCTACTATCCTTACTTATGTGGAAAACCCCAACATTGTCTGAAGTATCACAAGCTACTTTAATTTTGGAGCACAAATCTCAGGCTCAAAACAACATGCCTGAAAATGATATTTGAAGAAGATCTACGTTTTTGAAATTCAACATATTCGTAGTGAAGGTACAAGGGTCCAATATTTACATGACTCTATCATAATTTAAGTAACAGAAAGTACAAATGTGGGGAATTTTGAGCCAAAGCTCGAGTTTCCTGCTAACAAACTATTGAGAATATGGATCCAGAGATATTTATAACTTACAGGTAAAATATATTTAAAGTATAAAGTTCGAGTTATTATACGATAAGAACAAAAGTTCTGTTTGGTTGGAGGATTGGGGACTTTCAATATTGTGCTTGGGTCTCTTTATACGCAAGTTGGTGATCTTTAGATCATAAGTTGGTGAACTTTAGGTCACAAGTACCTCAAAATATTGTTCTTTTATTATGTATTTCGCAAATGTCATCTTAGATCCGTATTTCTATCCATTAGATTGGGTAAACATTTTTTAAAAAAATCTTCGTCAAAAAAGTTTCAGTTCATCATTTTAATAGTATCTACTAATTTTGACAGTTTTGACGTTAAGGGTTCCTATTTCAATACAAAATGCAAATTTTCACCATACACTTTTCACGGTTTCTCGACTTTAAACCAGTACGTTCGGAACTGACAGTAGAAGAGATCAGAGGTCATGGTATAAATCTCGTATGCAGGATAAACACGGTTTATGAGCATGGAGGCCTTCTTATTTCCATTTTGTGATCTCCTGCGATTTTTGATTTTATCTAGCTAGGCAGACACGAGAAAGACGACCAATAAAGTTCCACATGATAAATTTAAAAAAATAAATATTTATCTCCATATAAACGTATGATAGGAGTTCACTCAGTGTAATTTGCCAATGCGTTCACAAAGTCAATTGAATTTGTTGTTCTTTTGTCTCTATGTTTACCTTCTGGCATACTTTTTAAAACAAATTGTATAAACATTTTACAGAATTTTAACATCTTTACCTTTGATATTTTATATTGTAATACTTTTATATTGTAATACCTTTGATATTTTATATTGTAATACCTTTGATGTTAACGTTTATGTAGAAGGACTTATCGTCCTAAAGTTGTTGTTTTTTTTGCAATTCTTTATATTTAAATTTTGACCATTTATCTTTTATCTTGCATTATTTCATGTTGGTCTTTATTTGGAAGAGTTTTATCTATACAATTCTTTACATTTACATTTTTAACTTAACTTTAATTGGAACCATATAACTATTACTGTGCTGACGTGCCTTTAAACCCTGTATCGTACTCACATTGAGCAATAAAATTCAATCTTGCAAATACTGCAAAATTTTGTATTCCCAAATCACCACCTTGGTTATCAAAACCCAATTAAAGAAGTCATCATCAAATCTTCTCGTTTTTCAGAGTAAATTCAATGAAATAAGAGCCCCGTATTGTGGCCCTACGTTCCTGTATACAGACAGCTTGAAAGATGGAGACAATGTTGCGGCTGTCGTTGCAACACACCATGACACTAGTTGTCGGACAGAGCTTCCACTTTTACTGCAGAAATTACATCAACACTAAAATCTCTGAACTTCATTGACACCTCTAAAAAAACAAAATTCATTATGTTTTCGGATTCCTTTTCCACTCTGAAAGCCTTCCAAAACTTTAAAATTTGACAACCCATTAATATCCCAAGCCTTATAGAAACATGATTTGCTTATACAATCTGGAAAAAGTACACTGTACTGTTGTCTGCCTAGTAACATTGATATCAACGGTAATGAAAGGGCAGATAAAGCAGACAAAACTGCCTTGCAGTTACTAGTATCTTTTTTCCAAATGGAAGATTCCATATAATGACTTTAATGTTATATTAATCGGATTCTTCTATATACTTGGCAAAATATGTGGAATGAAAAGCTCTGGATCATCCAACACATCATTGGAACATCCTTTATATAGGGATAAGGTCATTTTATGCGGCAGAGATAAGGTGGTATTGTGCCATATGTGTATCAAACACGCATTTCTTTTAAAGGGTGAACCTCAATCAGATTGCATATCCTGCATGTGTCCACCAAGAGTGGACACATTCTTATCGAGTGTATTAACTTCCATCCTTGCAAAAAAAGTATTTTGATTTGAACTCACTTATCTATAATATTGAAGGTCAGACAGGCACTAGTTTCATTCTTGAACAACTAGACTTCATAAGAAGTTGTCTGGTGAAAACCCCCCATGTTGATAGGACTTTCCATTTAGGAGAATTAGTGATAACACGATTTTCAAGATGATTGCCATGGTGGACATGTTGGATATCTGAATGGCTCCATTTTCATTTAGGACCAACTAGACATCATAAGAAGTCTTCTGGTGAAATACCGATGTTGATATAACCATAATTCCTGGAGAAGTGGTGATAACATGATTTTCAAGATTACCACCATGGCAGCCATACTGGAGGTCAGATTAGCAAAACTTTCATTAGGATCCACTAGACTTCATAAGAAGTCTTTTGGTGGAAACCCCATGTTGATATCACAATATTTCCAGAACCCTTTGTGAAAAAGTAAGGATAAAGTAGTGCAACTTTTGTGTAAAAGTAGGAAAAAAGTAAAAGGGATATTTTATAAAGAAAAATAGTATGAAATGTATGTAAACTACTGAAAAAATAAACCTTTGTATGTTTGCTTGACTTATCTATGCAAACTTGAACAAAAGCATGCTCTTGCTAAAAAAAACATGCTCTTGCTAACAAAGGCATGCTCTTGCTAAAAAAAACATGCTCTTACTAACAGAAGCATGATATTACTAACAAATGCATGCTCTTGCTAAATAAACATGCTCTTGCTAACAAATGCATGCTCTTGCTAAAGAAACATGCTCTTGCTAACAAATGCATGCTCTTACTAAATAAACATGCTCTTGCTAACAAATGCATGCTCTTACTAACAAAAGCATGCTCTTGCTAACAAATGCATGCTCTTACTAACAAATGCATGCTCTTGCTAACAAATGCATGCTCTTGCTAACAAATGCATGCTCTTACTAACAAAAGCATGCTCTTGCTAAATAAACATGCTCTTACTAACAAATGCATGCTCTTGCTAACAAATGCATGCTCTTACTAACAAAAGCATGCTCTTGCTAACAAATGCATGCTCTTACTAAATAAACATGCTCTTGCTAACAAATGCATGCTCTAACTAACAAATGCATGCTCTTGCTAACAAATGCATGCTCTTACTAACAAATGCATGCTCTTGCTAACAAATGCATGCCCTTACTAAATAAACATGCTCTTGCTAACAAATGCATGCTCTTACTAACAAATGCATGCTCTTGCTAACAAATGCATGCCCTTACTAAATAAACATGCTCTTGCTAACAAATGCATGCTCTTACTAACAAAAGCATGCTCTTGCTAAATAAACATGCTCTTGCTAACAAATGCATGCTCTTACTAACAAATGCATGCTCTTACTAACAAATGCATGCTCTTACTAAATAAACATGCTCTTGCTAACAAATGCATACTCTTGCTAACAAAAGTATGCTCTTATTAACAATAGCATGCTCTTACTAACAAATGCATGCTCTTGCTAACAAAAGCACGCTCTTGCTAAATAAACATGCTCTTGCTAACAAAAGCATGCTCTTAGTGACAAAAGTATATATTTGCTAACAAATACATGCTCTTACTAACAAAAGCATGCTCTTACTAACAAATGCATGCTCTTACTAACAAAAGCATGCTTTTACTAACAAATGCATGCTCTTACTAAGGTAATAGCATCTCTTTAGTCCCAGTTGCCCATCTTCTTAAACACCCAACTTCACATCATAGAGACCATTTCTGAATTCGCTTTGCTATGCCCCATTCATGCAGTATGTAATAAATTTTCAACATAAAATTATTAAAAATAGGGATAGCAGGGCTATTTTGGAAGAAGTAGGGGAAAATATGGAGTGTGACAAAAAGTAGGACAAAGTAGGAAAAGTAGGAAAAACCAGGGTTAATATTTCCATTTAGTAGGATATGTCTGTTTTTGTGCCTTTCTCCAAAACACACTGAGGCAGCTGATCTGGCCTAGACTGGTTAGGTATCAAACCCATGACCCTTGGATTACAAGTCCGATGCTCCACCAACTGAGCCACCATGGTTCCCCCATTTACAAGGAAGAGTGTTAAAAATATTTTCAAGATGGCTGTCATGGTGGCCATATTGGATGTCAGATTGGCACCATTTTCATTTAGGACCAACTAGGAATCGCAAGAAGTTTTGTGGTGAAAACCCCACATCAACATGGATTTCTTTTCAGTAGAAGTAGCAATATCAGGATTTTCAATAAGGCTGCTGTGGTGGTCATATTGGATATCAGATTGGCACGATTTTCATTTAGGACCAACTAGACATCATAAGAGGTCTTTCAGTGAAACACCAATGTTGATATCATCATCTGCTCGGGGGGGGGGGGGGGGGGCAGTGATATCATTTTCAAGACAGACGCTGTGGTGGCCATATTGGATGTCTGAGTTATGCAATTTTCATTTAGGACCAAATAGACTTTGGGATGAATATGTGTAAAGTTTCATTGTAATCCTCTGTGTACTTTAGGCAGAGTAACGACAACAAACTTGTCCTAACAGATGGACAATGGAAAACTAACCATCACATAAACTCTTCTGGTCTATGACCAGTGAAGTTGATAATTCCAAAACATACATAAAGACAATGAACATAAAACAAGATTCTATGAATACATCTATATTTGAAATTTATCTGCTGATTTTGTCTCAATATGTCTCTTGAAATGGCAAATTTTGTTACCTATAAATAGAAGAAACAATCAAAGTAAATGGACAGAAAATCATCTGATAATGACCAACTTTGTGCACTTGTTCAATTTCCATATGATCCTATGGTCTTGAAGGCTGGAAAGCCATGGCATCATGCTTACAGTATTGTAATGGGATGGGAAACAAAGTCTAACTGTCACAGTTGGGAATCAAACCTGGTTCATCTGTCTCTCAATCAGGCACACATACCACTAGACTAAAAGGTCCGGACCAGCTAGACAGGTTAGTGTGTGATCTTGTATAATTCAAATGCTACACTGTTCCACCCTTACTTTGACATTTGTTCTTGAATATCACCCAGATCCACCTCTCTGTGCGGTTGAAAACCATTCCATACACTGGTCTGCCAGCTACCGAGCCTGCCAAGCACCCAAATTTAACAGGAGGGGATACAAGTTTAACTGTTACAGTTGGGAATCATACCTGGTTCATCTATCTTGCAGTTTGATGCACATACAATTAGAATAAATAGTCTGGACCTGCTAGCAAGTGACCTCAATTGTAGTTTAGTTTAACTGATCTTTTCATGGCAACTTTGTATCATGCCTATCTGTCTTTGGACCATCATAACTATGTCAATAAATCGATGATATCATCATGAAATGGTTAGGAAAAGAAGCTACATACATCAAATCATGATTATATTTGGAAAGTGATGCAATTTACTGTTTAATTTGTACAAAAGAAGAGAGAGAGAGAGAGAGAGAGAGAGAGAGAGAGAGAGAGAGAGAGAGAGAGAGAGAGAGAGAGAGAAAGAGAGAGAGAGAGAGCATGGCAGACAGAAATGGAGTTATGTTTAACTTCTGTGAGTAAAATTAAAAGCTTAAATGATATTTTAGTTTTTCTTTATTATTTTTAATATTTTAGCATTCAACACTTTTTCTCAGAGACATATTATATATTATCAATCAAACAAGTAGCACCAAATAGTATGCATGAGAAATAGTTAATAAAAAGCAACTTGTTAACTTTATGTGCATGTTTAACACTGTACTGCACTGAAAATCTCAAATCTTTTCAGCACAAAACCTGCTATTTACATTCAATTTGTTAAAAAAAAATGTAAACAAGAAGACCTTGAATACTGGACTGTGAAAATTTCTGATGCAATAATGTCCAGTTTCTCTGAATTACCTGTCAATTAACACAGAGTGTAATCCTTTAAAAAAAAAAGAGTGAAAAATAAGATGAAAACACTCGTATAATAGTATTGCAATCTTTTCTCTTTTAAACATTAAATAAATATTCTAAAATTTATGATTGTATTTTCTTATTGGAACTTTTTGGTTTGGACACCATTTTGTTGATGATGATAGTTGTTTCCACTGTGTGGACTCTATTGCACATCAATTCAGGTTGAGTTCACCTGGTACATTATCATCTTGCATCTGTTTACAGTTTATGTTCCATCTGAAATGAAATGAAAACTTTTGTGAAAATAGGAACATCAAACATAGGAAAATAACATGTAGTGAAACAAGACAATATGAAACAAACATGAAACTGATGATCCTGACAAAGGAACAATGAATCAAAGTGCTTTTTAAAGTGCCATATATACTTATTTATAAGCTAAATCCAACTGCAAGCAACATAGACCCTGATCTGCTATCGCATCATGTGCTGGCAGATCAGTGTCCATGTTGTTTGTTCTACTGATTTCTCCTAACAAACGGCAGAGACCCAGATCTAGTGGCACATTGTGCAATGGCAGATCTGTGTCAGTGCTGTTGACAGCTAGACTCAACATATAAGCGAGTACATATGGTATCTCATGAGCTACACATTTTACATTAAGGTTTCATTTTCCTTCTTAAAAACTTCTGAAGTTAAAATATCCTATTTATCATGAAAATTAGAAGATCCTATTTATCATGAAAATTAGGGTTTGATATTTGCCTTCTCATGCATCATGCATAGAATTCATGACTAGATTAAGTAATGATTTAAGGAATCAAATTTCTGCTCAATTTTCATATCAGCCTTAAAGATCTCATATTTTCAAACCACATCATGGTGCTAAATCTGTTGGAGCATTTTACACCAGATAATTTATCATGTCCAAAGGTTTGTGTAAAGAAGCAGTCTTGTTTTGTTAAAATTCATTACCACAATATAATACGCCTGTTAACGCTATCAGAATATACATATTCTTATTATACATACAGCAACAACAAAAAATGGGTTTATATTTATGTAATTCTTAACACTGTGTGGTACTGAATTTCTATTAAAAGCTAATGCAAGGTATGATGTATTGCTTAGTGACAGTTGCCAAGTTATAGAAATGTAATATCATCTGACAGGGAGTAATAAGAACAGGTAATTGATCAACATGATATTAACACGTTCCCACCATAACATATCAATATTAATTTGCATACAGACTGCTTTATGCCATGCAATAGGTTTAATAACTGTAGAGAGAGAGAGACAAGATAAATTTGTTCCATGACACTATCTGAGTTACCCTCTTTAAAGAAAGTTATTATTATTATTATTATTACATGTATTTAAACATATGCCTCCATGAAATCATGAGTAAGGACAGAAAATGAACTATACATGATTACAAAAGGTTTATCAGATTTAGAATCTTCAATGCCTCTCAAACTGGCAAAAAAAGAGAATGATCAAAACTACCAAACAGATGGACATAATGTGAAAAATAGGATGAATAACCTGAAATCTAATGTAACCATTAGTTCTCAAAATACCATGTATACTTCAACTACATACTGCACAGACCCAGATCTGAGAGCACATTATGCGATGACATATCTGGGTCTATGCAGTTTGTTAGGAGTAATAAATAGAACAAACAACACAGATCCTAGTCTGCTGATGCATTATGCAGTGGCAGATTAGGGTTATGTTGTTTGCAGTTGGACTTGACTTATAAGCATGTATATACAGTAGTACATATTACAAATTATGAATTTAAAAAACTGCCACATCACTGTTAAAATCTATCATCCTGAATGATAACACTCAAATCCCCCAGTTGTTGAGAACTTCCAGGTAACATTTAGGGATTGTTCTATGATACAAGTACATAACAAATTACCTATAGCAATTTAGGCAGATGCAATCTTTATGACTGTAGACATATATTTGCATTCATGACAATTATGCTCTATGTCACCTTGCTAAGACCAATATGAATCAGCAAATTTCTATTTAATATCTTCTTTTTGTCCAAGTTATCTGTTGAAAAAGAATTTACTCCAGCTATTTCCATTACAGGATGTTTTTTTTTTATTTTAATCTTATAATAATATTACAGTGATAAAACTCTTGAACTTCACAAATGATGTAGAGAAATCTACCATATACATACATGTATCTTGAAAGCTATTAGAGCAAATATTCAAGGTAGAAAAACCAGTCTTTAATAATGCTTTTTAATTCACATCCATCCATCCTTCCATTTATATATTCATCCAGCCATTAATATTTGTTTCTTTATGAAAGAACTGTACAGATAAAATATGGGTTGTTTTCAAAAATTTGGGCTGAAAAACTCTCCATTATTCATAAAATGAAACTGAATGAAAAGCTGAAGATCCAGAATTTTTTCTGCTCAAGTTTGATTTTGAGAAGGGGTAGTTAATTTTGCTTAAAATTTTCAGTTTTCCATGTAAAAGTGTACAATTTTCAGTTTTCCATGTAAAAGTGTACAATTTTCAGTTTTCCATGTAAAAGTGTACAATTTTAGCTGGAGGAAGGGTTCAGGAAGAGTAATTTATGGAACCTCCAATACCCTCTCCCTCTGGATCTAAAAGTGACAAATGGCTAGGCAAGTGGATCATTCCTGTTGTTGTTGTTGTTTTTTTGAACAACTGTATTTATATATAATTACTTTCATAAATTACTTACAGACAAAAATGCCTGTGCAACAAATGGGTTAAAATTGATAAAAGTCTTTGAAGTAGGGTTTAAAAAATCAGAAATATGTACCTGAAGGTGTCATGCAGTGTTGCCAACTGGAGAAGTTATCTGCAGTTACCAGCCCTGCGTGTCACATACCTGTTAATTTGTGCTATTACCTGGATATGACATGATGAGGGGTTTACCTGGGCCTAATTTACTTTGTATCAAAGTGACATTTGATTTTCTGATACACACAACATACCTGTGTGCTGGTGATGTCTAGTAGACTCAATTATGCTGAACACAAAGATCTTTCTCCATCCATCCTTCTGTCTATTATGCCTGACTGAAGTCTTCAACATCTTAATGTTTCTCCCCAATATTTCACTCTGTGCACTGACCACACATTTCAACTTTCTATCCATCTCTGATAGATTTTAAGTCTTTGGCAATATCCCTTTCCTTGAAAAGATACAGCCATCTGAGGGTATACAAGCCAGAATTGTTTGGTTAAAATCTGATCATTAAGCCTTTGGGTTACAAGAATTAATATATCTACAAAGCTTTAAATTTCCTCAACTGTTAATCTGTTTACAAATTTAGAATATTTCAATCACATAAATCTCTCTCTTTCAATAAATATCACAACTTTATCCTCTGAAAATAAATTTGTCCCAAGTATCATAGGATTTCCTCTGGATAAAGCGTATAGCTTCCAGAAGTCGTTGTAGAGCAATCATCCTCATCTCGGGATTGCAGTGTACCTGTATTTTCAAAGAATGAGTTCACTGTGGAATCTCCTGTACAGTCCAAGGGTGAATGTGTTGTGAAGTAAGGATTTCTCCAAGAAATAGATTTATTAAGATCCCTGAATGGTCTATTTGAACAGAATCTATTGACAGACTCATCAGCGTAAATACTTGGCATACAACTGTCTCTATATTCCACACTGTTATGGAACTTTCCATCCTCAACGTCATTTGTGTAGAGAAATTGTGATGAAGATGGCCTTTTATGATAAAGATACGGATCTTGATTATGCAGCCCTAAATTATGAACTGCAGGGTGTAAGTCTGCGGAATGCTGATGCATTTCTAAGGTGGGGATTCCAAATACTTTTGCATCATCTGAAAAAGAAATAAAAAGACTGATAAAAAGAAATAAAAAGACTGATATTAGAAACTGGGAACATGCAATTGCCTTCTGGATTTGTACTGAACACATTTCAACTTGAAAAAATTTGGAAACAATAACAACAGTCATCTTCTCTTTTATCAACATAAAGTTTCATTACTTGAGTAGTCTGATTCAACTCTTGTACATGTGAAATTTAGACAGTTGTACACTCATAGAATTTCAGAGCCTGTGTTACAAGTCTTTAGCATTTTCTTACATATTCATCTTTCTTGTACTATAATAAATAGTCTCATATAAATTTCAAGATAAGTCTGAAAATACTGTGAATGAGAAAAATAAATGAAACTTGGTCGCTGTTCATAAAAGCCCTACTTTCAATTTTTTCAATCCATTTTTTGGGCAATAAATTTTGTGATATTTTGTTATTTTCAATTTAAAGAACTACCCGGTAATTCTGACTGCTCAGCAATGAGCTTCCACCAAACTTCTGAATATCAAGGCTACCTTATGCTCCTGAACTTAATGAGCTTCCACCAAATGTTTGACTATCAAGGCCACCTAAAGCACCTCAACTTAATGAGCTTCCACCAAATGTCTGAATATCAAGGCCACCTTATGTTCCTTAATTTAATGAGCTTCCACCAAATGTCTGAATATCAAGGCCACCTTATGTTCCTTAACTTAATGAGCTTCCACCAAATGTCTGAATATCAAGTCCACCTTATGTTCCTTAATTTAATGAGTTTCAACCAAACTTCTGAATATCAAGTCCACCTTATGCTCTTTAATTTAATGAGCTTCAACCAAATTTCTGAATATCAAGGCCACTTCCTTCACTTCACACAGAGATGTTAAGACCATGTTAGAATCTCATGAAAGTAATGAAATATGCATCAAATCAAAATTTAAAACAAAGGGGAAGAGTTTCCATTGTACCCCCCCCCAAAAAAAAAAAAAAAATTATATTAAGGGGTAATCTGCCTTCCCTAAATGTTGCATTAAAATACAATTGATATATTGTTGGACACTGAGCCTAAGACATGTAAACTTTGATGTTTTATTTGTAAAAAATCATCATTATCATCATGCAGCTGTGAACAACCTAGCCATAGGCTAAGATCAATTTTCAATTTGATAAAACTGCTTCAGAGATTACATGACTGAAAATAATCAATGAAACTTGGTACATGTATTAAACCTAATGACTGATCAATTTTTTTATTCTGAAGAACATCTATACCTGCAGAATTTGGGACACTGGACATATCTTCCTCACTCCCACCTCTCCCACTGTCACTGGGAATTGTCTCCCCTGACGTGTGACTGTGACTGTCCTCCAGGTGACCAGGCAACTGAAATATCATGAAATCAAGCAGAATAAGTAGACATCATTAAACACTAGTTCTATTAATAAACACAGGTTATTGCTTCTTAGGGACTGACAATTTAATTTTTGGGCAGTAGCCTGTGATTTTTTTGTCAAATAATTTCCAGCCATCAAATAGCTTGAAAAGATATTTTTGTTTTGATTTTTTTTAAAAAAAGAAGAACTTATTATATCAATTATGTTAGTTGAAGAAAATAAATTATCTTGGGGTAAAAGAAGAAAAAATATATCCCAGCCAGAAAGAAAATTGCAGGCCCGTCTCCACCACCACCAACATCATGATAAGAATTTTACCTGCTTTTGATGGAGCTGTTGTTCTTTTATCCACTGTTTGGCCCGTGAATGTAACATCATCTGCTGCAGATTAATGCTGTATAGTTGTGTTTTAACCCTGTCCTGATGCAGAGAATCATGGGATCCAGGACTATTTGACAGAGTTGGGGAATGTGTCTGTAATTTTAAAATGAAAGATATCATATCAGGTTAACTTCCAGTCCAATGGGATAATCAGCTATAGCCTGTACTGTAAACCTACACTTGTCTGTAAATAATCATCTGATGGAAAACAATATATTTGACAAAAAATACTTTCAATCATTGCAAGAACTCTTACAAGAGTGCAATTTTTGAAAATGATGTTGATCTAATGTTTTTTTTTTTACAAATTCTTCATCTCTTATCATTCCTTTTTAAGGACAATCATGTCTGATTGTAGTTTGATAAGGCCAAGTAAAAAAGAAATTTGAGTCTCCTGTAACTTGACTGACCCTTTTAAAATTCTATCGATCCATTTTTTTCTGACATCGCATTTTTGAATGATCATTATTTCCAAAAATGTTCACATGTGGACTTTTTTTGGGGTCTCTTTTGGAAGTACTTCAGTTTGAAAACTGGAACCAATTAAGAATATATGAATTTATATATTAAACAAATTTTATTAAAACAAAAAATACCAAACAACTCAACTTTGTTCAAGCCTGTTAGAGGAAAAAGCCTGTTAGAGGAAAAACCTAATTTATTGTAACTTGGACCTATCTGACATATATTATCTATACAGTGAAAATCATACTTATTTTTCTTATCCGATGTATCTGATGTAAACTCGAGAATAAATAAATAATAGTTTATATTGTATACATGAAAAAATTATATTTTTTTAATGCTAAGGAGGACTGATGATAGACAAGAAAAGAAAAGTAAAGAAATCTATAAAAATAATTGGGTAAGAGATCCTACCTGTCCATCTGTCTCTGACTCGGTCTGCAGTGTGGTGCATGCAGACAAATTGATGACCATGTGACATTTGGGAAGGGGGTCATAGGAACTATCTGGGGTGAAACTTGCTTCATTCTTCTTATTCTCTCCATCCTGTTTATCTATTGGAATACATGCACCATTCAGGAATCTATCTATTGCATTGACTGGTTTCTGTGTTGAAGATTGTGACTGAAATCCAAAGTCTGAATCAGTATGGCTTTGCTCCTGAATAGTTTTCTGTTTGTTCTGATCAATGCACCTTAAGAAAAATATAATTCCAATTATTGCTCCAGAGAACACGATTGTAGCTATGATAACCACCACTGAAATTATGATATATTTACTGTCATCTTTTGATTCAGTCGACATTGCTGTGGTGGCATTTGTGTATCTCAGATTGATGTTCAGGATTGCTGAAGATGAAAGAGGATTTTTGCCTTTGTCCTCCACACGAAGACTCAGTGAAATCTTCATGTCAGAATCAATACTGACAAAATTTTTTATGTTAATATCTCCAAGAGTTTTGTCAATTCTAAAAATTCCGAGATCATTTCCTGCAGATATACTGTAAACTAGAAAGCTGTTGTCTCCTTCATCATTGTCATATGCCTGAATCTGGTAGATAAATGTGTTTTGTTCATCTGGGTATGGAATAGAGACAGTGTTGTTCTTTTCACTTGGATAAGTAATCATTGGCACATTATCATTGTCATCTGTGACAAATACAGAAACGTGAGCGATGCTGCTAAGTCTAGGTTCACCCCGGTCTGTAACCATGACTTGAAAATCATAGCGACTCTGTTGCTCTCGATCCAGTTCCTTGTTTGTCTTGATAAGTCCATCTTTAAACACAACAAAAGGGACATATGAATATTCCGGTAGCATGGCAAATAACAATTCGGCATTAATTCCCAAGTCCCCATCCTCTGCCTTCAGGTAACCAACATTGGTATCAGATGGCAGGTTTTCTGAGACTCTGAAAGGGTTGACTGTGTTAAGGAACCTTGGTACCTGATCATTCTTGTCCTCAATATGTAAGGTCACTGTTGTGGTACCAGTCAAGGAAGGGCTGCCAAGATCTATGGCAAGAATCCTGAAAACAATCCTCTCATTTGCCTCTCGATCAAAGATTGCTGCAGCATACAGAATTCCATTATTACGTCCAACTGTGACCATACCTTGTCCATCCTCATGTACATAATACTGAACCAGTCCATTGTTGCCAATATCCTGGTCAGTGGCAGAGACCTGTAGAATGATCACATTAAGATCATTATTCTCTGGAATGTATCCAGTATAGTTTTCAGACTTGAAGAATGGTTTGTTATCATTCATATCGGTGACACGTACAAGAAAACTTGTTGAAGAACTAAGTCTGGGAGATCCATGGTCAAAGCAAATTATGGAAACATTATGTAAATCTTGAGACTCTCTATCCAGTGTATTGTACACAGTTACTAGAAATCTCTTGAAGGAGTCGGTGCTTCCAAGGAATGCCACAGTAAAGTATGAATTCAACGACACACAAGAAATGTTTCCATTTTCCCCTGTATCAGAATCAACAACCTCTAGATTTGCCACAAATGTTCCCAAAGCAGCTGATTCTGAGATGTTTATAAGCTGTAGATTTCCTCCAAAAGATGGAACAAGTGTCAGAAGTGGAACATTATTTTCTGAATCTACGATGTCCACAATAACCTCTGCTTGGGATACAGATGGTTCCATACCATGGTCAACAGCCTCAACAATGAATTTGTAACTTTTCCCTTGTTCATTCATCACATTAGTTTTTAACTGTAATTCACCACTTTGGGTATCAATAAAAAAAATCTTCTTGATGATTTCAGCATCTAATTGATAATCACTGATTCTGTATGTCACCTGTCCATTTTCTCCAATGTCAGCATCAGTTGCAGACAGTATCAAAACAACTGAGTTGGTGGGAGTGGTTTCATTTACAGCAACATGGTAGGTTGTATTACTGAACTGTGGCTTGTTGTCATTCACATCTAAAATACGAATGTCAACTGTCAAGGAACCAGACTTTGGAGGATCACCGCCATCTTTAGCCACGACAATTATTTGATAAAAATCTTTCATTTCTCTATCTAATTTGCTTTTAACTCGTATCTTAACTTGAAAACTTCCATCTAAATTAGGCTCCATATCCAATCCAAAAATGTCACTGCTTGGCAAGATTTCAATACTCTGAATAGAGTTGTTTGCCCCTGTATCTCTGTCCACTGGACTGTCAATGCGGTAGACTGAACCAACCTGCACTCCTTCTGATATCTGCATGGTCATACTCTTGTTTGGAAAACTTGGTGAGTTGTCGTTTTCATCCTCAATATGCACATTTACAGTAACGTACCTGTAGAATGTGCCATCTCTGGATTTGACTTCTACATCAAACTTCAAAACACATCTTGGCAAGAATTTGCAGACTGATTCCCTATCTATACTAACCAGTGTAGTGAGATCTCCTGTATCCCCATTGATGAGGAACAGGCTCTGGTACTCAGAGGAGGACCAAAAAGAGAACACATAGGTTTCATTACTTTTGGTTATGTTTAAAAGTGGGGCTACTTTCTCCCTAATATTGCCAATAAAATATCCGATACGTACATTTTCCACAACAGTGAAATTGATGACTGGCACATTGTTTTCTGCAGACCAGCACACGGTGATGACAGTGTACAAGAAGACAAATATGAAAATCTTTTTCATCATGTTTAGGTTGGTCTGTCTTCAATCTTCTCTCACTATGTTTGCATGTAAAGTATCATCAAGGACTTTCATCTGAAAGACAGCAAATATAGAATATATTGATAAATCCTGAAATTTTGCAAAAATAAATAAAAGACAAAAGTTGATGCAGTTAGTTGTCTGACTTTAACAAAATATATGATACTTTTGAAACTCTAATCACGTGATCTAAATGTGAATACAAATGAGTCTACAAAATCTAATTTGTTTATTTCAAGTGGATTTGCTTAATTGTTCTAACAAGATTTTGTCCAAAAAAGTATAACTCTAACAAACTTAAAAATGCATAAAGAGAATTGGAAAATGTAATTAATGAGCAGGTCATCTATTCATGAGCGTGGAAACTGTCATGGCTTTAAGTCCAATAGTTTCTGTGCTATCAAGGTAAATAGTTTCAGGATGGCTGTACCTATGTAACAATGGACAGCAGCAAAGCAATATGCTTCTTCTGCTATCACAGTGGGGGCATGCAAGTAGTCAGGAAAGAGCTCTGTTGGTGCTCATACTTACATGAAAGTACATGTAACTGTTTTTCTTGTTTGTTTGCTCTTCCACTCCCTTAATTGTTTCAAAATAAGTTTATAACTTGTACATATTTGCACAGGTGCCATATTTGCACTCTTGGCTTTCTTAATGGGAAAATCGGGCTTTCAAGCTTGCTATCAATATATTAATCCTCATTAAATTCTAGGATGCTGAAAAAATGTTCACAGTTGCGGCTAATCAGATAATCAAGATATAGGTAGAAATTTAATTATCGCTGGGCTGCACCAGGTATGTATGTATGTCTGCGTATCCCTCTGCTAGTTTATCGGAGCACCCTCAACTGGTGATCTAGAATGCTCAACCCAACATTCACCAACTCTGATCAAGCATTCAAGGTGTGTAGGAATTTATATACTTAAAACTCACCACCTATCCCCACACTAAGTGGTGGGGTGATGGGAGGATGCCTTAGTGAGGTGGAGGAAACTGGAGTACCAGAAGGAAATCACCATGTCACCGAAGAGAAGGTGGACCCTTCTGACATATCACCTATGTGTTATTTTCAGGGTTCAAGCTAATAGACACTGGTCTGTGGCCTATGCAGTTTACGCTTCAGTTAGTCGAAGACTTAATGCTTATAACCACTCGGCCACTGAGGCACCCTGACTCTTATCATGTTGGCTCTATCCAGGCACCCCGAGACAAACTGCTTGCTAGCAATAATAGTTGCGATGTACATGTTTCTATACTAGTTCACATTGCTCCGACTGCCTCTACATTTTTGTATTTACTATGATTTTTTGCACAATATATTTCTCAAAATGGATATTAATTAAAACAAATATGTATTGTACATTTTTCTGAGCAGTAAAAAATTCTTCTTTGCACATAATGTATACAAAATCCATACAAGATCCACTTTCCTTTCTTAAGTTAACATCCTGTAAGTATCAGTAACTGAAAAAAAGACATTTGTACAATAATAAATTCATGTATGCATGCAAATATACAAATACTATCAATGTGGTGTTTCTTTTATTTCTTTTTTTAGTGTGAGTAGGCATATGACCTAAGAAGTTGAATTGTATTTCACAAACCTGGTCAACAGATTGATCAAGGACAGAACAAGTCATTTAACATGGTTAACTTGTCTCACCACATGTGACAAGTTTTGTTTAGTAATGATTGTAGGCATTATCAATTAGATGAAATCTGTGGTTAACAGTTGCTCATTTTTTAAATCATGTTTGTTTTTTTATAAGAGCACATATCGGATAATTTGCAACTGAAAATGCAGTTAGTTCATTTACTTACACTTGCAATATTTATGTACACACATGCCATTTCTCTCCATCTCTCTTGCACACACAAAATCACACACACACACACACACTTGATGATTAGGTCCAGATCAATTGATCTGACAGTACTAACACAGCAATAACTAGAAGTGCTGGTTACACTACACAAATGCAGTGCCCTTCACAAAAAAATGGTGTCAGAAAAATAAAAAAACTGAAATCTGATTTCTCCTGAACCATTGGGCCAATTGTGTTCAAATGTCATATGTGTAATGAACTCTGTCAATTGAGTACATATAATACCTTAGCCCAGAATTTTCCTTTAAAAGTTGAAACCTCTAGATGAAATGGTATTGTTTCCAGTATGAATGCAGATCCTTCACAAAACAGCTATTCAATCCTATGTTATGCAACCAATCTACAATGTTGTTTAATCCACAAGAAAGCACTTCACTTCAGTCTTTGAGTCATCATCAGTTATCTAATTCCATGGTTTGTTCTAGTTCAGTAAAATCACTCTCAAGAGCCATCAAATCAATGACTATCTATCAACACAGAAATTTCCAATAATGATGAGAAACTATGATACCCTATGGCTTAAGTATGTCTTACATATGAAAGAACTGGTAGCTGTATCAGTCACAATGCCAGTAATAAGCCACTACAAAATTCTACCTGGATTAAAGTGATATGACATGTGCAATGAGTGCCTCCAACTTTATCCTGTTTCAACCACAGGTAGCTCAAATAACTAGATTCCAAAAGACCTGACATAAAGGCGGAGTGATTTTATTAACTTACATGAAGCCTTGCATTTCATATTCATAATTAATTCTTACAGTAATGCACGCAAGCAGAGACAGGTGTTCAGAGCAAGTCATGTGATTTTTTCCAAGGTGTTGACAGCAGTTTATTCAAATCATTTTCATATTCATTCACCAGTTGATGCAAATCCTTGTTACACTACATGATGTGTCAAATTTGTTTATCATGGTTAAAACCAGGTTTTTGAAATAGACTGTACTAATATCAAAGTACAAGCAAAGACACTTATCAAACTATCTAACTGTATAACCGATACAGTTTCTTTCTAATAATAAATATGTAAACATGTGTAAACTTTTATTGACTTAATAAATCTGATGTACAAAATTACTCGAAAAATTTAAGTTTTCAGCAATAAAAAACTGTTCAAACTGACAAATTTTTTCTCCCATAGCTATAACCAAAATAAATCAATTTTTAAAAAAATGCTTTTTGAAAAAAAAATTGAATTTTGTGGGTACCACTTTAAACACTGGCTGATATTAGGCAAAAATTAATGCTGAATTTTAGTTTAAATCAAGCAGTAAAACAAAACAAAAAACTGAAAGAGTATCTGAGTGATAGAGCAATGATTTCAAGTATAATTTAAATTTAAACAAAGAAAAATTTAAATTTTTTAAATTTTTTTATTTTGTTTAGTTTATTTATGGTTTTGCAAATACTTTGGAAACTTCTGATTTCAAAATTTGTATGTGCTGTACTAAATAAAAACAAATGTGTCCATTTTAACAATAAGACAGTTACATACCTTTCATAACCATTGAAATGAAGCATCCTGGTAAAGTTTAAAAGAGTATCAAAGCAATATATAACAACCCTCTGAATACTGAACAGATCACAAACAGGAATATTCTCACTAAGCATGCATTTGTATCAACCAACTACAGTGCTCCATACACATCTTTTTACTTGGCATCACACATACCATAATCTATCCTCACATCATGGCTGATTGGTCCACAGGTGTTCTCCCCATTGTTTTTTTTCAGCCAGGCAAGTGTGCCAGACAGTCTGTGTGTACTTAAAAGGACCAGCTGATGTGAAAGGGGACAGGGGCAAATACAATGGTTATCATAATGGAATTAACACCTGTAATTGATCTCATAAAGGGACTAATTATTCACAATCAAAACTCTGACTGTTCAAACTAATTGATTCTATTACACAAATACCAACCTATTGTTACTGCATTTGTGCACCTGAAATTTTCTTAAAGAGGTATTTCTTTGGCACTTTTTCATTTTAGACATCTTAACTCAGGTGAGGTCTCTGTGAGCAAAAATGTCTGTCACTGACTCCATGTACAAATAGCAAATAGCAAGAACAAATTGAATGTAGAAATAAAAGGAGTAAGAAGTGACTATTACACATGTAAACACATGAAAGTGGGGGATATAGATGATCAGAAGAAAGATGTAACTGTTACACCTGACAACAAGAATGATGAGGGGGATGTCACTTAAATTATGACTTTCTCACCTTTGGGGTTTAGAGTGGACATTGGTCACACCTGCCCTTCAGTCCAGTGTCATTTTTCATCATAGTTTTACTTTGACTTAACTTGTCAAGAACATTACTCGTGCTCTAAGTGAGAAAGTACACTTCAAACTTTTGGTGAGAAAAATGGGTGTAAACTTACTTTGTATTATCTGTGATAACCTTTTAGAGCAAAAATACATGAAATACACAAAAAAAACCCCAAAAAAACAGTCATTTTAAAATTTAGAAGAAAATAAACTGAAACCACTGGTGCATTTTGTGAAATATTTATGTGATAATAAAAAATATCCCCAAAATAAAATTTCAAATAAACTTGACAATCTTTCACACGTTCATACAGAATAAAACTTTTAAACTTATGGTAATGGTAACTTCTTCTATAACAAATTAAAATATTTCTTAAGCAAACTACCATCTATACTCGTTTATAAGTTGGGTCCAACTGCAAACAACATGGACCCTGATCTGCTGTCGCATAATTTGTTGGCAGATCAGGGTCTATGTTGTTTTTCTCTACAAATTACTCCTAGCAAACTGCATAGACCCAGATCTGCTGTAACATTATGCAATGGTAGATATGGGTCCATGCAGTTGGATCTGACTTAGTGAGTACATGTGGTAATCTTTATTCTTAGTTTGCAACTTTAGAACTTTTTTTTTGGCAAGTTTCCAAATGTCATAATCAATATTACAAAATATTAAAAATTATTCACAAGAGTAGATACTAAAGTGTACACAAGTACATGTTGCACCTTGATTCAGCTGTCTGGGGGACATTTTATGTACCTCCCGCTCACTCCCCCTCAATAATGATCAAGATATGGGGAGTTGTTAAATTGGGGGGGGGGGGGGCATTGGCAGATTGGGATGGGAGAACATCCCCTGGGCTCACTCAAGTGCAACACTGCAAATATAATCATTTTCTGGGCATGTTGTCTTACTTTATTTAAAAGACCTTTGGTACTAAATTCACTCAATGCTTACTGTGGGAGAAAAAATAATTTTAGCGTAATCACCTGGTCTCAATGAGTGCATTTTTTTTTATTTCTATACCTGGAAAAATAAGTTGATAATTACTAACACACACTGTCATCTCATTACCACTGGTTATATAGAGCAGCCAAGCAATCAAGTGAACTACACACGGAACGTGAATATTATGGCATTGGCCTCTACAAAAATTATCCCCAATCCCACTATTAAATAAACCACAAGATGCAACAGATATCACTGGCAGAAAAAATTGTAGTGAATAGTTTATATTTGCATTTGCACAGGTATTTATATGTGAAAATAAGCTTACCTGAAGCTAGTGAATACGTAAATAGATAAATTACAAAGGAATATAAAAATAAAGAAAGAAAATCTATTACCTCTGTCATTATCTTTTCAAAATTTAGTAAACTGACCTATGGTGAAAATTACTAGCAGTTTATGTCCCTTAATTCTTTTTCCCTGAAATTTTATGGTTTTGGTTGCATCAGATTTAGAGATAAAAAAAAATGTCAATGCACTGTATAAGTCTTTTTGAAGGTTATGTACTATCTGTAGACTGGCAATTTGCAAGGCAATAGAGCTTAACTAGTCCAGTGGCTACACACTCCTTTTGTAACTCTGCAGTCCTGGGTTTGATCCCCAGCTCTAGCACATGTGAGGTCAAAGTAGTCACCCACCCGAGACTGGTGGTTTTCTCTAGGTCCTTCTGTTTCCTCCAACACAAGAGACTACACATTGCTAACATCTGTGCAATCCAGAGCATTTAATGTAAGTTGTGAGGACTTATTGTATAATGACTTTATAAAGGTTAGATTTTTCAGTGCAATTTTAAATTTTAGTTGCAGCTCATTTGGAAAAGTTAATAGTGGTTTGAATAGAATGATCAAAATGGCATGACATTAATTTTAGTTTCACTAAAGTAAATGTAATGTAGTTACACAGTAATTAAGGACTTTTGATCTACTTGAATGTCCATAGAAACAATTTTGCACATGAAGGTATGTAACATACTACACCTATCAAATATAAGACTTATTTAAACCCAGGAAAACAATTTATTGTGCATAAAATGCTGAGTTATCTGAATAATCAATTATCTAACAAAAATTCATGTCTCTGGATATAAATATGCATTTCCCATAAAAGTGTGAGAAACAAAGATACGTTATATCTACATTAAAAAGGTCAAGAACAAAGTGGAAAGAGAAGCTTTTCAAAATGATTAAAAATATTCTGAAAAAATCAACAAGAGCATCAAAACAACATTGTTCTGATCTTTATATTGTACTAAAGAACAGTCAAAAAGCATAAATTATTGACAATCTACTGCTGAAAAAAAGACAATTCATTTTTCTTCGATTTAAAAACAACAAGGACAATAGATGGACATTAATAATGAAAAGAGAGTAAAACATAATACAGACATTTAGTATATAACTTAGAATCAAATGTAATGGCCCATACATGTATCCCAGGCTTTGTAACATGATGGATTATAATAAGTCAAAGTAGTTTTCTAATGCAACAACTCCAATGGCAAAAAAATAATAAAATATTTAGATAATTTAAAAATTGCAACAAAAATGTTTGTCTTCAATCTCTCTTCAAAAATATTTACTAGTGCAGACAAATGTTAATATCAGTTACATCGGAAGTCAAGATGAGAGAAGATAAAGAACATGTTGGGAATACATTATTCCATTAAATTTTGAATAATAATTTTTTTCTGTTTGATTGAAATTATATATATATATATATGTTTATCACAATCAACACTTCTTAATAGTGGACATGTTAACAACTTTTAATGATATCAGGTATGATGTCACCCTAACAATTAAGTGAAAAACAGGTTGATGGTCCTGGTTTGGAAGTAATTAATATACAGGTTTGTTCTTAATATTTATGGAGAAAAAAAAATCAAAGTTAAACTTACCTATATATGTTCAAGTTTTTTCTTCCCGTATGTGTCCTCACTATCTTCTCATTTCTACAAAGGATGAAACGAAGGGAATCTAATTATTTTCAAAAGTACTGTTATATTCCACAGTGAGATTTTTTCCTTACAGATATAAATTTAGTGTTTTGACTCTCTTCTATAAAACCAGTGACTGAAGTGAAGACCTCTAAGCAGATTAGAGTGACCAAGAGACAGGCCCTGAAGCCTGGCTTTATGTCAGCTGTTGATTTATCAGTTTGCATAGAGGACAATGGTCAACTGTCACAGATCCCCAAACATCTTAAATCTATAGCACCAGTGCCCAGGGAGAATCCTTTTTTTTCTCTTTCTCTTTTTACATCCTGTGAAAACTATGAATGAACCACAGAACCATGTGGAAGAAAGTGGAAACCTTGGTGTAAACATACACACCTTATTGATCCAATTTGTAGCACATCCTTTAGTAACTTTCTCCTGTTTAAAACAACTCCTGCTGGTTCAAACACTGACATCTAACTGACACATAAGTTTACACCATACAAGTTTTATACAGCTGTCAGAGTGTCCTCATAAGAGTTTTATAAAACTGTCAAAACACATAATTATTAGCTTTTATTATTTACTTTCCTGTCAAATAATGCTAGGAGGGAGCAGGGTAAAAGACACAGAGGAAGTGGGACAACAGCTGATTAGCCAATTAACAGGTAATTACATCACTGGCAGAAGTAATTAACAAATAATCAGGTTACAGTGCTCCTGTACATTCTTTTCAGGTAAAATTGTAGGTCTTTTTCTAATTGCTCTGAAGTAAACCTTAAAGTATCATTGTTATGATATTCAATGCTTGAACAACAGGTGTAGCCTATAACTGTTTCTAAGCCAGGTTTCCTGAAGAAACTGTTATTGTTCATTGTAAAACTGATATATGTGTTGTTATAAGATGGATTTAACTAAAAACATTGTACTTAAATAGAACAAAATTTACAAATGTACATGGCACAATTTTAAATGGAACTATTCTAAAACAAGAGCCTACATTTATTTGTAACTACTGAAGTCAGTATTGCCCAAAATGAAATAGAAGGATGCAGTGCATACATTTTATCTTTTGAGGCTGCATTTGTGTTAAAAACCATAAATATATATATATATATATATATATATATATATATATATATATATATATATATATATATATATATATATATATATATATAATATGTGCTGTCTATGTCTCTGTAAAAACTGATTTTTTATTAAATAGATTGCAAACATAACTACCTTAAAAAAAAATTTAATTTACATTAAAAAAGAGAAGAAATCTACATCAAAATGTTTCATCAAAACATTTTCAAAGAATCACTGTAAGATTATGTTATTTTATGATTATCAGGAAATGCAAATTATCACCAGACTTAAAATGAGACCAAATAAAACAAAAAATTAGTATATAAAATGAGAGAAAGTGAAGAAAAAGTAGAGATATCAATTTTAGCATTGGCAGAGATGTAGACACAGTCAGAGTAATAAAAGTGGCAAATGCAGACTATTTTCAAGTCCAGTTATATATAATGTAAGATTTATCACCATTTGCCCACACTTTTGTAACAGATTTAGGTGATTAAACTTAAAAGGAATTGTTATGTGGCCACCATGCCCAATAAATCACCCAAAACACACTGCCCTGGGTCAAACACATCACAATTATTAAGTTTCCTTCCTTTTTGTTACCAGCAAAATGCTGCTATGGTCATTCCAGCAGTGTGGATATCTTCATTATTCCAGGAGGGGGTATTTTGCATTGTCTGGTTCCCAACTTTGTGGAAATAAATTTGGACAGAGGGTGGGTACCAGCTGCACCCAGACATCGAACTTGCTCATTCAGGGAACATAATCTTGTCACAAAGGCACAAAATAATATGACCATTATGTATGTATGTAAATATGTATGTATGTATGTAAAGTGTTTAATAGCACATCTGCAAAATCCATGTTTTATAGTGCCAAATGAAAGTTTAGTTGTAAAAATATAAAGTGAAAAATTGCTAACAACTTTAGGGAGATAAACCCTTCCAAGAAATGTAAGTATGAAGTCCTTCAATATATAAGGAAAAGAATGTTAAAAAGATGTAAAAAATAAAAAAGCTTAAAATTGCTCAAATCTTCAGGAATGTAAATCATTCTGAATAAAAGTAAATATTTTCTGTTGTATTACTAAATGAAACATAACATGTACATGTATTGACATCTATCAGTCATTCACTGAATAAAAACATACCAGCTTTATTTATTTATTTTTTGAAGAGTCTGAAAAAATAAAATTTGATCATAAAAGATTACCATTTAATTCATTTATTATTTATTTTATACTCAGTTGTATAAATTTTAAATACAATGACAGTGTCAGCTTCCATTACAGATGTATTTGATAGAAAAAGTATGAAAGAGTCCCTTATTGACATCTAATGTACTGTCATATGCATTGTGGTAAATCTAATTTGTCAAAAAAGATTTGCACTATTTTTGGTGGGGTTTTGTTCATGTGTGTGTGTGTGTGTGTGTGTGGATCCCAGTAAAACTCAGTCCATTAGCAGTTCAATACCTCCTACTAAAAGACGAGGACAAAAACGACACAGTTCTATTGATCTTCCTTTTACATCGCAGTCATGTCTTGTTATTCTGAGGAAGATTTTGATCTGAGACTCAATGTGAAGTCCAAGAACTACTTTGTTGAAGATAACAGCATGCTATAATGCTATGAATATGACTGACTTTCAATTATATATTGCTAAATTTTAAAAGTAATGATTAAAATGAGAAGATATGATTGAACTGTTAAAGATTTGAATAAAGCTTGAACAAAGTTAATTTTTACCAACATTTTTCTTTTGAATCAGCATGATGCCTTCATTCTCTGTGAAAGTAAATCTAGATAACTTCGATTTTTT
Organism: Margaritifera margaritifera; assembly: GCA_029931535.1. NCBI lineage: Eukaryota > Metazoa > Mollusca > Bivalvia > Unionida > Margaritiferidae > Margaritifera > Margaritifera margaritifera. The sequence goes on along the minus strand of JAQPZY010001630.1, from coordinate 944,795 downwards.
TCATAAAAAAGATATCGACCTGAACTTACCTGAACTAATAATCCAATAACTGGTCAAACACTGAATTTAGTGGAGGCACCTTAGTCTAAACAAACATGAATATTACTAATTCCTTGTCTCTCTTGAAACTGTATCAAAAAGCTGTGTGATACTGACTGACTAAACTAAGGCCTTGTTCTGGCTTTTATATAGAAATACTCTGGGTGCATCATTCATTATTACTTTTCATCCCTCCACTGTAGTTAAGGTTCATTTTACCATGAATCCTGGCACACAATGATAAACTACCTACCTGTAGTTCCTTTACCACTTAAACTGGAGGAAATCCATTTATCTCTAAATCCATTTATTTTCTACTTATTTTCACCTTTTTGAAATAACATTGCACCATTCTATACAATTAAAGATTGACCTTTTTGTCCGTTAGTCAATGTCAATTGTGAAAGAGCAATATCTGAGGATTTCCTTTTTACCTAGGCTGAGTAGGTAATGAAAGGTAGGAGATAGTAAAATGTATTGTCCAAAATCAGCACTTAGCTCCCATGATTGAGAAGGTGATAAGCATTCAAGAAAAACACCACAATATAGCCTCCATCCAAGCCAATCCAAGTTGCTACTTTATATTTTCTTTGTCAATTAAGTAGGTATATAGCAAACCTGTAATCATTATTGCTAAACAATACTTGTAGCTTAAGTGTCCACAAGTGATCACTGTCAAACTTGTTAAAAATACATGTACTCTCTTTGTTCTGAGAAATTTCATGTTTTTAGTCTGCTACTGTTTCTCTCATCATGGACTTTAACAAGGGTAGATGCAAATACTTTAATGTTTTCCTCATAGAAAGTCTCTGAGTAGATTTATTAAGTGCAATTAGGCTGAATACTTAAAAAATTAACTGCACACTTTGATCTTGTTGCTATATTTGTACAAAATCACTATTCATTTCAATAGATTTGTAAGCAGCATTAACATGTATCAGAAAAAAATAGTGAGAGAGAGTTCTATTTTGATAATGTCCAAATGGTCTGATGAAAGATCAAATATGGTTTCATATCTTTCAACATCAGGGAGAACACTTTCAATCAGTAAATTATTCATGCTTTTATAGAACTCTGTGTGTAATCTGAAAATCCACTTCTCCAGTACAATCTAATCCATCTTAATTTGCAAAATTAGCTGCCAAAATTGTGAAAATAAAAACTGTTCCAAATTACTGATTTATTACCTCTCATGACTTTGGTTTGGCTTGGTGTTGCGTGTGATTTTATTCCAGAATGATCAAAATGTCCTTTACCATTGATGTGTACTGATGGAACAATCATTGCAAGTGAAAAAAACAGTGGGTTTTTTGAGGGGGAGGATCAGCATCCAGGCACCATTTGTCATCAAAAATAGAAACATGGTAATTGTTTACTTTTTTCCCTAATTTCTTGAGGGAGAAAGTCACAGAAAATACAGAAATAGTGATTAAACATGTCCAACCACAAAATATCATTAAGAAAAATTTGCAATTACTTCATTTAAAGATATAAAATCATCACTTTCCTACAAAAATGTTGAAGAAATATTTAGATATACATGTAGATTGGGGCAAGAATTGAAACTCTGCAGTGTGGTGCCGACTTAAGTTTAACTTAATGTCATGAAAATGAGAGAGAGAGAGAATATTGAAAGACAACTGTCATTTTTCATAGGGTAGATGAATTAAAATTGAAAGCACATTTGCTTTACTGATTTATTTAGGAGAAATGAATAAATCCAATAGCAAGCAAGCATGCATGGTGAAGGACTCACGGTACTAATTCAGCTCCCATAGTAAACCTATGCAAATACCATGATATTAAAAATTCAATAACTTTAAATTTCTGAATGCTCATGATCAAACCTATATTTATCAGTATAGACATATCCTTGATGACAGCTTCTGTTTAGAGAAAACAATATGAGCCACGGCATTTTCTGGATCAACATGTGTTTGAAACATGTGCTTTCAATTCCACACCAAAGAGTCAGGTGCTAATTTCAGAAATGTGTTTTCTAAACTCAGGTCTGTAAAAGGACTGAAATTCCATCACTAAAACAGGGTCTCTATTTGTTTCACTTACAACTAGGATAAACTCTCAAAAGATTCTTTTTACTAAAATTTAACTTTCATTATCAACCAATCCTGGCCAGCCAAATCCATATATACTCTATTTTATCTTCACCCATTTCTAGACTGGTTCACCTTCTTCCATATATTTAGTACCGCGAGTCCTGAAAGACTGGATGTAGGGAGTAAAAATTAAAGGGAGGTTTCCCCTATTTACCATCTGAAATAACTTCAACGTATTCTCAAAAGTTATTATAATTTTGAATAAAATGTAGGTATCTGATGTAAAACTTATTTTCTCCTTGTCACTTATATGACATAAAGATCAGAAAATACATCCATAAAAAGCAGAGGTTGTGCTAATATATTGGAATGCTAAACGTTTTTGCACTTCTTCCCAACCATTTCACCATTTAGGTTGGTGTTGGGTTTTTTTCTTCTTCTTCTGGTTTATCCTGCCTTCCCATAACAGACCCTTCCCACATGACATCGGGAACCATATTAATAGAACGCAAAAATTACTATTTATTTTCAATGATGTTTGAAAGCTGAAATAAACCCTCTGAATATCAAGAAAATACATTTATGACAAAATATGCCTAAATATAAATACAGTAATACAAAGCTGGGGTTTTTGTCAGTATATTTGTAATTTATGTGCTAATTTTGCTTCAGTATGTCTTGTTGAAAATGATGAATTTGGGCAGGCTTAAGCTTATAGAGAAAAAACTGCCATGTTGTCCACCATCCAGGTAAAATGGGCAGATAACTGTCTGCTAATGACCTTAGTGGGATGGGTCTATACAGGCATATCAAATGATGCTACAATAAGCTAGGCTTTGACAATGATGCTGGAAATTATATATCCAGGTTAATTATGTTCAAGGTTATAAACATTCGGGTCAGTGATAAAGATAAAAATCTTTAAACTCTTTAATTATACACATAAAACAGTATTTAATCTAAATGTCAAATAGAACCTCAGTGTCATCTGTGGACTGAATTCTCAAATAGCATTTTAAATGTCACAATTAAACCCCATCTTACTCCTGCTGACTAAGAATTATTATAAAGTATATTTTCAAATTACTGTACAGTGTATATACTTGTATGAAAGTCAGATCCAACTGCAAACAACACAGACCCTGATCTGCCATTGCATAATGCACTGGGAGATCAGGGTATATGTTGTTTATTCTACCACTGTCTACTGATTAGTGATAAAAAAACTGCATAAACCCAGATCCAACTTATATGTGAGCATATACGGTACAATGGACTGTATATTCCCAGTCCAAACGTAAAGAGGCAAGATTCATTTCCATGCAGGTTTTATGGGTGATCTTTATTTGAAGATTTTAACGTAGATTTTTAGTCCAAATTTATGACTATCAATTTGATTCCTACGAAAACCGAGTTTTTTTCTTCTTCAATTTAAATCAAATCCCAAGCAAACCATAAAAAGTCTCATTATTGCAAATGGCATATGTAACTGACCCAGAAAATATGGGGCTTTACAGAAGTTTGCTTCTTTTTGTTCTATATTAGCAAACTGTACCCTCTGTCTAGGTAGGCTAAGGGACCAACCATTTAATTTTTTTTGTGGGAGTCTAGGATTTTTGTGAAAAACAAATTCTGGCTCTCAAATAGCTTGAAACAAATATTCTTGCTCCTTGATTTATAGTAGCAAAAAAACCCCAACAAAATAAACTCTTATATCCATTATATTAGTTGAAATAAAAATTAATTATCCTGAGGTAAAAGAAAAAAAAATCCCAGTTCAAAAGAAAATCTCAGCTCCCCCACCCCAATTAAATGGTCTATTTCTAGAACAGCCAGTTATGACCTGGCATTAAGGGTCACCTGGTCACATTGCTGTGTGCTTGGGTCAGTAGGGTAGACTACATGCTTCATGTGCATTGCTGTATTTAGTGTAGAGATCAATTAAATGGTAGATAATGATAATTAAAACATATAATTATGAAAACAAGTTTACATGATAATCTTGTGCACTAAAAAGCACTTTTTTGTATATCAGTGTATAAATCAATGTTTGAAAATACAATGAAAATTGATTATGAAGGAGAAGAAAATGTTACATATTTTCAAAATTAAAATTTTCTGCAGAGGGTCTATTTGCCTTTGACATTTTGACACAACCCTGGTAGTGTCTGTACTGCATGGCGAGTTCATAAGCAGGGTGGCATGTACTTAATGCAGGTAAGTTTCAACTGGAGAACTACATGTAAGTGCATACACCTGTATGAGATCAAATTTGCTGTGTTAGGAAGTGGACTCACCCACATTTACCGGAAGCACTTTTTGGCAATTTAGATTAAGGTGACAAAGAACAAAGAAATGTAGTCAGTGTTTGGAAAAATTTAAAATTTCTTGCATAGTTATGTATGCCTGTTAGACCAACCACTGTGGTATTAAAACTTTGCTAAACTTTGTAAAGTTTAAGAAAAAGTGGAAATATTGGGTTATAGTGGATATCAAACAGACTGTATGTGGCTTTGTGCTTTCAAATAATCTCAATATCAGACTCTAAAGTTGCCATAGAGGACTAAAATTTTCAGATGGGAATTTATTTCAAGGAAAATAACGTAACTGTCGATTGAAATTTGAGTGTCTTATGTTGCTGTTTGTAGATCTGTGCCCTGAAGTTGCCAACATCTAGATGTGTAACGTAGTTTTAAAAAATATGATGTCAGGAAATGTACCTTCAGAAAAAAATACTCAGAAATGCACCCCAATTTAGCAAAAAATGAAATTTGTTTAATTAGTTCAAAAAGAAAAAAATCAGAGAACGAAGGGATTTAATTAAGAAAATACAAGGTAATAGTGGGTAATGAGTGAAGTTAAATAGGATCAATATTCAGAAGAAAATTCATTATTTCAACCATTTTCTGGCACACTATATAATCAAACATGTCAGTACTTTCATGAAAAAATTTGGTGAATCCTTGAGAAATTTTAGTTCCAACCTAGATAATGCAAATATATAACAACAAAACTCATGTAGCTCTCTAAGTTCAAATGAATTTCATTTGGAAAATATTATAATGCAAACACATTGAATGTGTGAATTTTTCTTTCAATGAAAAGCATTGCTTAAAACATTTCAATTCTACTGGTAAAAAATCATTTATCTAAAAATCATGGCTCAATCCATTTGATAAATTATTATCAGTATCAGCCAATCAACCTTTCCCCAATATACAGTGTATACAGTTTGTTATCAGTATCAGCCAATCAACCTTCCCCCAATATACACAATTTGTTATCAGTATCAGCCAATCAACCTTCCCCCAATATATACAGTTTGTTCAACAGATTAAGGAAGCTAATTAAATTCCCATCATCATTTTTTAAAATATAAATAAGAATCCAATGTTGGTTGCTTTGTTACATCAGAAAAAAGTGTTGAAATGACATTAAGCAAACAATCCTTAGGACCTGCATGACTTTCACTGATAAAAACTGCAGTTTTAAGCAGATGTTATCTGTCGTAAAAATATCAGGTACAACTCAAGTTGCTAAAATTTCTCATGAGGACCGTTCAAACATAAAACATGTAACCGAAACAGAAAATCAATGCCACCCTTAGCTTAGATTTGTACTCTATCTACTCTTGTAATTATTTCCTCCACAATTACCGGAACAAAGGTAACGCAAGCCATCGCTAGCAGTGTGCGAAAAGAAAATAAGGGCTAGGAACATGATAGACAAGAGGAAACCAGGAAGCGGAAACTGCATCCTCACTCTTGGAAGTCATGGGACAAGGCATTTAAGCCCAAAATTTTTGCCAAGTGCATACTATTTCAAACTGTATTGTAACTCAGCCACTAATCAAGTCCATAAAAGAATGAAATCATTGTAGTTAAAAGGTGTATTTTTCTTGTCATGAGTTTAAATGCCTCTCTGATAAACCCCAATAAGATTGTGCAATATGGTTTTTTCATAGTTTAGTTGTTTTGATTATAGTGTGTGGATCTGTTTCAAATCCTGTCTTGGGTAGGATGAGTTCATCCTGCACTCAAAGCTCAGAATGACATCTTTCTATTGTCAGATAAAAAGATAAACATATTAAGGTGGCAGAAACAAAGATTCTTTTGACTAATGTGACTACTGACAGATCAAAATCACAAACTATATTGACTCTGGTTTTACGTTTTATGGCACAGCAACACATGAATGTTTCTTAGTTTCAAGACAAATGGAGTAAAGTACCTTGCCCAGGGACGCACCCTGGTAGCCGACAGGGGCTGATACAAAGATAGTTTTGAACACGTGCCTTTCCAGTTGTGAGTCCAGTATGCTAATCACTAAGTCACTGCGGCTCCTGCCTCTGGATGAATCTAGTAACAATTACTTACATGCAAGGTTCTGTTCCAAGAAGTCATTAAATTCAATCAACTGCTGACAAATTAAATAATCCAAATAAATTAAGGCTAAAAAATTTATTTTAACTCTTAATGTTCCTACAATTTTAACTTCAAAATAACTACATGATTTTTCACATTTTTAAATGTAATTTATTATTATTTTCAAATATTTGTCATGTATTTATTTACTTTCTCTACCTACCCCAAAACAAATTATATGTGCTCATCATCTTAATCTGTCTTAAATAAATGTGATAAAATAAGTCAATAGCTTAAAACTAAATTGTGTTATAAAAAGTGAATTTCTGATTTCACATAAGTGAAGAGGATAAAATTCACTCAAAAACCAAAGCTGGGCATCCACCCTAAGGTAATTCTTTTTTGGGGTTTTATTAAAATGGATTCAGACAATATGCCTCTCTTGCCATATATTTCTAAGAACTAATTTAATTACAAATTTCTTATAAGAGTTTTTGGGGAAGGGGTGAACCTTAAAAACAATGATTATTGGCTATGGACTAGCTACCTTAGCTGAGAAAGTTTCACTTCTTGCAAAAAGTCAATACACTTTTATGAACTTTCATTATCATACAGTTTGGTGCACAAAATTTCCAGGCTTGCTTTCATAAAACATCTGTTTTGAAACTTTTAATAAGTTATTATATGTATCTGAAAATTGTCATAGCATTTTTAAGTATTCTTAGGTTCTTGGCCATTTTAGTCATAACATTTAAATTCTCTTTAACAAGAATATCAAACACTGCACATGATGTCTATTGAGTGACCTTTTCAATACTAATGACTTTTACCTATGAGCTACGGACTTGACGATTGTATTATATAGTGTTGACCTGGCTAAAGTTTCATCAAAATATCTTTATGGGATAGCAAGAGTACCATGAACAGCACATTGTATACCTGCCCTGTATTTATTAGCCTTCTAAGAAGGCACTAGTAGCGCATGGTTGACTTGGGAGATTATTGACCAATGGGTCTCAGTGACTTTAACCTTTGGTTAAGGTATGTGATCTTGAACCAAACTTACTGTGCAGAAACCATTTACTGATAGTCACCTCTGATCTTTTACATCACAGAATCTATTGGTTTCTTTTCTACCCTAAGTGCAAGCCATCATCAAAGTTTGGTCAAGAAAATTATTCTAAAACAAAAGTTATTATGCAAAACACATTTGCCTTTGAGCTACAATGACCTTGACCTTTGATCTTTTGACATCAAAATCAATAGGTCTCTTCCATACCTTAAGTACAAGTCATTCACAAACTCTGGTCAAGATATGAAGTCTAGAAATAAAGTTCATGTGCAAACAAGCAAATTCAGTGAATTTTATTGTCACCTACCTACCATGGTGAGGTCATAAAAGTTTACAATAATGGAATCTGACTATGACCTTTAAGACAGAAATGTAAGTTACTGGACAGACATCGAAAGCAAGCATGTTTCCCTGCCCAATCTTACAAGCATTAAAGGAAAAGCGCCAAAAAGGGATTAAAAAAAATTATCAGTGACCCTAACCTTGAAGATAAAACCTTGACTGTGATACATAAACCTTGACAGTGATACATAAAATGCCATAAAACTGAGAATCGTAAGTGTATCATAGTTCATTCCTGTACCTCAAACAGCTTTTATGATACAAAGCAGAAACAAAAGAAACCTTAAAATATTTACCCATGATCTTGACCTTGTGGAAAAGGCTCAAATGTGCAATGCAACACATTTGCTAGTGACAATATATAAGCATACCAAACTTCATCCATTTATCTTAAATAGCTGTTAAGTTACAAAGCAGAAAAGCAAATGTATCTGAAACTGTAACTATTGACCTGTGACCTTGACCATGAAGATAGGACCCTCAATGTGGTATGTGACACATCTTTTAGTGATGATATATAGTTGTACCAAGTTTCATCCTTTCACCTCAAATAACTCTAAAATTATAGAGTGAAAGGAAAGCATAAAAGAAAAATTGAATATATAACACCATGACACTGACCTTGAAGATAAGACCCCCAATGTGTACACAACACACCTGCTAGTTATGACATACATGTATGTGTATACCAAATCTCATCCCTTAATCTCACATAGCTCTAAAGTTATAGAGTGGAAAAGAAAGTATAATGGAAAACATAAAATACTGAGCCAAGATCTTGACCTAAAAGGATCCCCAATGTGGTATGCAACACACCTTCTAGTGATGATGTAAATGTATACCAAGTTTCATCCATTAATCTCAGATGGCTTCATTGTTACAGAACAAAAGAAAAAGTGTGATGGAAACATACAATATTGAGTCATGACCTTGACTTTGAATGTAAGCATCCCCAATGTGCTACACGACACAGCTTCTCGTGATGATGTATAAGAATACCAAGTTTCACTCCTTAATCTTAAATGGTTTAAAAATTCTAGAGAGCATGGGAAAGTGTGATGGAAAATGGAAAATACTAATCCATGACCTAGACCATGAAGATATAACACCTAATGTGGTATGAGATTTTCATCCCTTGATGTTAAACAGCTTTCAAGTTATAGAGTGAAAATGTAAAATATTGAGCCATGACCTTGACCTTAAAGGTAGGACCCATAATGAGGTATGTGACATACCTTCTAGTGATAGAGTGTAAGTATACGAAGTTTCATCCCTTAATCTCACATAGCTTTATAGTTATAAAGCCGAAGAGAAAGAGTGATGGAAAACAAAAAATATTGAGCTGTGACCATGACATTGAAGTCAGGACCCCCAATTTGGCATGTGACGCACCTTCTAGTGATGGAGATACAAATGGTAACACTGATACTATGTTCCCCCATTTTCTTTGAAAAGGCAAGGGACAAAAACATTTTTATTCTTTCAGTCACAATGATTTTGACCTTTTACCATATGACCCCAAAATCAATAGTCTGTTTTCTTACCCAACATATAAGTCATCCACAAACTTTTGGTGAAAGTACATGGTCAAGACCTACAATTTGTGTACACAACCATTTTTCTTGCAGGTACAGTGACCCTAACCTTTGACCTTTTGACTCCAAATTCAATACACTTATTCTTACCCCAAGTTCAATCCTATGTCTGTGATGTGGAACTAATGTTATTGTGCAGACATCATTTTTCTTAATCAGTCTCAGTGGCTTTGACCTCTGACACCGAAGTTGATTACCTTATTTCTTACCAAAGGTGCAAGCCATCCACAATGTTTGGTCCAGGTATGTGAGGTACAAATAATATTATTGTGCAAAAGCCATTATTCTTCGTTCAGTTGTAATGACCTAAACCTTTCACCTTTTGACCCAAAATCAATAGGCTTCTTCCTTATCCCAAGTTATTGTGCAGAAACAAAATGGTAAACAGATGGACAGACAACATAACATGAACAAGGAAATAGGCCACTGACTTACATTATTCTTATTTGTGACCTAATTAGCTAAAGTTTCATTTAAATATCTTATGTGGTGCAAACATACTCCAGATAAAGATACAAGTTACAGAATTACATTTTCCATTGCCATGGCCTTGACCTTGATGAACGAGACCTGGCTATGCTATGCAACACACTGTCTAGTTATGATATATACTTGGGCAAAGTTTCGTAAAAGCTCTCCAACCTTTACATTACAGAGTTATAGACCAGACAAGCAATGTTATGGACAGATGGGCTGTCAATGCCATAACATAATACACCCAACTTAAGATTTCAATAAGACGAATAAAAGAGACAAGTTTTTAGATATAACGTGAACAAATATTCAAACTTTACGAAGCAGGCCAGAACTTTTTGGACAAAAAAAGTAAATCCCACAAATATTTGGGCTGAAGAAGTCATGCTCAACCAGTGTTAATTATTTTTAAAATCATTATCTTGATCAACTCTTATTGCAGTTTTAAAAAACATATCCACTGATCAATTGCTTAGTTCTGGTCAGTTCATAATTATTGTATGCATTTGATACATTATTTGGCAAGTTTAAAGTAAAAAAAGTAAACAACATTTGATTTCAAATAATTCCTTCTGTATACCACAACATGTCAGTCACTGGTTGAACAGATATGAGAGGTATATTAATATATTTTTGAATTTATTTTGGGCAATGAAAATGATGTGAACAAATCTGCTTCTTTTGTAATGATTAAAGAAGATTTTTGTTTTTTAGTCTGCACCTGGTCTGTATTTTATGAGTCAAGACAAAGAGTAGAAAAATACAAATCCACTTTGCTGTCTGAAAGTGTTTACATGATATCACAAAATACATTGTAAAGGCATTAAAGAAAAGGGAATCTGATACTGCTTTCATAGTACATAATTCCTAGTTATTTTCATAAAGAAAATATTTTATTATATCTGCACCACTGTTCAAATTTTTGCACAATACATTGTTCTGTAATTGTATTATGGGCCGGTGGTCACACATATGAACAAGAAGCTGGCCATGGCCTGCATGTCAAGCCCACCCAAGATTTGATAATGGGGGCATTTATTTAGCTAGATAAAGATAAGTTTATACTGAAGCTATGTTCTAGATCCCAAGATGGCAAGATAAAAATGTACTGAAATAAAAGGACAGTAAAAAGCTGATCTATGGTCTGGATAGATGTACATACAGACAGATGGATGAAGATGCACACAGATGTGAAAGTTTTACTATGTTGTGCTTCTGCCAAAATGGGCTTGACAATAAAGTTTCTGTTTTGTTCTGATACAAGATAAGACCAGTGAAAGGAAGTTTACCCCTGGTATTTTTCAGTAGATCTGATGAAACAGATATTGAATTTACACAGAGTCTATTGTAAATGTAGAATAAGGTAGTGATGCCAGGTAAACCACACATGTATGAATAATATTTATTTTTATATTGCAATAATAAGCAAGGTTAGGTTATCTGAGCGAACTATTATTCATAAAAAATGAAGCTGATCTGTTAATTGGACCTTTTCTTGACTCTGAATATGCATTTTACTCTCCTAAAGATGCTGTACATGCAGAAAAACACCACTGGCAGAAATGTACAGGTATCCCAGAAAGTGCAGCAACAAGGTAGCTATTAACTCACCTCCCTAAAATTTTCTCTAAGCACAGACACTAGGTTCATTTTGCACAAGCACAGACAAGGCTCATTTTCCACAAGAGAATCTTTTCTTGTGTATCAACCTAAATGATGTTTCCCAATCTTTTGCTTCAACAAAAATGAAAGCAAACTTTAATATCTGATCAAAGTCAAGGGAATTTGTTGTGGTCATTTCAGCTTGTAGTTGCTATGTTTCCTATCTTTTGTTCAGGTTGGGGGGGGGGGGGCAAGGTCCCAACACCTTATTATTATGTAACATTATGTAACTATTCACACCTGGACTCAACTATTAGCCTTCCAACAGGCTGTATGTAATGAGAAAAATATATGCTAGGTAGGGTTGATTAACATGCCCAAAAGATCCATGATGGGGTTAAGCAAACCAAGGAAAACTTAGACCTTATAGGACGCTTTGAGCCATATTAGACAAACTGATAAATTTGCTACTGATACAGTATCTTTGCTGACAGGAATTCAGAAAAAAATCTGGTTTGGTTTAGTTTGGTTAGGTTTGGCATTTTACTGTACTGCAACACATGAAAGTTATGGGGTACAGACAAAATCCCCTCCAGGACAAAATCCCCCTAGGACAAAATCCCCTAAGGCAAAATGAAAGATAGGACATAATCCCCTCTCCCAGTCTAAGTTTAACACTTTTTAAACGTAATTTTAAACCATCACAAATATACATCTTTGTGTACTGTCAGCTTGGGCCCTTTGAAGTTTTGTGTCAGCTTCCCTAGAGTAGATAAAAAATGTATAGTGTGTGTTGTAGATTAAGCCACTTATATACGTGTTTCTATGTGCCTGAAGACCATCAATAAAACCCTGTGAGCTGTGGGGCACTACTTCCACGTGAAATTGAGCATTACTAGCATAAAGATGGAATAAGTACTGAGTTTACTGTATTTGACCATTATTGTTATATTTTGTGAAGTGCTTAAAAGCTAAGCCATAATTTTATTGGATAAACATTAAATTCCATAATTAAATGAAATATGATGTATACTGCTGAATATGTCACATTTCTTCTTTTTTTTCCCCCTATCCCATTTCAAAATAGGCCAGTACCAAATCTTTTAACCAGATTCTATAATGATAACATACTGAAAACAAGTTACCAGTATAGATGTATATTTGTGACTGTTTAAAAAGTTTAAAAAGGGCTAAACTTAGACTGGGGGAGGGGATTATGTCCTATCTTTCATTTTGCCAGAGGAATTTTGTCCTAGGGGATTTTGTCCTGAGGGAATTTTGTCCTGCACCTGAAAGTTATATCATGCCAAGGCAAGCAGAGTGAAGTATCTTGCTGAGTAGCTGATCAGGGTTGATCCAATGGTGGGTGTTAAACATGCACCTTTCTGGTCATGAGTCAGTGCCTTAACCACTGAGCCATCATGGCTTTGAAAAAATCTGGACTTCAAGTTTTGTGTGCAATGCAAATAGATTTGGAAGGCTAATAGATTAGTTGCCACAAAGCACTCCAATATAGCAAAGAAGAAGTGTTGTTTCAAGACTATTCGATTGCATATTTATAAAAAGATGAATGGCAATCATGAAAAATTGAATAATAACTTGTCCTAGACATGTACACCAGATTTGCAAAGAAAAAACTGCTGCAAGTCTCACTGACAATAGGTCTACACCTCCACTCTGTGATCATCTATCCTGACACATCACATTTAAGTCTGGTCAGATACCAAGAAAATAATTGGTTCGGGAAATGTTGTAAAAATCTTCTTCCAAAAGTATCCCAAAGGCCACTGTCCCATTTGATTTGGTAACAGTAAAAAAATTACATTCTCCTGTAAGGGGGGCTCTGGGTGAGAGGGTAATTGGGAAAATCTTTTTGAGCTCCCCTGGGTGACCTTTAGTTGTTTAGCCTGTTTTGTTACAGCATAGTCAGGAATAATTGTAGTTTCCTGTCCATATAATTTCCACCTGTAGTTACCTCACTAATGTTACAGCACCAGATTCTCAAAGGATAAAGTTATAAAGTCCATCAATGGTAAAGAATGAAAGCTACCTAGAATTATCTGTCAACATTATGTCTTTACTGTGCCAGTTATCTGCATTGTTATAAAGTGAAAATTGCTGATAATTTGGAGTGAGAACAGCTGTGAAAAATTAGAAAGATCAGATCAAGGAAGATATACCATATATACTCACTTATAAGCATCAAACTGCAAACAACAGACCATGATCTGCCAATGCATCATGTGCCAGCAGATCTGGGTCTATGCTGTTTGTTCTACTCCTAACAAACTGCATTGATGCACATTTGCTGGCACATGATGCGACCGCAAATCTGGGCTTATGAAGTATGCAGTTGGATCCAACTTATAAGTGAGTATAAATAGTATGTCTACCATCCAAATCATGTCATGAAAATGTGATAATTGAATATACCATATTTATCCAAAGATAAACCAAGCTTGATTACCAGTCCTGCCGCCACCACCAACTTTTTACAAAATTCAGACAACATTTTTCAAGGACATATGGCTGATAATAAGCCCATCCCCTGCTGTAAAATTGTGCAAATGTGTGTAAGAACCAAACACATTTAGAATAGATCCAGCAGTGTGGCCAAACACTGGTAATTTTCAGTATAAAAGGAATTACAATTTATAACTCTAACTGAAAATAGGCAAATTTCTCAAAAATAATCTGTCACTTTTATACAAATTTGATAATATCAAGCATTTTTATAACACATGTCCTGTGACTCACATCTTCTCTCATTAATAATTTCTGTTCCAATAAATGAATGGCAATTGATTACAAGGAATAAAAGGCCTAAATTGATATGATGTGATGAAATATCAATGACAGTAATTTATACATAAGAAAATAATGTCTGACAAAAACAAGTCTAGCAGGAAGTATTAGTCAGCCATGAAATTTATTTCAGCAAAGACACAGGTGGTTTTTATTTATACAGCAGGGATGGAAAATCCAAACATTTTCTACTTTCCCAGAATTAGGATACCTGCTAAAATGCTCTTTTTTTGGGGGGGGGGGGGGGTCATGGCATTTTTAAACACATTATTGGCTATATCATGCAGAGAAAATGGGAGCTGACATAAAAATTTGCAGAACTTCATGTGCAAGTATAATGCAATTTGTCTTGCCCAGCACAATTTTAAACTTGTACCCAAAAGAGGATTTTCCCTGCAGTATATATAACTTTAAGATATCAATCATCCAATCAATCAATCTAATTTTGTGACAGTATTTCCTTTTATGCATCTTGCCAATAGAATAATCCACCAGAGATGAGAAATGGCCTTAATAAGTTCCTTGAGTGAAAAGTTATTTATCATTCCAGGATAGAAAATGATTGTGTAAAATATGCAGCCTATCTGTAAAAATGGATGCAAAGATGTATTCTATAACCTTTATGAAGAAAAGTCAGATTTACCAGATTAAGTTTTCTTTTTTCTGTATATCTGAGGGCATAATTAGGCATTTTTCTGATGCACACACAGTAAGAAAGGGGGGAGGGAGGGGGAATGGGGCTCTAGAACTTTTTAAACATGGTATTTTGATTTTCTACATTACACACATGCATCTGTGCATATGTGTAGCTCTGCCACCAATATCCAACTTCATAACCTTATATCAATGATCTATTCATATAAAAATGAATTTCAACATATTTACGGAATCATGCACCAATATTTCTCTAAAACATATCTACCCAAGCATGATCTTAGAACCACCTAACGACACCCCCCACTCCCAATAGCTATCTACTACAAGTCTATTAGACTCAGTGAATATCAGGAACTTTTATACCTCAGAGAATTTTTGACTATCTCGCAGTCCTATGCCTCGAGTTTTAATTCTCACAGAATACATGTAAACATTTCTTATGCAAAGATTTTTACATATCTATTAAATTGATTAACTTGCAATTGGTTATATCCAAATCAGAACCAAAAGACAAAACTTCACAAGTAGTTTTATATTAAATTAAATCAGTCGTTGACTGCAGTACTAAGAATCATTAAAATCACATTATTGTGTCCATATTCAACACAATTGGTAACTTATCAACATTTAGTAGAATTTAACCCAAATGTCTGTTAGTTTGAATTTTGCAACACTTCACATGGAAATACTCCATAAAACTCACAGAATTTACTCCATTAAATCTCACACAATATTTTGTCAGATATGGTAACATATACACATCCTTATAATTTAGATCCAACTGCAAAACAACATAGACCCTGATCTACCATCACATAATGTGCTGGCAAATCAGGGTATATGTTGTTTGTTCTACTGATTAGTCCTAACAAACTGCATAGACCCAGATCTGCTGGCACATTATGCAGTTTGCAGTTGGATCTGATTTATAGATGAGTATATATGGTAGACTGAAAATATCACAGGTATGAATTTGTCTCTGATGAGCAAAAAATGCATGCCACTTTCACAACCATTTGTCAGATAAGGAATCAAATCAGCTGTATATGCAAAATATAAAAGATAAAGTTTCCAAAATTATATTTTCAATTCCATAAAAATGTTTTGCAATGAAGGCTGAATTTTAATGCAAAGCCTTTGAGACCAGATTTGAACCTGTACTTTCCAGAACTGAATTAAAATTCAATAAAAACTGGGCCATTAGCTCGCAAAACCCATTTTAAACTACATGTATACACTGTGCAATAAATATAATTCCCATGTGAATTCAACCCTCAATTTATTTTAAAAGAAACTTGCACCAGCTAGAGGTGTCATACAGAAGTGTGAATGTCTTATCAATATTTTGCGTACTGGGTAATAACAAGGTGTGTTTACCAAAGGTGAGAAGATACTCAATAGAAAACCATTTCCTTAATGTAATAAGAAAAGAGCTTTGTGCTTGTCATTAATTACAAATCTATGAGGCCAAAATTATTACAGAACAAGATTAAAGATTTGAGAACTTTTTTCAATGTTTAAGGATAATATTCACTGTAATCCTTCTGAGTGCCAACATAAAAATGGTCAGGGCCAGTGGCCTTACTGTTGAAACATCATCTCAGCTTTAATTTGCATGGCATTGTTGTAGTTCTATGAATACATTTTTATATACTGTATTTATCCAATGATAGGCCCATGGTTGATAAAAAGCCCTAGTCTATTTTTTTTAAATAATTGTTCATGTTGGTCCTCTGGTTTTATCATGGGAGTTATACTGTACAAAATAAAAAATGTTCCTCTTTTTATATGCAAGGCCATACATATTGAAATACTGTACCTTTCTTTCATAATAAAACAGTATCACAAGGCATTGAGCTGGCACTTGCAGACTTGAGTCTGATAGTAAACATTATTAAATGAAATAACTCAACTATAAAATTTGTTTATATCCTTTTTGATAGCAAAATTCTGTGTAAAAATTGCATTTACTAATGATGATCATGGTTATTGCTAAGTGCTCAGTCTACACTGTGTACTGTGAAACAATGTATATAAAAAATAGCATAAAGACCACACAAAATATGTCCTTTATGAGTTAGACTTCCTTTATAAAAAGGTAACAATGGTAAGAAGATTAAGAAAAGTAAACCATAAACAGTTCTTTATGGGCAGGTGTTTGTATAGGGAGGTGTCTTCCAAGGTAGATATTACTGTATATATTTTACCACTCTGATAGATGAAAATGTTTGTTCAAAGATTCTGTATTTTTTGTATTGATAACAATTCTGCAGCTGAAGTGCAGCATGTAGATAAAGTTAATACTACAAACCAATTAACTCATTTGAAAGATTCAACAAGAACAAATGTGATTACTTATTATTGCAAGTACAATATTAATTTTCAAATATGGCCTAATTTTGAAGCTGTATTATTTAAGAACCCCCACCCTGCCTCTCAACTATCTGTCCTCCTCTCCTGGGCCATGATCCAAGGATCATAACCTGAAATCTGTAAAAATGTATTACATGTCTTCTTGTCATGACAGTATATTTAAAGTTTTGTCAGAAATATTTGAAAATATCACAGAATTGGTAATTGAAAGTTAGGTACATTTGACCTTCTGACTCCCTTCCTGGGACCCAAGAGGAATGAGCCAAAAGTATACTCCATTGAACATTGTGATCATAATTAGTCAAACATACTACCAGGTTCAGTTAAGTTTCCATCCATCATTTTTTTGGGAGGTATTGTAATGGATGGACAAACATACAAAATGTCCCAGAAACATTTTTGAAAAAGTGAGGGCTAATCAGATTTACAAAATTGTATGCCTGGAAATATAAGAAACATATTAATATTAAATAAAAAAAAGGTTGGGTTTTTTTTTTTGGGGGGGGGGGGGTTGGTGTTTTACAACACAAGTAGGTTATTTAGTACCAATGCAATTGGAGTAAAGTGCCTTGCTCAAGAACATACAATGATAGCTGACATGGGTTGATCCAACAGTAGGATTCAAACCCGCACCCTTCAGTCCCGAGTCAAATATGCTAACCACTGAGCCACCACAGCTCCTGTCTCCATTAGTCACCTCCTACAACATGCAGGAAAGTGCATCAGTACCTGAGCTGGCAGGAAGTATATCAAATTAATATATTAACTCTATATAATTGTTTTGAGTCTGAAAAGTGCTGTAAACTTCATATTTGCCCTACAGTATATATGATGCGTGCAACAATGGCCAAATATATCTCACCTCTGAATTGACTTTACCAGCATGGACATTTTTCATCATTATAATACTCTTTTATTTGCATGAAAATGGTCTGTTGTGTTTGAGAGAGAGACTATAAGCAGCATAATTAATATAAAGTAAAAACTGTCTTAGGGTGCACCTGAATTTTAATGACATATGCTTAAAAAATACAACATATATGAACCCCGTTTCTTAAGTTTTCTTAAATATTGCACTTGTATATAAAGAACCTCTCTGTACATGGTCTCTTGAAAGTCCCTTATAGACAAATTTCACTGAATTATGACATGTAAGTATTTTACAGTTTGTATCTGTCTAATCATAAATATAAACTGCAATCAGTCAATAAACCTGGCCCATAGTCACCAGCCTTATCTGGGTCTACTAATGATCAAATTCAGTCACATCAGCAGTGGGTAACAATTCCAATATTCACCTACTAGTCAGTTATGGAAGATGCATGGAATGCCATCCCAATGGTAAATATTTTGTTGTTAACTGTAAAAAACAATGGACTAGTCTGTTTTACTAGCTCAGCAATGAGTTTAATTTGTCCGGGCTAGTTGGTCATTGCCTGCATCACATTATCTAGGTTTCCTTGAGTGGCTTGTACAAAGAGTTTGCAACTATACATAAAACAGGGGGTCACAATTCCAATATTGACTTATAGCCAAACACTGAAGTTTCTTTTTTTCTAAACAAAATATGGGCAAATTGCATTGAAGTTTTCTAGCTGAACAATGATTTTTAGCTGCCCGGCTTGTTGGGCATAGGAATACACTTCTTTGTTGATAGCTTATACTCCAAGTCATCAATTTTTTGAACATTTTTTTAGTTGGCTCTGGTACCGGAAGGTACAACTGAAGATGTCCTGTTGTATTGCACTAGAATCTAATGTACAGTTTAACACTGACTAACAATAAAGAGGAGTACCTTAGTTGTTACAGTTGATCAAATTAGACTCTGTATTTTAATGTGAAGACATCTCTTTCTATGCAGGAACTTTATAATAAATGTTCATCAACCAATAACAACACTTTCAAAAATGTCAAATGCCTCATTAACACTGACCACACAAGTATTAATAAATACTGAACTGATAAAGTTGTGTGTTTCATACATGAGTGTTTCTCCAGTTTACAAAAATTTTCATTAAATATAATAACATTTGATGGCGAAACCATAAATATTGGCACATCTCGACATAAGCAACAGGTCACATTCCTACCTTACATATGTGACTCCTGTTAGTGAAGCTAAGAGGGTTAACATTTTACAGCAATTCATGGTATCTCAAAAGAAACATATTGTCATCCCCTGCATGGTATAATGCTCTGATTTCCTCAGAGGTCTTGAGGTATATCTCTTGGAAAGCATAAATTATGTTGTAATTCAAATACTTGTATATTAACTTGCATTAATAAAATAATGAAACAAATATAGGTTCGAACTGTACAAAATCAAGATATGAAGGGAAAAACTTAAGATGATTCAAATCACTTAAATCTGTTCTAATAATTAATCACATGGAAATTCATCTTTTTACATACAATATATATTTCAGAGAAAATAAAACTTTTTACATTAACATGCTACTGCAGCCAGATCTAATTGACTAGTAGTTTATTATTCATAAAAAATCAAACTTTTACTGGGAGTGTAAGACAGTTGGACTAGTATGAGCATCAGTGTCAATGTATAACTTACCTGTCAGTTGTCATGACCTGTATAATAACTTACAAAACACAGCAAACTCTTCCTTTTCACTCACACATAGAAGCACTTAAATTGCCCCAAAATCTAATTCCTTTTCTAGCCAATTACACCCCCTAATTCATTCCACACTGGTTTTAAGGCAGCCGTTTGTCAAAAGCACTACCACACAAATGGCAATGTATGTTGATACTGTAGTCATGTGACCTAATAGTGTATTCATTCCCTCATTGGGTAAAATGATACTGCAGTGGCTGAAGTGGCAGGTCTTATTTCTCAATTGCATGCAGTTCAGCAGGCAATTCTACGATAATAACAAAAGAACTCACAACAAGATAGCTACATATCCTATAAACTTAAAGATTCATATGGGCATATGGTCCCACTAGAATTATGACAAAACAATGTGTGTCAATTTTCAAGCCTTTTGAAAGCAAATGCATAATAGATAAGAACTGGATTACAGAATATAAAACACGTACTCAGTATAAAACAAATGCAGTCAATAAAACAAGTACTATGTAATTCATGTCTTGCTTCTAACGGGTTGTCAATGAGGACACTTGAATATAATTACTTGATTTGATAAGGATCTGAATGCATACTATGTAGATATACAGAAGGCTAAAAAGGTGAGATGTGCCAAATGGGAGTCTATTAAAGTATATCAAATGAAAAATTAATGGTGATTCTTTTATTCTATAATATACATAAAATGTATCAAGTTTACTCCTTTATAAAGTAGCTTTATTGCTGTTCATGCTGAATATCAGAATAACAAGATACTGGACATGTCAAAAGGACAAACTGAGGTTAAAGTTTTATTACAAGTAAACAAAAACATTATATGCAATAATTTTCTTACCCGTAAGTCCAAATAAAATATATTCCTATCAATTTGATATAGTATCTGACATATTTCCTATTAAAAATCAATCAGGTTAAAAGAAGGTAGTGATTTATCCATGTTTATTATGCAATGATAATAGACTAGAGACATATTGGCAGACAATACCAAAGATGCTTGTAAATATTTTCAAATATTCACAATTATTCACAGTGTAAAAACTGGATTTATCTGAGTAAGTGAGTAAGGGTGATTCCTGGAATGCTTATCTGAGTAACTGAGTAAGGGTGATTCTTGGAATGCTTATCTGAGTAAGTGAGTAAGGGTGATTCTTGGAATGCTTATCTGAAGTAAAAAAAAAGTTTAGCATGCACTTTCATTGAATGTGTAAAAAAGGTGCCTTTAAACCAAGATGTGATGTGTCTGTCTTCAATTTGTAAAATAAATAACAGGGGCTGCAGTGGCTCAGTGGTTAGTGTGTCAGACTTGCAAGTCAAAGATCGTGGGTTTGAATTCTGACCAGATCAGCCCAAGTCAGCTGCTGTAGTGTGTCAATGGGCAGGGCACTTTACTCCCATAGCGTCAACACTATATAGCCTTTCATGTATTGATGTGCCATCAAACACCAAACAAACAAACAGAAGAGGCCCAAGCTGCCCTAAGATTGCAGATCTGGCTGACATTTACCTAACAGTCAAATGCAAGAGAAGTTAGCCAAGAAATTCAGGTCAGAACAATGCTTTCTGTAGAAATTTCTTCCAATTCTATTGAATGCACATGTTATGAAAACAACTGTTCCAAGGTTTCTCTATTTCTTTTGTATTTTCATCTAAATTGGTTAGCACATCAATCATTTGTCCAATATTGAAGGGCCTTTATGCTAGGACACTTTCTGTCAAATTTGGTCTATACTGAAAAGTGTTTAATGAGATTACTTTTTTTTTAAAATTCTGTTTTTAGTAACATGGCCATATTTGAAAGCAGACTGGTATCACTTGTATAACACTGAAATGCCTTTATAAAAAGATGCTTGCTGTAAAATTTGGTCAAATTCTGATTAGTGGTTTTTGAGAAAAAGTTGTTAAAAGTTTTCTTTTTCCTTTAATTTGAGCCATATCTGATGGTGGAGCTGAGTGGTTTCTGAAATCATTTAAAGTTTCTTGCAATCTTTAGTAATGTCAGCCACATTTGATGGTGAATTGCCATCATTTGTGCAAACTTAAAAGAATGCTTTCTGTTCAATTTGGTCAAATTCTATCGTTTAAAAAGTTTGTCTAGTTTTAGTAATGGTTGCCATATTTAATGGTGTATAGGCATCATTTGTACAAAAATTGAAAGCCCTTTATGTGAGGATTCTTTCTGTTAAATTTGGTCAAATTATGTTGAATGATTTTTTAGAAAGTTTTTCAAGATTTTGTATTTTCAGTAATGACAGTCATATTTTTTGATGAACTGGCATCATGTACAAACATACAGCTAGATGATGAGCTAATAAAACTTGTGTGCATTCATATATATGTGTGTGTGTGTGCTTGGAAAATAAACATTTCTGCAACATAATTAGTTTGTAAAAACAAGCAGTTAACCATCTCTTTCCCAAAAGATCTTTTGTAAAAAGACATTGAAAAAACTAGAGGAATGGTAACCAATCTGCTCATGTAAATATATTCCACCCCTCCTGCATCCCACACCTACCCCATGATGGTGATTACTCTATACTAAAAAAAAAGTCATAACTCTTCTGAAAATAGTGTGATCATGATATATCAACATGCATAGCTTCTGATGTTGACCATAATATATACTAAAGTCTTACAGCAGTCCACTAAAAACCAGAACAGTAGTTGCATTCAAAAAATTCTGTCATACACTGCATCCAACTCTATGTAAAAAAGGGGCCAATAACTCTTACCAAAATCATTGGAGCATAAAGATATGTCAATATGTGCATCTTTAGATGATGACCATAAAATATGTACCAGATTTAACAGCATTCCATAAAAAAAACTGCAAGACAAACTGTGGGACTAGTTGTGCTAACGAGATTGAATCATACGCTGCATTCAGCTACAAAACAATAAAGGCATTAACTCAAACAAATTTGTGAAAAAAACTAATTTGTTGATATGTGCATCTTCTGCTGATGACCATAATATTTACCAAGTTTCATGGTAATCCATCAAAAACTGCAGTATGAGTTGTTCTACCAAGATTGCATTATGCACTGCATTAAGCTACAAGACAAAAAATAGCAATAACTTTAAAAAAGATTGTGGGAGCAGAGTGATTTTGTTGATATGCGCATCTTCAGATCATGACCATCTAATTTACTAAGTTTCATGGCAATCCATCAAAAACAGCAGGACTAGACATCTATATGAGATTATGTCATACACTGCTACAAGACAAAAAGGGAAATAACTCGAACAAAAATTGCAGCATTAAAGTTATTTGTTGATATGCATATCTTCAAGTCATGACTATAATATTTGCCAAGTTTCATAGCAATCCATTAAAAACTGCAAGACTAGTTGTGCTAACAAGATTGTGTCATACAATACTACAAGACAAAATGTGCAATAACTCTAGTAAAAATTGCAGGAGCAAAGTACATCTTCAGGTGATGACTACAAAATTTACCAAGTTTCATGGCAATCCATGAAAAACTGTGGAACTAGTTGCACTAACAAGTGCCAAATGGAAGGACAGATGGACATGAGGATTACTGTATACACTGATTCTTAAGTGATCTCCACTTAAAGACTATGTCGTAGAGAATCTACCCCATGATAGTGATGAGTCTAGTTACATGAAAGCTCACTAAATTGTCAAAGAATTTTATCTGAAATTCTTTACCTTTTCATCATTATAAATTTATGTACAAGTTTAGTCACAAGTTAGGAGAATGATTTCAATCTGGTTGTTTAAAAAAACTGCACCCAAGCTAGACCTTATTTTTAAACCCACCATGAAGACAGGGAGTGACATATTTTGTTTCCTAATTGAAAATTTATATTGTAACAATTTAATTGTCATTAATGTTCCACCAGTTTTTGTTTACAAATGAGAAAGCATGCAAGTAATATAAAAACAGCCATATAGTAGCCCTATAATTGTAACTAGGTACTGTGACTGAATGAAGTACTCCTTTCTGCGACAGTTCAAAATGAGGTAGACATTTATTGTTCCTGTAGATTATAATATGCAGTGAATTTCAAATAAACCTTTAAACCAATCAATGATTTAACTGTATGGTTAGTATGGTTAAATAGATTCTAAATCTGTCACTTTATGTCCTTCTAACTGCAATAACAATATCCCCTTATCATCATAAACTTTTCAATGTCCATATCATAAGAGAATAAAGTGTTCCAAATCTTACTCCAGGAGAAGAAGAACAATTACAAAGATATAAACATGTCTCAATATTGACAGATACTGATCTTAATTGATTTACAATCAGTGAATATTACTGCCCTCTGGTCACTTTCTGTGACCAATGGTCAGTCTAGATGGTCACACCAGAAACTGGATACAATCACCTCAATAGCTGATAAACAGTGTAATTATATTTTTGAGACTAAAAGTCTGACCTCAAGACCATCTCTTTCTTATCATAGCAGTGAACTATCTAACTTGTACTTTGCTTTGATGTCCAGTGTCAAGTCACATGTAAAAAGCTATATATTACAGGATATTGAACCTGACATGTAGTTTACAGATGGCAGACGTGCAAACTTTGTCAAATGATCAAGCAGTATTCCAACAGCTTTTCCACAATGATTATTTATATTACCTTAATATGAAATAAAATTCAGATAATCTACCGTAAGTACTCGCATAAAATCCGGGTACAAATTCAAACAACATAGACTCTGATCTGCCATCGCATAATGTGCCGGCAGATCAGGTTCTATGTTGTTTGTTCTACTGATTAGTCCTTACAAACTGCATAGACCCAGATCTGATGGCACATTATTCGACGGCAGATCTGGGTCTATGCAGTTGGCAGTTGGTTACGGGATTATACGCGAGTATAGACGGTAAACATTTTTAATCATTAAATTTGTTACACATTTTTAACAATGATATATGCTGTACATTAACTCTTAAATTATGTTTTTGTACCTTAGAGTTTATAAGATAATTTGCTCATCTCACATGATATAATTAATCAATAGACGTACTCATAGGTACAACTCTTGATATCAGATGAGAAAATAAATGTCTCCAGTGAAAATGATATTTTGATCCCAGTGTTACCTATAATTCACAGATTATTTTGGGTAAATGAACAGCAACAACAACAACAAAACATCTTAGCATAAATACATACTTGTTTCTCCCTCATTTATTACATTCATATCAGAGAAAATAACATGTTTATGAAACACAACACTGAAACACCTGAGTATGAATGATTTTCAAATAAATTTTCTTACATAATTTTATCCATTGCAGGATGACAAGCCAGGTTTTATGTCAAAAATATTTGTAATATAGGAATTTATTGTGAAAAATATATGAAATATTTAGGATTTTGCTTTAAAAAACATGAAAATATAGGATTTTTCTCAAGTAAACAGAATAATTATATGTTAATATTTCGAGGGTTTAAAGACTTATCAATAATGATAAATACTCTGAATTCAATGCAAACAGCAGTCATTTGAAAACTTCTCAAAGAATTACACTCAAACAAAAATTACCAATACAAATGAAATTTGTGTGCATACTAGCTGAATATATAACCTCCTCCTCACCTCATAGCCATCCCATATCTTTTACTAGTTTATTATGCACTAAATTTAATATCAGTATACATCAAACAGATGACAAGACTTGTAAAATACAGTAAACAAATTATCACATGATGCTTTTCATGTAATTCTGAATGATACACAAGATATTTTACTCTTAAAATCTTGACCAACACTATTTCCAAAGTAATCGAGTAAACTTAAAAATATATATTTCATGAAAGTAAAAACTTTTGAATTACGTAATACAATGTATCACATGATGTATATTATTTTGAACAATGCATAACTGGCCCTTACCAAACAGGAAAAATACAAGCTGTCTGGTCACCTCTTGGATTTCTATCGCGGATTCACCTTGCCGTTTGTTTCTCTTCATGGGATTAAGACACCCTAAACTTGCTGGGAGTTTGTTTCTCTTAATGGGATTAAGACACCCTAAACTTGCTAGGAGTTTGTTTCTCTTGATGGGATTAAGACACCATAAACTTGCTTGGAGTTTGTTTCTAAGAGGAAGCTTCTTCAGTAGATGCTTGGCAGATTTCAAAAAGAAAGTTCTAATTGACAAAAGCTCTTCCTTCTGCTGTTGTGCTTTTAACTTACCTTAAACAGAAATTTTATTTATCAAGTGTATGTTGGGTCAAGTACGCAGTACATGATCAGCTAATTCATTTATTTTATTAACATTCTAATACAATATACAAATATCATATGCTCAAAATGAATTACTGATACCTGCATCCAAGTGATTGTTGACGACAAATGATGAAAAAGAAATAAAAACCAGTTCAAAAGCATCACCATACCATAAAAAATAAATACTACATGTATTGGTATAATAGTATACACAAGAAGTAATGAAATATATGGATATTTACATTATGCACATCTTAACTAAAAAATGTAGTCCAAAAGATAAAAGTTATTAAAATAAATTGACCATTTTAATATTTGCCATTTTGAAAATTAAAAAATATAGGAATTTATAGGAATCTTTTAACAACTGAAAAAAATATAGGAATCCTTAAATTTATAGGAATTTATAATAACTTGACAGCCTGCCATTGAAACCAACAATGAAATACTGCATATAAATTTAGGAAGGTATCTGGCTTTAAATTTGGTACCACAAAAAGGAAATTGTCAATTGTATCAATCAGTTACTGATAAAAAGTTATACACTTGTAATGTTATTAAAAATAATAAATGATGACATTTTAGAAGAAAGAAGGAATGAAACTTTTTTAAAAACTTGATGTCAGTTGTAAATATCATTAATCTGCTCTGCCCCCTGTTCCAAGGATACCATTCAGCATCTGTGTGGTAAGCATTTCTGATTTCGGTCCACATGGCAACTGAGTGATGGGTAGACCTGATAATATGCACCATCAGAAAGAAAAGAGTGCATGGGAAACAAGACATTAAGGATTAGAAAAGTGCAGAATACACGGAAGCAATCAACTGGATTACCTAATTGCTGTAAAATAGAATACTGGGCTGAACTTAACAGCAGTAACGGAAATATCAGTTTTTACCTGTTCACATGACCATGTCACATGACCATGTCCTTTTTTGTTTTCCATATTAGTTTGAATACCTAAATGTTAATAGCAATAAAGATCAGAACAATGATAAAGTGTCTATTTTTAATTGGGTTGCAATGCACTTATGTTCAGTAATTAGGGGATTTTGTTCACCTACTCTATGCATATCAAATGAAATACATGAAGTTTTCTCTATGTAGTGTGTAGATCAATCTTACAATGGAATCGGTATCTGGTTCTAGTCCAACCAACAAACAGGTACAGTAGTGTGAATGCACTAAAAATGGTTTATGTGAGAAAGATAATTCTGCATTATTATTAACATGTGATGCAAGCACTGCAATATTTACTTCCTGAGTGGATCTGGCCTCTAATGAATATTTCACTAGAAGGTCTAAATGACAGGTCATTCTAGTCTACCCCTATCTTTATGTTTATCCACAACTGGATTAATCCGGTAATAAAACCATGCCATTTTCAACTGTCATAATTTTAAATTATGCCAGAGACTAAAATGGTGGCAAAATTCTTATTATTATTTCAATGAAAATTATATTTTATGAATTACACATGTATATATTTTAGGTAATAAGATCATGGTATAGCTTCATCCAAATTAATTACCAAGATTTCAAAGGATTTACAAATAAAAGAAGCCATTAGATAGTCAATTCATGCCACTTCATTACAGTCAACTGCTGATATCCTTCTAAAAAAATGTTGTGCAAATACTGGCATCTATGACACATGCTGGGTGCACACAACTCCACAGAATTCATTTATTAAATCTGGCCTTGTATTCTCAAAACTTCTTGGTCAGGAAACTCGAACTCAAGCACGTCCCAAAATTAAGATGATGTATGATGTCTTTGATAGGTATAAATCTAGAATCACGGAACTTTCAGACTTTTCTTAACTTGGTTTCCTCAGCTAGATTGTCAAATTTATATGACACAGATGCACACCAAGTATTATATCTGATTTGGGGGATTTTGAGCCTGAACTTGAGTTTCTTGCTCAACAAGTTTTGAGTATAATGGGCCTGATCTGACACAGCCTTAGGAGCTCAGTTCATAGAGCATTGGACTCATAATCAAAGGGTTCTGGGTTTGATACCTACCTGGCCAGCCCAGGTCAACTGCCTCAGTATGTCCATGGGAGAGGCACTTAGCTCCCATTTCCTTGGCAAGATGTAGTCAATAATGTGTTAAATGTGCCGTTAAAACCAACCAAAACCAAAACAATTACTGATACAGCTCCACACCCAACATGGAACCATTACTGTAAAATGTGTCTTGAAAGACCACTGCTATGAAAGGCAACCTTATTTGAGAGACCAGATTCTCAATGCAGATTTATTGATTATATAGTGTTATGACCTGTCATGAGCGACCATGCACCTGTATTGAAAGACCATGATTTTTTAACAGAAGGGGGTGGTCTTTCAAGATTGGTTCAGCTACAGAATTTGTGTTTCATTAATACTGCCATATACAAGAAGTCTTCACTATTTCGGGTCAAATGCATCATAAAATCTAAATTTGACACTTTTTGTTAAGGATGATTGCTTTTGAAATCTTGGAGTACTTAACTTTTTGAAAAATTCATATTTTTTACATAGTCAAGGGTCCAAGTGATAAAAAAATCACACTTAAAAATGTATGGGAACCTGTGCAATTTCTTGCGCTACTCTTTGTTGAATATGAAAGTATGGGAAAAAGTACCCTGTCACCAATTGTTCATATGAAAGTATGGGGAAAAGTACCCTGTCACCAATTGTTCATATGAAAGTATGGGAAAAAGTACCCTGTCACCAATTGTTCATATGAAAGTATGGGGTAAAAGTACCCTGTCACCAATTGTTCATATGAAAGTATGGGAAAAAGTACCCTGTCACCAATTGTTCATATGAAAGTATGGGGAAAAAGTACCCTGTCACCAATTGTTCACATGAAAGTATGGGGAAAAAGTACCCTGTCACCAATTGTTTATATGAAAGTATGGGGAAAAGTACCCTGTCACCAATTGTTCATATGAAAGTATGGAAAAAAGTACCCTGTCACCAATTGTTCATATGAAAGTATGGGGAAAAAGTACCCTGTCTCCAATTGTTCATATGAAAGTATGGGAAAAAGTACCCTGTCTCCAATTGTTCATATGAAAGTATGGGAAAAAGTACCCTGTCACCAATTGTTCATATGAAAGTATGGGAAAAAGTACCCTGTCTCCAATTGTTCATATGAAAGTATGGGGAAAAAGTACCCTGTCACCAATTGTTCATATGAAAGTATGGGGTAAAAGTACCCTGTCACCAATTGTTCATATGAAAGTATGGGGAAAAAGTACCCTGTCACCAATTGTTCATATGAAAGTATGGGAAAAAGTACCCTGTCACCAATTGTTCATATGAAAGTATGGGAAAAAGTACCCTGTTACCAATTGTTCATATGAAAGTATGGGGAAAAGTACCCTGTCACCAATTGTTCATATGAAAGTATGGGGAAAAAGTACCCTGTCTCCAATTGTTCATACGAAAGTATGGGAATCACCAATTGTTCATATGAAAGTATGGGGAAAAGTACCCTGTCACCAATTGTTCATATGAAAGTATGGGAAAAGTACCCTGTTACCAATTGTTCATATGAAAGTATGGGAAAAAGTACCCTGTCGCCAATTGTTCATATGAAAGTATGGGAAAAAGTACCCTGTCGCCAATTGTTCATATGAAAGTATGGGGAAAAAGTACCCTGTCACCAATTGTTCATATGAAAGTATGGGGAAAAGTACCCTGTCACCAATTGTTCATATGAAAGTATGGGGAAAAAGTACCCTGTCACCAATTGTTCATATGAAAGTATGGGAAAAAGTACCCTGTCACCAATTGTTCATATGAAAGTATGGGGAAAAAGTACCCTGTCACCAATTGTTCATATGAAAGTATGGGAAAAAGTACCCTGTCACCAATTGTTCATATGAAAGTATGGGAAAAAGTACCCTGTTACCAATTGTTCATATGAAAGTATGGGGAAAAGTACCCTGTCACCAATTGTTCATATGAAAGTATGGGGAAAAGTACCCTGTCACCAATTGTTCATATGAAAGTATGGGAAAAAGTACCCTGTCACCAATTGTTCATATGAAAGTATGAGAAAAAGTACCCTGTCGCCAATTGTTCATATGAAAGTATGGGAAAAAGTACCCTGTCGCCAATTGTTCATATGAAAGTATGGGGAAAAAGTACCCTGTCACCAATTGTTCATATGAAAGTATGGGGAAAAGTACCCTGTCACCAATTGTTCATATGAAAGTATGGGGAAAAAGTACCCTGTCACCAATTGTTCATATGAAAGTATGGGAAAAAGTACCCTGTCACCAATTGTTCATAAAATAATAACTGAATGAGAATTACAAATTCTTAAAATTTGCTCATGTTGAAGATAATAGACTCCTTTTATCAAATGCACAAAGAAAAGTAGTAGGTGATTTTTTTTAATATGACACAATTACTGAGATCACATAAATTTTCCGCAACAGAAGCCTGTACAACCGATCATAAATCATTGATAATTTCCCAACATCTCGTAAACACTGTTTGACACTGATCTGCCAATGGATTATGGTAAAAGTCATCTGACTCTGATCTGTTGCTAGATTATAGGTTTATGCCATTTGACCCTGATCTGCCAATGGATTATGGGTCCATGCTGTTTGGTCCTCATCTGCACATGAATTATGAGTCTAAGCTGGTTTAACCTAATCTGCCAATGGATTAAGGGTGAAAGCTGTTTGACCCTGATTTGCCAATGGAGTATGGGTGGAAAGCCATATGACCCTGATCTGTTGATGGATTATGGGTCTACACTATTGGACATTGATATGCCAATGGATTAGGCCACAATAATTACATTTTTCTTTCTTCTTTATGATTTCCAGCAATCTGATTGGCCAGGCCCTTTTGAATTTCTTTTGTTTATATCTGTATGAACCGAAAAAAATATAATAATTTATCCCCGCCCGCTAGTACTACTTTTTTCTGACATTCACATAGAATTTTAATGTGTAAAATATTTGCAAGCTACATTGCTGTAATGTTGGTATACATCAACAATGAGGGCAATGTGATCATATCATGTTTACGGTGAATTACAAATAATGCTGTGAATGGAATTTAAAAAAAAAAAAAAAAATTCAACTTTATAACTCTCCGAAAATACAAAGCTGATAAAAAATGTAGAAAATCTTTGGAGAGAGAGTGAGACTTAAAGAGATTCAGTTGCATGCCCTGACATTCCATATGTTCTTCCAAGTTACATTCTGACATGTTCATTTTAACATTGTCACATATAGTAAGGCCAACATGAGTTGATTATTCGGGGGAAGACTGAATAGCTGGTTTTGCCATGCAATTAGACAAGCTTTGGATCTAAGCCTATAGTCATATTTTCATGTTCTCAGTGAAATTGGGGCCTTACAATCCAGAATCACTGCAAATTAGTTGAAAATGGTGAAGAAATCTTTCCAATGCTAAAAAAATGTGGTCTACTTATGATGAGTCAGCACCATGCTATAGTTCTTGCCATGACATTTTTTTCTTTCTGGCACTGATATGAATCCAAGATAAAGTCACTTTTGGGTACATTATACACAACAAAACTCACAATCTTTATCAGAAAAGATTTTCTGCCATTACAATTTGTTTAATTTATATATTCCCTCAAATTTATTTTCAGGGCAATCAACATCAGTTATAATATTAATATGAAAACTTCTCTCATAGTTTACATGCAAGTTTAATTCCTAATCAATCCTCATCAAACTTGGTCAGATCTGATATATTCCAGGTCTGTAGATCATTACAAGAAATATACTATGTTCTGTGTTTGATATCCTTATCTTTACTATTTTTTAAAGGGTTTTGTTTTTTTAAATGAATACTATTCAAGTCCAAATGGGCATTAGCACTCTGATAAACTGAAATATTTATCTGAAAGAAGAAACTTAGGAAGGTCCTGGTAATATCAGTAAAAAGCGAAAAACATGATTAGTACATTAAAGTAAAATAAAGCAGTTAATTCAAATAAAACAAAGAAAGATAATAGTGTCTCTGTGTACATAGTTGTTCACAGTGTCTATTGCAAATACACCAGACAAAAACACAATTTAAATGAAACTAAGATCATTTACAAAGTAAACTTACCTTTGTTTGCAGTCAGATTTCAAAGAGATGAAACATTCCAACCACCAGTTGGTCAATCAGTGGGATGAGCTGTGGTCTTCAATTTGTCACACAAATTTAACTACAAATGGTATCAGTTGATTCTAAAATCCCTCTGTCACCTCATTCTTCAATGACTCTGACAAATTGAATTCTAACATCTTGTACCATAGACAGTACATTTGTATGGCAGGCGTCTAGTTTCCCCTGTGTGCAACCACTGAAGCAACTGAATGCCTGTCCTTCCAATTAAACAAGAACAAGACCCAATTATTTGTTTATTTAATGTGTAAGTATAAAGGTACATAAATAATATAACAAAAGGCAGGTGGAATTCAATCATTAGCTTGTTTTTATGGGTCAGTGGACTACTGATATATTGTATTGATTAATTCAAATAAATTATTGAACTTGTTTCTTAAATAAAATTCAGTATGCATTTTCTTTAAAATGGCACACAATATGATTGACACCAACATACAAGAAACATACAATTTCAAGTGTTCACTCAAAGTGCATGCATGTAAACCTTACAGTAGCCATGGAATTGTAACCTTGACTCACAGTAACAGAAACTGACAAAACTCTTGGTCTTTGAAATAACTGGCAGGCATGCAAGAAATCAAATAGAGCTTTGTCTCTTAAGAAGAATGTTGGCAGCTAAACACTGCAATTTTCATAATTAACCAAGTATTTCTTTAAATCTTTATGGTAACTAATACCCCTGTCAGACCTTTTTGGTTAATACCCAACACAAGCTTTCCCTTTCATCATGGGGGCAAAATGACCTGTAAGAAACAAGCATATCTGGACTTTAATCTGCAAAAGTCTAAAACTTTCAATTAATGAAGGGCTAAACAGCAATAAACTTTTCACTAGAATTACTGATAAGATGGGGTTTTTTTGTATCAGTGGGAAAGAGTGATCATGCGATTTACATGAAATAATGAACAAAGCATATCTTGAACCCACGAATGGTTTTTTACGTAAAATAATGGAGAAAAGTTTATTAAAATTACATCTGATCATTAAAGCAGAATTTGGCTTCTGAACATATTTTGAACAAAAATCTAAAATATAATCCATTCTCTAAGTAACAAGAAAACCCGAAGGCATTAAAGATGAATTATATAAATTGCACTTAAACAATAAAATTATATATATATCAGAGATCATGGAATCACTTTATTTGCCAGACATGTCTGGCAGATCGAAGGTTTTTGACTGGCACATACTGTGACCAACCAAACATAGGTCATATGATATCTCAAATAACATGATATCAAATTGTTTTTTTTTTGTTTATCCATTAAACTCTCAAATAAACACCTTAATGAACTAAAATTAAAAGGTCATTTTGTCAAGTTTACTGATTGTTTCTTTGTCGGACAATAAATAAAGGTGTTACAGACTAAGCTTAATTTAAAGGTGATTCTAGTTTACTCATTTGTTTCTTTGTTGGACAATCAGCAGAAGATAAAAGAGGTGTGAAAGCTTATTTCCTTGCCTAATAACAAATCTTAAAATTGAACGATTGCCCCAGGGTCTGTACTATCAGTCCTCAACACCATGTTTCTTAACTATATTGTGTCGTAGTGTATCAGTACATCATACCTTTGGAACAAATTATGTGAAGCCTATTCCCAAATTAAGAATACAAGATACCAGCAACAACAACTAATATTTATTATCATCCTCCAAAACTTATTTGGGGACCTGATCAAATAAAATTTCACCATCTGAATTTACAGGAAATGCACATCTATTAGGTGTTACCTATTTTTGAGGTATAGTAGTAAGTCTGCCTGTTGTCAATTAATAATTAATTTTTAAAAACAGTAAGGTGGAATAAAATGCTGTTGATGGGTGAAATTCCAAAGTATAGTGTTTTGAAACACAAAATAATTTTTTATGAATGTTTAGTTTAAGAGGAAACTAGTGAATCATGGAAGGATAATACTAATACTAAAGCAGCAGCAAATCCAGAACTTAAAATGACACATTTTCTGTTATGTTTAATAATTAGGCATATAAATCTT
Organism: Margaritifera margaritifera; assembly: GCA_029931535.1. Classification (NCBI taxonomy): domain Eukaryota; kingdom Metazoa; phylum Mollusca; class Bivalvia; order Unionida; family Margaritiferidae; genus Margaritifera; species Margaritifera margaritifera. The sequence goes on along the minus strand of JAQPZY010001630.1, from coordinate 910,435 downwards.
TTTTTATCACAACTTGTTATATTTCTTTCTAATGTTTTTATATTAAATTTCATAAATATATGGTCACCATGTTAATTTTCAGGAAAAATCTGTTTTGTGTGTGTGTGTGTGTGTGTGTGTGTGTAAAGCCTTAGTTCAAAAACAAAGGTTCCACAGAAAGATGGTGTCTCACTTTTGTTCCATACAATGAAGTACCCAATAAATCTGACTTGCAAAAATTTTAATCAAAATTTAGCACACAATCTTACTGCTGACACTGCTGTCACTGCCAGAAGAAATTGATTTACTAATGCAGGCAAGACAAAAGTTAGTGTTCATGGTTCTTACTTCCTTTTGAGAAATGTTTTGCATTTAAAAAATCACACTTACCAGGAAAATTGAATCTTTGGCTCAAACTTGGTGCCTAGTGATTTTGTGAACAGAGGCCCTGATATTAACACAAAAAAACACTAATATATTTTTTATGATTGTATGCCACCATAGTGAGTCATTTGTAAATCATTTCCTCAGTTGCTGATCCCCCTATTAGTACAACTATGCCTATCTCCTCTTTTAAGAGATATATCAAAATTTCAAGACTGCTGCTCACACACACAAACCACTCTTGTTGATCATATCCAACAGTTTAAAATCTCAACATTTTTTAAAGAATGCTTAAGGATTTGGTAACATAACAACTAGACAGAGGCATGCTTATGCATGGATAGGATCAGTGCTGGATAATCCTAGTAGCACAAGTAGCATATGATATGGGCCCCACACTTTCAAGTGTTAATATTTATGTGTTTTTTTTAATTTAGGAGGCCCTGAACTAGCTTAATCCAGCACTGATGCTACGGGCCCCGCTACAGGCCCCACACTAGCTTAATCCGGCACTGGATAGGATATATAAAACCATTTATGCCCCCTTTCCCTTCCCAATCAAAAACTGCCTGCATGCATAAAGTTGAAAACCACACATAAATGGAGAGTACCACAAAGCATATGGACTTAGGATAGCTATTTCTTTAGCTACCTGTCTGATGTGGGAGTCACAGCAGCTCAGTTGGTAGAGCGTTGGACTCATAATCTAAGGGTTGGATTCGATACCTGCCCAAGCCAGTCTGGGTCAGCTGCCTTGGTGAGTCATTGGAAAAGGCACTTAGTTCCCATTTCCTTGGCATGATAAAAGTGTTGTTAAAACCAACAAAAATAAACAAACTAAATGTAATGTGGTGTTCTTTTGCCATGTTTTGGTGACTTTTGTTTCTGCAGAGTCCTGACATTCCAACAGTGAATTTGAGGGAGCCAGCATTTGTTTTAGTTACTGTGCTGCATTGTGTTGTGTCATCTGCACACAGTAAAGTTTGCCTGAAAAGAGAACAAATCTGGCTTTAGAATAATTGGAAGTACAAAGCACTTTCATGGCCATGGATATTTGAACAAATCTGGAACTATACTAAATTAAACTGGATTTGAGATTAGATTACATTACATTACATTTAGCTTAAATTAAATTAGATGTACCGTAACAGCATAATCAAGACATAAAAGCAACCAAATTAATACAAAAAATATCCATGACAATCACAATTAAATAAGCACATACTGTGTACAAAATTTAACAAATCAGTTTGAAATTTCAACTTCTCCTGTGGGCTTTAATTCCTAGGAAAAAAGTTCCTATTACATTGTAGAAATTCTAAAGAAAAATTGAAGCTACAAACCATCCAAATCATATATCAAAGTTTGAAGTCTATATCTTAAACAGTGCAAAAGAATGTACAAACCTGTGATAGCAGCAAGGCAAATATGCACAGAAGGAAAGGATCTGTTTTGAGTTTGTGTTGTTGATTTAACATTATTTTGCTTACTGACTATTTCTTAACATCATGCCTGAACAAAACATTTCCTTCACTAAAAAACCCGAGTTTAACTTGAATGTTTGTGAAAAGCATATCCCTGTGCTACCCTCTTTTGTCTCATATTTTTCGGTTTGGACAAGCCGGTGCATCGTGCATTTGTCTTATGCACAAATTGTTGAAAGGTGTGGAGAACGTAGATAGTTTCATCGACGATATTCTTGTATACAAGCATACCTGGGAAGAGCATATTAGGGCATTAATCGATCTATATGACAAACTCCACAAAGTCAATCTCACGGCGAGGCCCACCAAGTGTAGTATAGCATGTTCTAACTTGGAATGCTTAGGCCATCTAGTAAGTGGGTCAAGGCAGTTAAAACCCCACCCTGACAAAACTGAAGCGATAAGAGATGCTTCTAGACCTGGAACTGCAAGAAACAGGTTCGATCGTTCCTTCGGTTAATAGGATTTTACAGGAAATTCGTTCCAAATTTCGCCGCTATAGCTGGTCTGTTGATGGACTTAACTAGAAAGGGCAACCCAATTAAGTTTTGGGGCTCATGCCAGGAAAGAACTTTTAACGCTCTTAAGGGAAAATTGATCAGTGCACCAATCCTAAAGTTGCCAGAGTTGAATAAATCGTTTTGAGAACTGATGTGTCTGACACGGGATTAGGAGCAGTTTTGCTACAGGAGCAAGAGGAAGTAAAGTTACCCATCTGTTTCTTCTGAGTCCATACTGATATTACCTGCTTGCCTGATAGACCAGCCATATTAACACAATCTGAATGGATCTTAAATGGTGTCAACTTTATTTTTTCCCCCGACTTTTTCAAACCCTCATGTAGTAAATATTCCTCCAGCTTTTGTGTTTTTCTTTGCTTTTTTGATGATTACTTTTCAAGATGTCCTATGTCCTGCACAATGCTATCCTCTGTTATAGGCTTTCCACAAACTACTGTTGTTAGGACTTTGCATTTCTTAGTGGTCTTCTTTGATTTGTCCTGGAGTACATTCTCCTTGTTCCTGAAGAAACCTGCAGCTTGAATGCTTGGACTCAGAGCACGAGAACCTACTGTTTTGTCCTTGTTGGGAAGAAAGCATTTGTTATTTTGTGGAGAGCTGGCATGGTTGGCATTGGTAACTTTGTTTGAATCAGAGTCTTTGCTTTGACCGTAGAACAGTTTAGCTGGTATGAATGATGCACATTATATATAGCAGATGTATTGAAGGGATAGATTCCAAATTTTTTAAATGATGATTGAAGATTTGTACCATACAGACTTAAGTTGTAGGCTCTGCATGCTATCTCACATATGGCGTTCTTAGGAACATATCATGATTAACTTCTTGCATGAATTTTGCCCTTTCTTTATTCTAATATGGTTCAAAACATCCGATGTTTAGTGTTGTAGGACATGACTAGTGTGTGGTGATAATACAAAAAAGAATGATGTTAAGTTGTATTGCCCAATCAATGATTGCCAAAGATACATGCGATCTGTGCCCATCATACAAGAGAAGCAGTGGCTGGGATTGATCACGCCCTTGTACATAGCAGATGAAATATTCCTCCAGATATTTCCTAAATACTTGACCATTGGACCATCCAGTCTCACTAACAGTACCAGAAATTGTTGCACCCTCAAGCAATTCATTTCTCATTCACTTACCCAGAAATATAAAATAAGCTGGAATAGATGTACCTAAAGCATTTCCAGTCGATACAACAGTCACATTATATGACATTCCACCGGTAATTGCAACTGGTTTTGAGTTTTTATCGGTGACTACAAAAGGAGGTGTATGATTGTTGGAAATGCCCTTCTCATCAATGTAAATGTACTGTGGTTTATCCTTCAGGTTATAAGCATTCATGATTTTCTCTAGCTCTTCAAAATATGTGGTTACTTTTTCTCTCTGGACGTTCATTTGGCATGTACGATTGCAAGACCTTGGCTTTTTAACTTTTAAATTAAGCCATTACAATATGAAGTTGAGATAGCACTACAGTGATAGATGATTATCCTTCTGACGAAGTCCAATGTCAACAGCATAGTCAGTGGCCAAATTACATATATCTTAGCGGATATAACCATAGCCTTCTGTCACCAAAAGAGAAATGTGGTCTACAACCCAGGCTTCCTTCTGCAAGGAATATAATGGATTTGGCCCCGATTTAACGGTGTCAATGTCCACTTGACCAATGACATGTTGGCATAAAGTTGTTTTGAGAACACTATGTAACTTTGCCACCTTTTTAACCGGCATTTTTTCTTCTTAACATCTATGTATGCTTTAGTTACAGCTTCTTGGTCATAACAACAAGTGTCTATGCAGTTTTTCTACCATTTTTTAAATCATGGAAAACTGTGTGTAATGCATTTATAACTTGGTTCAAAAAGTTGAATACATAATTCTTTCAGAAATTATGTACATGTTGATTAATCAAAATATAAATATTTTTTTATCATAAATCAATTTCATTCATTATTCATTATAATTGAGTAATCTTTTTCTTTATTCAAAACTGCAAATAAGGAAAGAAAGAAAGAAAGAAAGGAAAAAAAAACCCAGATTAAATTAAAAAGCGAAATTTATAATTATTTTATTAATGGCTTCTGCTCGAAATAATCCTGCGAAGTGTCGCATGATTTTATTCCTTTGACAGATGACAACAAACCAAGTAGCAACAAGGGTTTCAATTCATTGACATTATGGAAAAATAAAGATATTTTGAATGAGCATGAAAGTGTATTAGGCAATTTTATGTATTTTGGTCACTGTTATACATAATATGTATACTTATGGCATTCAGATGAACTCAGACCAATTTGTTTACTTGCAGCAAAGTGTGAAACTGTTGCCAACTAAACTTCTAAAAATTGCATCATCAGCGGCATGTTATCACGTGATACCAAGAAAATAAATGGCCCCTCCAAAAACACACGACACTCCGAAACTGATCTAACGATAAGAAAAGTTTTAGGAATAATAATTTAGTTTTCTTAATGTCATTTTCCCTATAAACTTGCATTTTCTACGTGCTATTGATGTTGCTCTGCAATATATTTTTTTTTGCCGGAGCGTATGCACAACGATGTCACAGGTAGAAGTAGATTCCTGCGAAGTACGTCAAAACAAGTGACGTAACGGTAATACACGCACTTTCTGACAAAGGGTCATCTAGTTGAAAGCATGCGAAGAGTACGAGGGGATATATTATTTCATTTGATATGCATCATTTGCTAAAATAAATAATGTTTCAAAAGAAGTGATAGGTATCACTATGAAAGGAGCATGTTTCTGAATAGATGAAAGTAAGTGCTTAAGTGCGTCAAACCCAAGGACTCCAGTATACAGTCCCATAGGAATCTGGAGCATACACGAAAGTTATTTAAATTTTATGAAAAAGAATGATAACGCGTTCTTCAATTTTCTTATTACATATTACTTATCTGCCTACGTATCTGCCATTTTTGTGTAACTGGTATGACTTACATACCCAACCTGTAACCATAATCAAGCAGAAACCAATTTCACTCCTATCCTCAGCAGATAAATGGCTGCCAATTTACGCCGGTTTTACAAGTTGTTACATTTGTATTTGGTTATTCGGTGTAGTTCAAGAAACGAATGAACTCATCTTGATTATAATTTGTCGGCATTATGGAAAAATGTCCAATTTAATTTCTTTTAAAAATATTAAAGTTTTATATGTAGGGATTAAGTATTGAGTTTAAAACTGCTCTTTAGGTGGCGCTTTTACTTTGTTGTAGATTCTGCCCGACTAGGATGTGTTGGATCGCTTGTGACCAGAAATATAGTTTGGCATAACTAGTGACAGTATATATATATATATATATATATATATATATATATATATATATATATATATATATATATATATACACACACACACAGTGGTGAAAATAAATTTCAATGCATTTTCTACCCTTATCAAGCGCCGAAGTTCAACATCGCTTAACATTTGGCATGCGTCGATTATAAATAACCTATGCCTAATTTGCCTACTTGTTGTCAGTCTAGAACATGTCGCAAAGGAAACGACTTGTTTTGGTTTTTTTTTTGTTTTTTTTCATATACAGGTACCCGACCTAAGCTTGAAATGGGTATATATTATGAACATATTATGTTTCAGTTTCAAGCCTAGTTCACGATTTCTTAATGGTGTTCGCATTTACAGTGTTACTTTCAATAATTTAGGCGTCATTTTGATGTGGAGAAAGTTTCCCTTTCAACGACCTATCCACACATCTTTACGAGTCAGATATCTGAAAATTTAAGAAACAGCATGTCCAATTTTTTGCGCTTTTTCATCTAGTCAGGCAATGTTACTGTTGCCTCAGGTCACCGGAATTTTCAAGACTGAAACTTTATTGGTACATTGTCGTGCCAAAGGGAAGATGCAAGCAGATATTGCTATAAGTATGTAATTTACTTTTTACAAGAAAAATGTTGCCAATTTCCATTCGGAATAAGTATTTCAAGTGTTCCGGCCAATTCCCACCAACTTTCACACAATCCATGCTGTTATAATCTTTCTATGACACAGATAAGGTAGAGACAACAGCTGACTGGTCGAAATCTAGTTGGAGTAATGACATAGAAATGTTCCTATTCTTATGGTCAATAAGCAGTATTTCTTTTTATGGCGCCCGCGTGTAGCTCTGTAGAACGGCGGTTTAAACAAAATGGATCATTTAGTACAAAAGTTGGTGGAAATCGAGATGATTGGAATTCTTCTTTCAAATGCAAGTTACTGACATTTTTCTTGTGAAAAGTAATTACATACTTAAATAAATATCTTCTGGCGTCTTTACTTTGGCGTGACGTTGCATTAATAAAGCTGCTCCGTCTCGAAAATTAATGGTGATCTGGACCGGACGAAAATATTTTTTTTTTCATTCTCTGGCTCTTGTCTTCTCCCATATCTAACTCATAAAGATGTTGAAAATAAAAATTATGAGACCTAGATTACTGAAAGGTTTCACTGTAAACACGAATACCACTAAGAAATCGAGGACTATATGTGCAACACGAATACCACTCTAAGAAATCGAGGACTATATGTGCAACACGAATACCACTAAGAAATCGAGGACTATATGTGCAATTTCTCGAGTTAGAACCTTTGTCTCTTATATGTTTATCTAAGGCGCCATGTATTAGAACACAATATTTTCATGATTTTTATCCATTTTAGTATTAAACTTGCAACAGGTACCTGTGGTTCTTTAGTAAAAACGTGAGGACAGGCACGAGTAACTCTTGCAACTCACTCGTCCCAGGGACGAGTGCTGGCGAACAATTTTTCCTGAACCCTGTATAATATATATATATATATATATATATATATATATATATATATATATATATAATGTTAGTCTCAAACCTAAATCATCATTCAAATATCAATTGCTTCGGTGACCTTAGCTAAGGAAAATTTAAAACATGAATCCGTTTCGTTTCACAATTAAACTCACCATCACACACCAGAATCACAAATTAAAGTTGAAACAAATTTTCTGGTACCCCCCCCCCCCCCCCCCCCCCCCCCCCCATATCAGCGTATATTACAAAAAGTGAGTGCTGTGATTGTTTGCTACGCAAGTGTTTAGTAATGTCGGCGTCGGTATTTGAAACACTACTATAACTTATGCATGTTCCGATTTTTGTCTAGGGGGTATTATCACAGAAATGCCTGATAAATACAAACTTGATTTGAATCTAGCTCTTTGATGTGGATACAACTACTAAACAATATATCTACAAGAGAAAATGCCTAGTAAGCAAATCAATCAACTATTTAATACATTTAACTCTTACTCTAAGAAGAAGAAGAAGAAGAAACGCATGAAGAGACCGGATAGCACAGTTACTGATCTCTTGCTTGACACCTCTATGATGCCTGGTTAGATTCTATGTGTATTCCAGTTTTCAGATGCCCTTCCATTGTTGGTGAATATCTGCGGCTACTCTGGTTTGAAATCAGCCGTCAACTTTGCAGACTCTCATTTCAATCTTAACAGTAACAGTAGCAGCAGCAGAAGAAGAAGACGATGTTGACGAGGAGGAGGTGGAGGAGAAGGAGAAAAAATAATTGGTAATATAGAAAACTACGCATGATAAAATATTTACATGTGTTCAAACACTGATAGCATAATGCTCCTCTTATTGTTCTGTTGTTTTGTTGGTTTTTGTTGTTGTTTTTTTTCTAAATTATTCTGTACATGATGAAGCCATTTGAACCATTATTCTATTACTGAATTAAAAACTGAGGTAGAATTTATTGATTTGACAATAGGTTTTTTTATTTCAAGTTAGTCAGCCAGGTCTGTGGCATTTGTCGCACGTATAACATCGATTGAACGGTGTTTTCATTTATTAACTGGAACTAAGATTAATGGTTCTTAACTGGTTAAGTTTTATTCTCTTATCAAAATTATAAGACGCAAAACACGATGGATCAGTTAAATGTTTCGGATTAAACAGTACAGTTAAGGCGATGCTTGAGTCTTACCGGTCGATTAAGAGTCTGGTCCTGCAGTGCTAAAGCGATAGGAACCAGACTACACGATTGGAACTTGATTCAAGAAAGATTGCCCAAAAGTTAAAATAACTTATAAAATGTTAAAGATTGTAATAATGGCATGACATTTAATCATAACATTTTCATAAATGCATGCAAATAAGCTTTGACCTGCTAAATTTTAATTTTGTTTATCTCATTTGATTTTTGCTTAATCGTGCTAACAAGGTCTTCATAAAAAAAGCCCAAGTGCCAAAAATACAAAATGTGTAAAAAAAAAAAAAAAAAGTCGCTGTAATGGCTTTTAAATCAAAACATGCTAAATGGGGAAGTGTACTTCTAAACATACAGTAGTTCACTGTCAGTGTAATAATTGATTGTTGGTATGAAATGTGACATTTGACGGAAACTTATTTCGGTTTATGTCAGTTCCTCACACCTTCTGCCCATAATTTCATACCAATAATTGGGCGTCCCTTATTGTACTAAACAAATCGTCCAGCTTACTCGCTACGTCAGGCAGTTTATATATGCTTACCGGATCCATGCAGACTTAACAAACCGTACTGTATCATCTTACATGTCATTTATTTATTATACCTAGTAATAAATATGTGTAGCCATATTTGCTACTAACGTTGACAAAGAAAGTAAGCCTAACACAACCACAGACATGCGACATTAAATAAATAAACCAAATAAATAGATCGGTCTTAATGTGCATGGCTTTAACTAGTACGAGTTGAAAAGCGCAGGTAAATGTATGGACATTGTAGATCAGATTGTTGGCCGAAACTTTTTTAATAGATCAAAAACAAAATACCATTCACCCTAACAGATGACCCTCTTAAATATAATTTGTCAATTTAAAAACAAAAGAAAAAACAAAATCAGTAATAATTCATAATGAATGTAATGAAACTATAAAAATGTAGCAAGTCTCCTTATATATAACAAACGTTCAAAAAAGTACACGCATAGTGATTTGGGGGTTAAAAGGTCACATTCACTGTGACAGAGAGAAGTCTATCGATCTTGGGGCCAAAAGGTCAAAGGACAGTGTAACTGTGATTGAAAGATGGACAATAGCTTCTGCACTTTAACTTAAGTTTTATATCTCAGACCTAAACTAAACTGTGTAGGTGGCTTCCACGTGGAGTAAGGCACACGCCTAGTAGTTTTGGGGTTAAAGGGTAAAAAAAAAGCTCACTGTTGCCACAAAAAAATGTTAGAAATGGCTTTTGCACAAAACTTTCTGTTCTCGATCATGTAACTTCACCAAAGTTCATGAATGGCTTACACTAAGGTTAAGAAACAGGGTCAAAAGGTCAAGGTCACAATGTCTCAAAAGAAGAAACACTGTTTTTGCATAAAAACTTCAGTCATGACCATATACCTTAACCAAAGTTTGTGGAAGGATTGCGCTTAAAGTAAGGAAGAGGTCTCTCGATTTTTGTGGTCAAACGGTCATGGTCATGGTCATTGTGCCTTAAAAAAACCCACTTTTGTTCCAGAGCAGGTTCCTTGATCAAACTTTGTGCATGGCTTTCACTTACGATAAGAAAGAATTCAGAGTCATAGTAAGTCTAGTAAGAAAATAATGACTTCTGCATAGCAAGTTTAGTTCAAGATCATTGAGACGAGCTGGTCAATAATCACCAGAGTCAAATGTGACTTGCAAGCGTGCTCTGCTAGTGCCTACATAGACGACTATTAAACACGCGGCGAGCGTATAATGTACCGTCCACAGTACCTCTTTTTTACAATACACAATATAAAGAGAAAATAAAATCCCGACCATTGCTACCTTATAGACCTCCCAATGAAATTAAAAGTATATTTATCCTACAAGATTGGTCGCAATTACTATTTAGAAAGCTTTCTTCATTAAATCGATGCCGTGTAGAGCTCTTTAAAGGTTTTGGGTAAATATTTTCACAAGCTTTTACTTAGTCATGATGTCTTTCATACAGATAGCGTGCCTGCTCTAATATTGGCGCTTCGAAGTTTGGGGTGTTTTTGCATTTCACTATATACTATATCTGTCAAAACACTTCCTCGATTTAACAAGAAGGAATTTATTTTTAATAGCAAAAACACAAACATATTTCACCACCATGACAATTAATGTCATTTTATGACACCAGTACTCGACAGAAGGTAAGAAAAAAAAACTTAAATGATTTTTTTTAAAGTGTGATATTGAAAGTTCCTGCTTCTTAAGTTCAAAGGGCGACATTTTGTGCATTGAAGGGAAAGTCATGTGACAAAGATGTTTGTAATATCATTGGACCAAACTTGACATAATTTTGGTTCTGGTAACCTTAAACAGATTTCCAAGGTCACTAGTTGATATCTTGTTTAAATAAGCTGATGTTCACTTGAAACATGTCATGGAAACCATTTGTCATGACAAATTATATCCTTTTTTGATGTTGATAACAGCGTAAATGGAAACGATACTCTTTGCATAGAAACCCGTCTACATAAAATACACAATGGATTTCTTAAATTTGTCCTCTATATAAACTACAGAAGTTTATATACAAGTTTAAAATGACAGAATCAAACTTCGCAAAAATAATGGTAAATATGCAAGTCAATTAAGAGCCAAATCAATATCAAATTAAAAATTGTCAAGTGATCTTTAAAATTAGGTCTTTGTCACCAGAACCTAATAAAGTTTTGGAATCTTTTAAAGCGTCTACATATCCATTTAGGTCAGGTTTGGTTCAATTTCAAATATCTTGCTCACACGTTAAGTAGGCCTCCGTCACCCACGCATGATGCATTACCCCCACTGCATACAGAATGTCACCCTGTAAGCTTGAAATTTGCTCAAGGCGACAAAAAGCTAATATGGCCCAAAGGCATCTGGATACAGAATTGGTCGTTTGGTCAAAACATATTAGATACAGAAGATAACTGAACATAACTTTATTGATATGACGTATGCACAAAAGCACAGTCAATATTAGATATATTTTGCTTACAAGCTGATGTTCTTTATTTGTTTGCAAGCTGATTCCTTTACAAAAAAAAAAAAAGTATAACCTGTGAACTTGAAAATTATGTTACAATCACCAAAATCTAATTATGATGTAGGTCTTAATCAAGGCATCTAAATATCCAATTAAGGCTGAACTGGTTCAGTAGTTTTTAAGATACAAGGGCAGTGTGAGCACCCCAACCCCACCGCAGGTAAACAGTGTGAGCACCCAACCCCACCGCAGGTAAACATAATGTCACTCTGTAACCTTTAAAGTAGGGTAAAGTTTAAAAATAAAAAAAATTAAATAAAAATAAAAAATCATGAGATCACCCTCCAAAGGCTTTTGCATATTAAATTTGGTCCAGTTCGGTCAAACCATATTGAAGATATCTTACATACAAGCTGATGTCATTGACTTAATACAAATGATAACCATGTGACTTTGAAAATACAGTCACAGTCACCGGAACCTAATTAGGTTTTGCAACCAGCTCAAGGTATCCAAATATATTTGTTTTGTTTGGCTCCATAGTTTTTGAGCTATTTTAAAAACCAATATGTCTCTCTTCCCTGCAGAGGTGAGGGTAACATAATATCCTTTGACAATCGACGTGCTGTTTGACGTCATGGTAGGAAGAGTACCATTATGCATAAAAGGAGAAGTGGTGTCCCGACAAAAGCGCGCCGACAAAAGAGCGCCGTCAACAGCGCGCAGCTTAAAACCCCCCGACAAAAGCGCGCCGACAAAACCTGAAACCAGCGGACAGAATCGCGCAAAAAGAAAAGCGCGCAGAGTAGAAGTAGACATGAAATGTGAGATAATTTGTAAGTTCCAAAATTTATTTGAAGAGTCATTCTTCAAAGCTACTTGCGTACCCGAAACTGTATAAATAGCACAAATATGTTTAGTCCGAAACATTTGCAGTTATGGAAATAACCGAAAGAAAGCTAATCAAAACGCGTGCATAGCCGTCTTCCCGGCAGCCCGGATAGTTCGATGTTTTTTCCATCTCGGCCAGTGTCTTTGGCGCAAAGTGCAAGAATTTCATTTGGCAGATTCGTATCGTGATGATGAAAACTTGCGCGTGCATGTCAAAATGATGCTAGCTCTCTTCTTCTTCCCTTCTTCCCAGTTGCTAACACACCGGCAGCGTTTGACGAGTTGGTTGAACACTGTCCTCCACAATTAGCACCGATAACCGATTATTGGGATTTTAATGAATGGATGATGTTATTTGTTCTTTAACGCCATATTTCTGCATATCGAGATGTTAATTAATAAACGATGCTTAATGATCTTTAATGCTCTATTTATTAGTTTTTTCTTTACTAGAGACACAACATAGTAATTGTTGTACGCTTTCGTCTTTGCGCACTTTTGTCGGCGCGCTTTTATTCCTGCGCGCTTTTGTCGGCGCGCTTTTGTCCTGCGCGCATTTGTCGGGATGCCAGGAGAAGTATATAAACATTGTTTTAAAATGTTCGATCGAACAAGATCTTTAATTTGATACTTCTAACATTGGAATGATGGGTGTATCTTCTGAGTAGTGGGGTTGGTAATCGCCCTCTTGTATGCTCTCTTATTTAAGAAAAAAAGAATATAGGGACTTAAAGATAAGAATGTATTTATAATATAGAAACATAATACTCAGTTGCACATGGACATCTGTATTGGAGGATTTTGGTCGTGTGAATTGAACAATGTCATATTTTCTGGGTCGACGATAAGATTAATATAATAATAAATGTAGAAAAATGCCCGGTTGTTCAGTTATTGTCCCCGTTTTTAGACAGACTGATAGAGGGCAACCTTGATAATCATGTCTCCCCTTGACCAGACTAAAAGCGATAGATCCTTCATTTTTGTCACTTTTTGTTGCCGGTTTTCTTTCTAGTAAGGGTAAATTTAAAATATTTTAATAATAAATGCACCGATTTTGCAAAGCTATTTTGTGACCTAATTAATGAAACCAAGGTGCCCAACACACACTCAAATTGCGAAGCTCTTCCTAAACGTTATTCCAAATTTCTGAACATTCGGTAAAATGGTTTCAAAGAATTGCTCCACACAGGATCTAAGTACACTTTAAATGTAAGCAAGCATAAAATATAAGGCATTATGACCTTGAAAATGATGTTAAGGTCATAAAACTTAGTCCATTCTTGTGACTTCCAAGGCATGTTTCCATGCAAGTTTGAAAGGGCTATTGAAAGGATTTGAAATACGCTATGCACATGATATGTGATTTATATTCATTATGATAAGATACTTCAAAATTATCAGATGACCTCATAAACGAGTGTCAAGGTCACCAAAATCTCAATCCATGAAAATTGGACAGTTTGAAATAATTTGGCCAAATGAATGATGTACTTACAACCATCACAGAAATGCATTAACTGGGTTGTGGTACTTAAAGACAAGGCTGGGGTATACAAGTATGATTCACTCAGCTATGTTAATTTGTCCCTGACTGTAGAGGTGAACAGACATTTGAGAAGGCCTTTCAAAAATTGCATGGAAGCATGCTTTGGAAGTAATTTTTACTTGCTCATGCAAATTTGTTCAATTATGTGTATTTGCTAGCCAAATTAACCTGGGCAAGTAAAAATCATTGTTGGGTAAGTGAAATTTCACATAAGTACCCCAATTGTTACATTGCTTAAAGAACAAGAATTTTAATTTTTAGACTATATTCATGGTAAAGTCATTGCTGGGCTTGAAGGTTAAAATTTAAGTTGTTGCCCTCTGGAAATGATGTCTTTGCAAAATAATAAAGCAAGTGTTCCGCTGAACACAGAATGTATCCGTAAATGGCGTTGTGATGATGCAGCTTCCTGCTTGCCATATTTAACCAATAATAAGCCCATGCTTAATTATAAGCTCACCCTCCATTTGTACAAAATTTGGGCAAATATTTAGTTAGGATATCTTTGCTTATAATAAACCCACTCCTTACTCTTAGATCAATTTATTAGGCTGACCCTCTGAAAAACAAGGGCTGCAAAAGATGGATTTGTAAAGGGCAAGTAAATAAGACATGTTTTATTTTCTTTCAATTTAATTAGAAACTGAATAGAATTAAAACAAAGAAACAAAAAGAACAGTAATATCTGCGTAACATTAATCCTTTTGATCATGGACATTTACAGCATCATAAAACAAAAACATTTATTCTGAGAAGTATTTCAACATAAGTTTGTATCACAACACCTTGTTGTCAATCTTGTCACTGAAAATCAAAGATATAATATAAACATTTATGCATGTCCTTTTCTTGTCGGAGGAGGTTTTACTAATTTCACAAAGATCCATTCTACTCTCCTAATCTCATTATTGATGTTCATACACAATATAATAATAGACTGAACGGAACTACAGCTATTGGTTTTCTCCATATTTTGAACTGTAGGGAATCCCATGGCTAATTCATCAATTCGTAATAGAGATCAACCATACAGACACTGGACACTGCCATTCCATTTAAATGATTTCAACCGAGTTCTGCAATGAAAACAAAACTTCAAATTACCTTCTGCAAGGCTACATACATAAAAATGTAAGCTTTCACCAGTAGTTACAAGAACCTGTTATTGTCAAACTCTAAAATAAAGATATAATAGAAACCAAACCAAAGGCAAAAATTTAGTTTATTGAAATGCAGTAACAATGTGGTACAAAAATTGCCTGGTTTAACTGATGAATAGTAAATAGTCTGATAAACCTGTTGGTTACTTATGCTTGTGATATATAAATATAAACAAACCCAACAACAACTGTCGGAGTTGTACTTTAACTTTTAGAATTAGTTCTTAAAATATTAATTGAAAAGTTTAATAACTCTTTAAGTGATGCCTGAGTAATAAAATTACTATTTCTGGTCACAAGGCATAAAATTCAATTTAAAATAAAGAATTGAAAATTTATACTTACACTTTTATTTTTGATCCAGTACTGACAGAACTTTTGAACCCCTCCATCAATGGTTTGTTTCAAGACAAAAAATAATTACATCATGTAAATATTTGCACATGAATAGATATCACATTATTATTGTTATTATTTTTGCATTAGATAAAGTATGTATCATAAGATTTCCTCAGGCGACAGCGTATAGCTTCCTGATGTCGTTGTAGAGCAATCATCCTCATTTTGGGATTGTAGCATACCTGTATTTTTAAAGAAAGAGTTCACTGAGGTATCTCCTGTACAGTCCATGGGAGAAAGTGTTGTGAAGTAAGGATTTCTCCATGAAGTAGATTTATTAAGATCCCTGAATGGTCTAGTTGTGTAGTATTTATTTATGGATATATCAGGGTAGCCTGTTGGATTGTCTTCATGTTGAGCACTATTTGGAAAATTTCTGTCCTCCACGTAATGTGTGTAGGGTAATCTTGACGAAGAAGGTCTCTTAAGCTGACTATACAGGTTTGCATTGTAAGCTGCTGGATCATTGCCTCTTGGCAGAAATTGTGGAGACTGGTGATGCATGTCTGTTTGGACAAAATCAAATCCTTTGTGGTCATCTGAAAGAAAAGACTGACTTTAAGATTTTGGAAAAAATTTATATCTTGCTAAAAACATTAAATAATACAATCTTAATTTTGCCTTTGACAACAAGTACAATAAAAACATAATGTTCTTATAAGATGGTAATTGTTCTCAAATACAAATTATTTTAAATCAATTTAAATTAAATTTTGGACATCCAATGAGTTATATGTGACTTTTGATCACACATACACTTAACCAATCTTAGATATACATAATGATATATTACAAATCTCAACAATTTATAACACAACTTCCAGTATTTTCTGTTAAGCAAATCTGACAACTTTTCTTAAATGTTGAAATAAATTCAAGAAAATAAAGTTTTGCTTCAAATGATGACATCAACAGTAATCTTAACAGTCAACTATCAAAGTTCCCTACCAAAATACTGAGCGTAAGGATTTTCTTCCCTCACATAACAGAAACATTTGAGATTGAAATAAAAATGTTGGTGCTGACCTTCAATGTTTATACAATTAAACAATGCCTATTTAGTAGATCTAAGAAAATGAAAGGCAGAAAATGCAGGCTGGGCCATTGTCAATGACTGGATAGTAAATGAACACATTTTTGGCTACATTCAAAAGTATGGACTGTGAAATGTATCCTACATGAAAAAAGTTTGAAGCTCTGATCACATTTCCGCTTAACAAAAAATTCTTACCTGTAGAAGCTGGAACACTGGACATGTCCTCCTCACTGCAACCCCTCCCACTATCACTAGGAATTGTTTCCCCTGATGTATGGCTGTGACTGTCCTCCAGGTGGCCAGGAAACTGAAAAGAGATTTGAAATTATACTAATGAAGATTTTCTCTAGCCAAATATGAAATATGTTATTGGCTTTTGGGATACAGTACAATATACACACACCCTCCCACACACACCCACATACAAAACATCGTTGCCAATAATTAAAAAAGAAAAAGCCTAATGCTGCTGTCATTGTTGTGTCTACAACCAGTGGGTGTAAGACTCATCGTGTAGCAATTCATCTTTTCGACTTTGAACCTCAATACACAAGTGTTAACTTTATTAAGTTATCTATTCTAAAATCTAGCAAACATCAGCATCATCTTCATCATCAAAATCACTATTGATAAGAATCTTACCTGCTTCTGATGAAGTTCTTGTTCTTGTATCCACTGTTTGGCACGGATCTGTAACATCATTCGCTGCAGTCTGATGTTTTGGAGCTGTTTATTTACCCTGTCCTGATGCAGTTCTTTACTGGATCTTACACTATTTGGTGGTCCCATGGAACAAAGCTGCAATTTCAATAACTTTTGTTAAAAAAAATTTTTAACCTGTACAAGGAAATATACATTAAAAAATAAAAACTGAATTTCAGACAAATAGAAAATTAGTAACATGTACAGTAAGAAAAGACATAAATACTCAAAGGGTGATCTTACTTTCAACAAACTGTGTTTATCCACAAAATAAATTACTAAAACCAAGATTTTATACTGAGAATTTTACACTAAGATACATCAGAAAATCTGTTCTTTGTAAATCCACAGCAGTTATTTAAACAAAATGTCATAAATGGTTAGATTTAAAGTTGATAATCTGATAAAAGAATTGTGAAATTCATCCTTCTTTTATCAAGTGATAATCTTTCCATGATTGTTATGTTATTGTAGCCATTCTATAAACAATAAATATGATTTTGAAGGCCAGAGGAGGAGGAGGATTTAGGTTAATTGTATCCATCAATACTGTCACATACCTGATTATCTGTGTCTGATTCAGCAGGTAGTGTGGAGCAGCCCGACAAACTGATGACTGTGTGACATTTGGCGAGGGGGTCATTGGAACTATCAAGTCTAAAATTAATTACTTTCTTATTATTTTGTTCATTTTGTCTGTCTGTTTGACTTCCTAATACATTCAGGACTCTGTCCATTGAGCTGACTGGTTTTGTTACTGAAGACTGCGGTTGAAATCCAAAGTGAGAATCTGATTGGCTTTTCTCCTGAAGAGTTTTTTGGTTGTTCCAATCAAGGCGTTGTAAGAAAATTATTACAACAATTGTTGCTCCTAAAAATAAAATGATAGCTAAGACAACTACCACAGAAATAATGATGTATTTACTATCATTGCTTGATGATACTGATGTAACTCTTGATGCATTGGTGTATCTCAACTCAATTTCTAGAGTTACAGAAGATGATAGAGGCATCTTTCCTTTGTCTGCTATGAGAATTGCCAGTGAAACAATCATGCTAGAATCAATACTGACAAAATTTTGTATGTTAATATGTCCAAGAGTTTTGTCAATTCTAAAAATTCCAAGATCATTTCCTGCAGATATACTGTAAACTAGAAAGCTGTTGTCTCCTTCATCATTGTCATATGCCTGAATCTGGTAGACAAATGTGTTCTGTTCATCTGGGTATGGAATAGAGACAGTGTTGTTCTTTTCACTTGGATAAGTAATCATTGGCACATTGTCATTGACATCTGTGACAAATACAGATATATGAGTGATGCTGCTAAGTCTAGGTTCACCCTGGTCTGTAACCATGACATCAAAATCGTAGCGACTCTGTTGCTCTCGATCCAGTTCCTTATTTGTCTTGATAAGTCCATCTTTAAACACAACAAAAGGGGTATATGAATATTCTGGTAGCATGGCAAATGACAATTCGGCATTAATTCCCATGTCCCCATCCACTGCCTTCAGGTAACCAACACTGGTATCAGATGGCAGGTTTTCTGAGATTTTGAAAGGGTTGGCAGCGTTAAGGAACCTTGGTACCTGATCATTCTTGTCCTCAATATGTAAGGTAACTGTTGTGGTACCAGTCAAGGCAGGGCTGCCAAGATCTATGGCAAGAATCCTGAAAACAATCCTCTCATTTGCCTCTCGATCAAAGATTGCCGCAGCATACAGAATTCCATTGTTACGTCCAACTGTGACCATTCCTTGTCCATCCTCATGTACATAATACTGAACCAGTCCATTGTTGTCGATATCCTGGTCAGTGGCAGAGACCTGTAGAATGATCACATTAAGATCATTATTCTCTGGAATGAATCTAATATAATTATCAGATTTAAAGTTTGGCTTGTTATCATTCACATCGGTGACACGGACAAGAAAACTTGTTGAAGAACTAAGTCTAGGAGATCCATGGTCAAAGCAAATTATGGTAATATTATGTAAATTTTGAGTTTCTCTATCCAGTAAGTCATGCACTGTCACTATGAATCTCTTGAGGGTTCTGGTGCTTCCAAGGTAGTCCACTGAAAAGAGTGAGCTGGATGACGCACAAGAAATATTTCCATTTTGCCCCGAATCAGTATCAACAACCTCTAGATTTGCTACAAATGTTCCTAAAGTAGCTGATTCTGATACATTAATAAACCATAAATTTCCTCCCACGGATGGAACAAGTGAGACTATTGGAGCATTGTTTTCTGAATCTATGATGTCCACAATAATTTCTGATTGAGATACCAGTGGCTCCATACCATGGTCAATGGCTTCCACAATAAACTTGTAAGTTTTTCCTTGTTCATTCATCAGTTTAGTTTTTATCCGCACCTCACCACTTTGAGTATCAATGTCAAAAATCTTCTTAATTGTTTCAGTATATGACTGATGATCACTGATTCTGTATGTCACCCGTCCATTTTCTCCAAGGTCAGCATCAGTTGCAGACAGTGTCAAAACAACTGAGTTTGGGGGAGTGGTTTCATTTATAGCAACATGATAAGTTGCACTGCTGAAATTTGGTTTATTGTCATTAACATCAAGGATATAAATATTTACTGTTAAAGATCCTGACATTACAGGGTTACCACCATCTTTAGCAACCACAATTAGTTTATAAAAATCTTGCATCTCTCTATCAAGTTTGCTGTGGAGTATAATCTTCACTTGCACACTTCCATCTAAATTAGGTTCTATATCCAACTCAAACACATCATTGCTTGGCACAATTTCAATGCTTTGGATAGAGTTATTTACTCCTGTATCTCTGTCCACTGGACTGTCTATGCGGTAGACTGAACCAACTTGCACTCCTTCTGATATCTGCAGGGTCATACTCTGTTTTGGGAAAAGTGGAGAGTTATCATTTTTATCCTCAATATACACTTTCACGGTGATATATTTATAGAAACGATCATCTGGATAATTTATACCCACATCAAACTTCAGAGCACATGTTAGTGAAAATTCACAGACTGATTCTCTATCCACAACAACCAAAGTGGTGAGATCCCCTGTTTCCCTGTTGATGTGGAATAAACTCTGGTATTCTGGAGATGAAAAAAAGAAGTATTTGTATGTTTGATTACTTTGTGTTATGTTCAACAGGATGGCTTTCTCCTTGATGCTTCCAACCAGATGGCCAACTGGTAATCCTTCAGGAATTGAGAAAATGATGACTGGTGCAGTGGATTCTGCAGACTGGCACACTGTAATCACAGTGCAAAGCACCGAAAAGACAGGAAACCTCATCTTAATTGTGTTGGACATTCATAAATCTTCTACTGCCTTGTTTTCATCAACAAACAATAATGATGATACATCTGGAAAGAGGTAAATAAGGTGAAAAATATTTTGAAGCAGTAAAGTCCAAATTCAGTGCAATACAAAAGGACAAAAGTTGATGCACCTCAGCTTTTGATTGGCACAAATTCTTCCAAGCAAAGTGACTAAATAATCTACAAATCCATGAAAAAACAATTTTCACATGCAAGTTCACATAAATTAAATGTTAATATAAAATTTTATTTTTGATAACAGTTCATTCTATATGCAAGGCAAAGAAATAATTCCAATTTACATGTATAATACGAAGTTTCCCATTTTGTAAAATTCATTTTTTAATTCTGATAAACTTTTTCAACTTTTGATACAAAAATAATGCTGATTCGAAAATAAAGCTTTTCACACAAGTGAAGCCAAAGACAATAGTTCTTTATATACTGTTTTCATCGTGCTCATTGATTACCGCAACTAGTACAAATATTTTAAATAAAATGTACTGGCTGTCTGCGTATATTTACATCAAAGATTAATTAAAATGTAATGTAGATCCAACAGAGATAGTCTTCATAAAATTATGATGTATTTATAAGTAAAAATAAAATGTATGTCAAGAAAAAAATATCAATATGCTGTCTTTCTCCCATGAAAAGACCAGGAGGGCCAGATTAATAAATTTTGTCAAAAAGTAAGGGGTGGGCATATTATAAGACAAAGATATCCTTTATTGTTGAACGGAGCATTTACTAAATAAGAAGATTCCGAAATTTGGTAAAAGTTGGGAGTGGGTTATCATCAGAGAAATACAGTAATTATAACACCTTCATGTATATATTTCAAAATCTGATACATTTATCAGCTGGTCCAATTAGTTGATAATTTTAATGGGGAATGGTTTGTGTCTAATTAAAGAGACTATACTGTATTAATTTTTACATGAGATATATAGCTAAATACCTTCAATCATAAAATTTTAATAAGCACAATTTTTTGGCATAATTAAATCTGCAACAATTTTATTTACAAATGAGTAATAAGAAAAATATTGAAAAATCTCAATTTGAGGGAGAAAAATTAAGAAGTTTAGGAAGACCAGGGTCTAAAAAGCTGAAAGTACCTGATGAAATAAAATTATTTCCCAGCATGAGGAAGTCCCTTTGATCCAATCTTGGATTATGCAATCAACGAGAAATTTGTTTAGCCTACAAAAAGGAGGATCACCCAAGTCTTTGAGTCATTCTCAGTGATATAATTCCATTGTATGTTCTACCAGAATAAAATCACTTCCAAGTCCCTAAATCAATGACTGATTGCCACCACTGAAATTTGCAATAATAAATAGAAACTTTAGATATCTCGTATCTTAAATATGCCACACATATGAAAGACTACTTGGCTGTATCAAACACCAATCCAATAATAATCCTCTACCATATTCCACCTGGATTGAAACAATATGACTTGTGTGATAAGGGTCTCCAATTTTATCCAGTTTTGACCACTGGAGGTTATCATTGGCAGATTTGGAAAGATCCAACACAAAAACTGACAAACTTATTGACTTGTTTTGAATCTTTCATTTCATATTCATACATAATTTCCAACATGTGACAACAAGCAAACACAGGTGTCCTTGAAAAAGTCCTGTGATTTTCCAGAGTGTTGACGGCAGGTGAGGCAACAGGTGTCTGAGTTTCATTTTTATTCACCAGTTTATACAAGTCTTGTCCATTTGGAGTGAAACTTGTTTATTATGGATAAAATCAGGCATCAAGTTGGATTGCAAAATAAGCTGGGTGCATTCTAACACAATAACAGACTTTCCAGATGCTTTCTAAATGGAAAATCTCTGTTTGTTTTTTTTTTAATTTAACTTCATCTTGGACAAGCACTTATTTAATAATATTGGGCATTTCTCTCATGATGAGTTCACAGATCCCTCTTCTAAATGATTTTAAAAGAATGGCATGGTTTTCTTATGGGAAAATATTTACTACAAAATTTGTACAAGTGGGGTACAGGGTTATATGTGTTATGGTATGCAAAACTGCAGTAAACAAAAAGCACACGGTTTTCACAAAGTGATCTGCAAGTTCAAATCTTTTGAACAAGGTCATGAATGTTTAATTTAAAACTGAAAATAAATAAATAAATGTAGTAAAACTGAAGTCATAAATAGTTCTTGTACAAGATTTAAACATCAAATGCCTCATAGAAATGAATTAAACTTGTAGATTTTGTTCAGTAAGCAGCTAATAAATAAAATGAATAGTAGTTTTGATAAATCTACTATTCATTGTTAACATATTCATAATTCCGTCATACTCAAGTGCATAAATGAATAACCTTTTGCAAGTTTCTGATCTATTTCAATTACGAACCTTAAAACAAGTTGTTTTATTTAAGTTTATACAATTGTGAAACCAAGCAAAATAATCCAAATCATTTGTAACCCTTTGAGGATAGTCACATAATTATAATTTACACATTGGGTTTCTTTGTGTATTTTTTCAGCCAGGTAAAAACTGGTATAGTTTGCCAAACCTACTGTGTACTTAAAGACCACTAGAGAGAGGACAGTAGCCAACTTTATTATATTAATTTCACCTGCCTTTGATCTCATAAATTAACTGATCTCTATAAAAAGTCTAGTTGTTTTAGACTCATTGATCAGGGTCTATGTTGTTTGTTCTACTGATTAGTCCTTACAAATTGCATAGACACAGGTCTGCCAGCACATTATGCAATGGCAGATCTGGGTCTATGCAGTTTGCAGTTGGTATGACTTAAACATGAGTATATACGGTAAGTTCATTATGAAGAAAAATTAGCTATAAGTTTAGCTGTCAAGATATGCTTTAAGAAAATAGTACACTGTTCCTTGTTTTATGAATTTCAATACAATGGTTATTAGATTTATATTAAAAGCAATTTTGAAATTCTGAGGAAATACTAATCTGCTTATTTATTTCTCACTAAAGTTGTAGAATTTGACAATAGTTTATAAAATATTTAATGTTAAATACAATTTCTAACCTCTTTAAAAATCTTAAAAAAAAGATGAAATAAATGAAAACTTTTCAAATTATCTTAATAGATCCTTCCCACTGAGGTCACTTATTACATGATTTTCTGACCATTTTACCTGGATGGTGAACAAACTGGCTGTTGGTCCTATATAAGCTGACAAAAATTTGCCACTTTCAACTGGCATACTGAGGTAAAAATCAGCATTAAAAATGACAAATACAGAATCTGACTGTTTTGTAGTATTTTATTTAGATTCAGATAATTTATTTAAGCTGTAAAATACCATATAAAAATCAATAGTAAAATCTTAAGCAATCTTCCAATATGGCTGCCAATGACATCATGTAGGTTGGGTCAATAACATCTGTTGTTATTTTAACTAATTTTCATTAGCAAATTTATCTTTTGCTCTATTAACAACTTTGCAGTTTGAAATTATTTATGTTGAAAACTCATTGTTGACAATTCAGTATGAGACAGATGCAATACATTTTGTCTAGATCTTCCTTTCTTACAGATCTTCCCCACTCTGCCTGAACACAGCTAGATCACAGGTGCTCTCACTAGCCCACAGACTAGAGTCTCACATAATGTTTGGAATCATCACCTGATCTAATTTCAAAGGTGTGAATTTTTAATGCTTAAGCTGGATATAGTAACCAAGTTTGATTATATTACCATCTCTTGTCCCATTGTTACAGGTGATAAAGCAAATCTCCTGCCATCATGCCAAAGCATGTGAAAACGATAATTATATATTCTTGTCCTCATTTCCACTATCACCTATGCCCTACATGTGCACAGTTACATAAACCAAAGGATTTATTTATCTCATATAACACGGAATAGTGGCAAATAATGAATGTTCCCATCCACATATTAGGTATTCGGTGTAAAAATACAGTTACCTGAAACTACGAAGTAGAAAACATATAAAATTACCATGCATATGAAAATTACCCTCAAACATATTTTTATTTCTGAACTTTTAGTCACATCCTTTTTTCAGAACTTTGTAAATAAAACTGTTGTAATTACCTTCAATTTTTCCCTCAAACTTTATTTTACTGAAATTCTATACTTTTGGTGGCATTCAATTAGCATATTTTACCTATACAAAAAAAAATCTCTTTAAACTGTAATGCTCAAACCTTGAAAAACTTCCTTATAAAGACAGGCATCATATAAAAAATGTAAAATTCTTGAAACCTGATTTTTAAATTTAGTTGTCAAGATTCTATTAATTAGCAGAAGTAAAAAAAAAAATATTAGTAATAAAAGAAAAACAGAATTAAATTCAGTCACATATACATGGAAAGTACTGTCTAATTAACATGACTGGTATCATGCAGTAAAACATTGTCTATCTGTACACCAATTTACATGACTTTCTTACCCACTGGGACCAATGGAATATCTTCTATCCAAATTTAGAATTTGTTCTTCATATTATCATTATCAATTATCTGGAAGTTCATTTATCTGGTCCCCCTGTGGACTCAGTGATGTTGAATTGGCCCGATGTGGCCTACCATATGTTGTAAGAGGTAACTAATGGAGACCGGTATTGTGGTGACACAGTGGTTAGCATGCTGAATTTGCGACTGAAGGTGTGCAGGTTCGAATCCTATGATCAGATCAGCCTGGGTTGGCTACCATGGTGTCCTTGAGCAAGGCATTTTACTCCAATCGCCTCAACACTAAATAACCTACTTGTGTTGCTGTGGCATAAAACACCAAACCAAACCATATCTGGACAAAATTATTTTCTCCCGTGAAGTTTAGATAGCTGATGTTTGACTGTACTTAATGTCATCAAAGCCACATTTTTTATTTCTGATGTACAATTATTATTACCATATTTATCTGATAATAAACCCATGTTTGATGATAAGCCCATTCCAACCCCATCCCCAAAGTAATTGTGGTCAATATTAACTAAGAATATTGTTGTCTTATAATAAACCCATTCGAACCTCATCCCCCAAATAACTGTAGTCAATATTAAAAAAATATATTATTTTCTGATAATAAGCCCCCCCCCCTCCTTTTTGACCAATCTATTAGGATGGCCCACTGGTCTTATCATAGGAAAAATACTGTATATTTTTGTTGTCCTTAATTTTGTAACTCTAAATCTGTAAGTAAAGTTTCCTCTTCTACAAACATCATGATAACTAATTCTGATTCAACATACCATATAAACTCGCTTATAAGTCAAGTCCAACTGCAAACAACATAGACCCTCATCTGCTGTTGCATAATGCACTGGCAGATCAGGGTCTATCTTGTTTGTTCAACTGATTACTCCTAACAAACTGCATAGATCCAGTTCTACTGGTGCATTATGTGACAGCAGATCTGGGTCTATGCAGTTTGCAGTTGGACTCAACTTATAAGTGAGTATATATGGTATTATATTACATGTACTAATTATTTCCATATTTTAATGATATAGTAGTATTTTAAAAAAATTCAAATCATGTTCATAATTATGTTGAGGTAGTTTTTATTTGTTCCCACTATCAAAATAGTATTTATATTGTCAGAGGTTAGATGTTTCAAGGTTGTCTTTGTATATTTAAATGTATACTTGCTTCTTTTCATCAAAAAGGGCTTCAAGGAGGAATAGTAATCTTACCAAGTAATCTATACTCCATAAATAATGATGATTATTATTATTATTATTATTATTATTATTATTATTATTATTATTAGCAACAGTAAATGTAATTTACCCTCATGAAATCAGGCATACAAAGTACATGTCAAAACACTGTACATGTATGTCTACATCCTTTTTATGCTTCTTGTTGAAAGTATACATGTATTACTTTTTTCATAACTATTTCACCGTTAACACAGGAACATATCTTCCTCAATCTCCTTTACACATCTGTTCTCTCTAAGTCATCATCTGTAGAGTTACTTCTGTTTTATGAAGGGAAATTTGATCACTTGGACATTTAGTATATAATTTATGCTGCCACAGCAAAATCAAAACTGTATTCAATTTAAACATGCTGTAATAAGTGCACACATATTTGGCTATTTCAGCATGTCCCACAGGCAGAAAGCAGCTGTTAAAATCCACCCAGAGCAACATGAATTTATTGTAACTTACTTCAGTACATGTCTGATGTCTCATTACCATTTAATTTTATTGGCTAAAGTTGCAAAAATTGAATCTGACATGTGCTTCATTGTGACTATATTGGGAGAGAAAATGAGCCTCCAAAGTGGAGAGCTCCCAACATACCATATATACTTTTGTATAACCCAGATGAAAATGCAAACAACATAGACCCTGATCTGCCGACACATAATGCGCTGGCATATCAGGGTCTATGTTCTTTGTTCTACAGATTAGTCCTTACAAACTGCATAGACCCAGATCTGCCAGTGCATTATGCAGTTTGCAGTTGGTATTGGCTAATATGTGAGTATATACAGTGGGTAAAGAGAATCTAACTTTTATGATTGGGGCATCCTTTATGATATCATGGGTGTGCACTTGTTATGATGAGCTTTAACCTCACAAACTTTACCCAAATAATAATTGTCTAACCACACAGTGGAAGTTATTATATTGAATATGGTATTTGCTATAACATCCCATTGACAAAATTCATCAAAAATAGAATTTATCAGAGCAGATTATAATATGACTAATTCATCATTCAGCCATTACTAGAGAAAGTATAACAAGGTGTGCGATAGTTTCCAAGTTATCTATTGCCAGGTGTAATTTACCTGAGATTTTCATCCAGGCGATAATAGAAATATGTCAGATAATCATGTTCATGTGCCAAATCTGAGAGATTACTGATTGTTTGGAGTAATATCAATATGAAAATGGGTCAATCCACATCCAATTATAACTTTGAATATGAGAATTCATTATTATGGCTGGCAATTAATTATGAACTATAACTCTGATAGACACAAAATCTTAGAATATGATAAATAAGGTGAAGTTCCTTCAAGGTAACAGATATTTTTTTAAAAAATTCAAATTTTATTAAATGACCAGCAGCAAGCAAAGATATTGTTTATTTTTGTAATGATGTTTTAAAGGCCACAAATGAATTAAAAATTTTCATTTTCCAGAAAAAAAGTTTTTAACGAAAGTGAGAAAAGTGTAAAAGTGAAATAACCAAATGCACAAGAACTGGATGGACTTTAAGTTTGGAAAGCCCTGTTAATGCAATTAATGCAGTATGATTTATGATGTGTTAATGCACTTTTAATGCAATTAATGCAGTATGATTTATGATGTGTTAATGCACTGTTAATGCAATTAATGCAGTATGATTTATGATGTGTTAATGCACTGTTAATGCAATTAATGCAGTATGATTTATGATGTTTTAATGCAATGTTAATGCAATTAATGCAGTTTGATTGATGATGTGTTGCACATTACTCATTTCAAACATGCAACGCTTGAGGTAAAACATCAAAGAAATGATTATGTAGTCTTATCCCCTCTATGCTAAACAGAAATATTAATTTCATACTAAATTAGTAGCTTGGTAGCCTGGGACAAATATCAATTGAAAAATTACAATTTAAAAAATGTGTTAGCTCGCAAATAATGCAAGCACATTCAGAAATTAAAATGTCTGTTATACAGGGTCTAAAAGATTGTTTGATCCAATAGGCTGAGAGTCTCTGTATGTAGCAGAACATTTTCATGATCTATGTTTGCATTTCATGTCAAAAAGGTTATCAATTTTGTACACACCAACATAATGTGAGAAATACTAATAAATCACACCTAAATTAAAAGGATTAAAAAATTAATGGAAGGTGAAGTATTTTTTAATTGTTAAAAGAGTTTTGGACAATGGACATGAGCTATGCAATACATTTGCTATTGTTCTGATAGTTAAAACTCCCTTATAAAACTATCAAGAAATACATTAAGTCATTGATGCCATAATAAATTGATGGTGAGAAAGGCAAGTTATTCATATTTCTTCCATTTGAAATCAACTTAAACAATAACCAAGATACAAAGAAAAATCGTACCATACTATTAGGCCTACTGTATATACATGCTTATAAGTTGAGTCCACTGCAAATAACATTGACCCTGATCTGCCAGCGCATAATGCACTGGCAGATCAGGGTCTATGATGTTTATTCTACTGATTACTCCCAACAAACTGCACAGACCTAGATCTGCCAGTGTATTATGTGATGGTAGATCTGGGTCTGTGCAGTTTGCATTTGGACTCGACTTATAAGCGAGTATCAACGATACCTGTATATACTTATAAGTTACATTTCGACCTCTGTATGACATAACTCTGAAAGTGAAGGTCAAACCCAGATCAGCTGCCAGATAATGTGCTAGCAGATCAGAGTTCATGTTGTTCATTCAAAATGAAAGTAAGAATGAAAAACATAAACCCCCTACCCCTTTTTCCCGGTTGGGGCACTGCCATAAGAGGACTGTACAAGTGTGTGCTGTGGTAAAGACCCCCTTTTTTTATTAAATATTACATGTCTAAAAAGACCATCTTTTTCTCAATATTACTTGTCCTAAAAGACCCCCAAATATTCAACTTTAACCACTCAAGAGACACGTCAAGAGCTTTGTGAAATGCAATGATGGCTTCGATCCCCTGCACTCAATACATGCAAGTCCAGTTTTCATGCTGGCTGTTCCATAGAGTTTTAATCTTGTGGCTTGGTCAGTACCTATAGACCCCCTATTTCTAACCCAGCAGGGCATATACCTGCTCATGTAGTGGGGTAATACCCATCCTAGGACATAGACCCCCATCTGTTGGTGCAGTATGCAGTGACAGTAAAATATCTGGGTGCACACTATAAGGAAGACAATGTATATCATACAATAGAGTAACCTATATTAGAATATCTATGTATATCATACAATAGAGTAACCTGGATTAGAATACCTATATAAACTGCTTCGAATCACAGAGGTTGCAAAAGTTACTAGGTTTTCATGTAGCAATGATATGCAATAGCAAATTACGAAAGAGCATCTCAATCAATCAAATCCAAATATATTTTTTTCAAAAGTGAAAAATAAAAAGAATACTTACCAATATATTTGGGTTTTCCCTCCAAACTGCTCACTGCAATTGTCCACTTATTTCTGAAAGGGATGAATAGGCTGGTTGAAATTAATATCCAAACAAAGCAATTTCACTTTTTTTTAACCACAGACAATCTGCTGTTTTACTTTAAGAAAAGTTAGTGACTACAATGAAGTTTGACCTGGGTAAGCACATTAGAGTGACCAGGGGACAGCCCTGAAGCCTGGCTTCATGTCAGCTGTTGATTTATCAGTTTATATAGTGGACAATGGTCAACTGTCAAGATTTTAAGATGTTTTAAATCTATAGGCACCACTGTCCAGGGAAAATCCTTTTCTATATCTGATTCTGTGAAAAGTGGGAGTGAATCGAAAAGCTTTGTGAAGCAAAGTGGAACACTATTGTAAATATCTACACCTTGCAGATCCAATTTGCTCCACAAGTTTCAATAACTTTCTTCTGTATAAACAGCTCCTGCTGCTACAAAAACCTGACTTCTGACTGACCCACTGGTTTACAATACATGAGTTTTTTTATACAACTGTCAAAATGACCCCATATTAAGAGTTCTTTATAAAACTGACAGGAACAATAATGACTTTTTGTCAGTTACTTCCTATAGTTAAAATAATGCTGGAAGGAGGTAGAGTAATAGACAAAGAGGAAGTGGAAAATTGTTGATAGACTAATTAACAGATAACTGCATCACAGTCATATGTAATTAAGGGATAATTAGAATACAGTAAAAGTGTCTTATGTCAACTCATTCAGGTAATTTCTGGTTTCAACTTGGCTTGAAACTTAGCTTTGAAGCTAAGGCAGCAATCTTAGCCAAAATACAGATGAGAAAAACAATCATTTGGCTTGAAACAAGATGATGATTTAAAAAGACCACATTCCACCTAATTAATCAGAAACAAACCTTTAAGACTAAAAGGTGCAATTTTAAAATAAAAACCTTAACTTAGACTTTACAATTGTATTGATGACTACTAAAGTAAATGTGCCATGTGTAAAATAAATCTAGGAAATCTGAAATAACAGCACAAACAACCAAGGCATATCTACCATTTTCATGGTATTATCTATGATTCACCCCTCCATTTTTAAAAAAGAGGGAAGTAGTTGATGCAGGAATTTGAAAGATTTGGCCAGTTTAAGGTGTGAAATTTGGATAATGGAATAAATCTGCACTTTTGGATTATTTGTCTGTACATCTACAACTGTGACCACAAAATCTGTACAATGCAGATAGGTCTGTACATGTAGTCAAGCCAACTTAAGAGTTGTATTTTTTATTTCCATCAAGCCTATGATAAAAGATTTAGTTGATTTGACTTTGACTAAATTATTGTGTGGATACAGTATAAAATTTGTCTAAATATTGCCTAGTCTAATACATTAGACCATTCAGCTTGAATATGTTCAGCTACCATCTATTGCTGTAATATTATGGCAAACTTCTACAGGTGGGTATGGGGTTTATATGGCATTGTCTGGTTCCCAATCATTTTACTCTTTATGGCAATTAATCTGGGCAGGGGGTGGGCACCAGTCACACCCTGACACCAATTTTCCCATCAGGGGATATAATCATAGGAAAATGACACTCATGTATACTGCCATTTCATTGGATAATTAAAGGAAACATACTGACATAATATTGCTGTCCTTCAATGCACAGAGACATACCAACTTTTTTTTCTAAGAGTAAAAAAAAAAATGATTGCTGATTGTAAAAGATTACTTTTCATTTTATTTATTCTCTATTTTACACTCCGTGGCATAG
Organism: Margaritifera margaritifera; assembly: GCA_029931535.1. NCBI lineage: Eukaryota > Metazoa > Mollusca > Bivalvia > Unionida > Margaritiferidae > Margaritifera > Margaritifera margaritifera. The sequence continues at coordinate 879,096 of JAQPZY010001630.1, read as the reverse complement.
AAGTCAACATGTACTGGAGTTGTATTCAAAGCTAATTGTTTGTTACCATTCTCCCCAAATAATCCAGTTAACATTTAACATTTGAAATGGAAAATTATTACCAATCTTTTAAGTACAAATCACCAGATTACAATTTACAGTCAGAAAAATTATTGGATGAAGTAACTGACAGAACAATATTATGTATACCATCCGTAACATTTAACTTTGCTGTGAGCTGCACTGATGCCAAGATGAAGCACCATTGTTGTAATCTATATCAGTATGTACATCTATGTACATATATAGTGACCTATTTCTTTTTTTAAGTCTAATACTCTTGACATATCACTGATACCAATTCATTTCCACTTGTAACCATGACTGGCATGCAATTTCACTTTCTTAAACAGCACTGTTTATAAATGTATTTACATTCTAATTTCTGTTGGCAATGAAATGAGATGATTAATTTCCTTAAACAATTGCCTACAGAAAAAGTGAGTGCAACATTAGTCCTAGATACAGAAAAAGTGAGTGCAACATTAGTCCTAGATACAGAAAAAAGGAGTGCAACATTAGTCCTAGATACAGAAAAAGGGAGTGCAACATTAGTCCTAGATACAGAAAAAGTGAGTGCAACATTTGTCCTAGATACCAATGAATTAATATATTAATAATCATGGAGTTATGCTGCTTGTACTGCTGCTATATGCATGACTTTGTTATGTTATAACAGTTTACAGAACAGTGTGAAAAATGATTGCTATTAAAATTATAACAGATCTGTCAAATATATGAATTAAGATGGAACAAGATTGATCCTTACAAACACAAAAATGGGGCAAACCAGTATAGCTCCTCTCAATCAGCCTGGTGCTTTTCTTTGCTACATTTCTTTGAAAAGTTTGATTTTCTTTAAAAAAAAAAAAAAAAAAAAACCCAGAAATATACCTGAACTTAATTGAACTAATAATCCAATCACTGTTCAAACAATGAATTCAATGCCCTTTCTGTATGCACATCTGAATACACTAGAACTGGTACTAATTGATTGTATCTATTGCTGTTACTGTATCAAAAAGCTGTGTGACATTGCTAACTTAGGATACCTCCTCTGACCAAATATTCTGTGTTCTGGGGTTTTATAAGGAAATAACAAGGGTGCATCATTAATTATTGTTCTCCATTTCCCCTCTGTAATTGAGGATCATTTTACCATGCATCCTGGCACACAATGATAAACTACCAGCCTGTAGTTCCTTTGCCACTTAAACTGGAATAAATCCATTTATCTCTAGATCACTAAATCTAATTATTCTTTTCCACTAATTTTCACCTTTTTGAAATAATATTACACCTCTTTGCACAAGTCAAGATTGGCATTTTTGTCTCTTAAACAATGTCTTTGGCAGGCACTATTTCCTCTCTATACCATGTAAAATTGAATGAAAACTGTAAGATAGTGCCCCAGGTATTGCATTGTTCCAAATCCACACTTAACTGCTATAACTGAGAAGGGCAATGAACAGGTAAGGATGATACCTGAGTATATATCCCCAATTCAAATCAAATGTAAATTGTTACTTTATACAGTATTCTCTGTGTAATTTGATAGGTATCCCACAAACCTGACATAACTAAACTAAACCAGCAGTGTTAAGTGGACACAAGTGACCATTGTCCAGTCGGTTACATAATGATATGTGTGTTGTAGGGAAATAAATTTTTCTGCTACATTCTCCTCTCAATAGGATCTTTCATTAAGGTAAATGGGATTTACCTCAAAGACTTTTTCAGAGGAATGTTGTTGGGTGGATGTAATAATAATGCTGCTTGGATAAGACACTTCACAAAATAATTCCATGATGAAATAGAATTGCTCCATTTTAGCTAAATTAAACTTTTACACCAAGAGAGCAATCACAAAAATGTGTGCGAGAGAGAGAGAGAGAGAGAGAGAGACATACAGACAGACAGACAGAGACAAAGAGAAAGAGAGAGAGACATACAGACAGACAGACAGAGACAAAGAGAAAGAGAGAGTGAGAGAAACTAATTTGTAAAGGTCCAAAGAAAAGTACAATCTTGTGGAAAAATTAATTTTTGAAGAAAAGCTAGAGCTGTTGAGTAATGGAATGATGGCAAAGTTTTGAAACTTGTGTACCATATATACTCACTTATAAGTTTAGTCCAACTGCGAAACAACAGAGACCCTCATCTGCCGTCACATAATGTGCCAGCAGATCAGGGTCTATATTGTTTGCTGTACTGATTATTCCTAGCAAAGTGCAGACTTAGATCTGCCAGCACATTATGCGACAGCAGATCTGGGTCTGTACAGTTGGACTCAACTTATAAGCGAGTACAGACGGTAAATTTGTAGCTAAGAATTATATGATTTTTAAAATTAGCAAGTACTTGACTACCTCATCTACACCCAAAACTGTACCCAAATAGAATGTGTGCTCATTATTATTCAATAAATCAATATTCATGTCTCTTATCAGGACCTGTGGTAGCTCATTTGGTAGAGCATCATACTCATAATCCAAGGGTTGCAGGTTCGATACCAAATCAGGTCAGCCTGGGTTGGCTGCCTCAGTGTGTCCTTGGGAAAGGACTTAACTCCCATTACCTTGACATGATACGTAGCCAATAATGCCAAAATTGCTGTTAAAACAAACCAATCAACTAAGCAATCATACATCTTATCAAACAGATTCAGCAGTTGAATCTTTCATTGCAAATAGCTGGAATACAGTATCAACTGTAACTGAAGGGTTTCAACTTGTCAATTTTTTTTCACAGGTGGAAGTCAAGATTTATATCCTTGATATTATTAAATTTGTTCACTAAATAGCATTTAATATCACGGATGAAACTTCAGTCCTATGTTTGTTGTTTTAGGTATTTTGCAGAGCTGTAGTAGCTCAGTTGGTAAAAGCATTGGACTTGTAATCCCTGAGTTGTGGTTCAATATCCTGACAGGCCAGTCCAGACTTAGTGTGTCCTTGGGAAAGGCACTTATTAAGTGTTAAAAAGTGCCCGTAAAAACCAATCAACTAAACATTATTATGGTATAAGTTTTATTGCAGTTACCTCAGGAAAAGGTATCTGGCAAAAATAAAAAGGTGCAAGATTTATTTCTTAAAATATTTTATATAATATCAAGTCCTTAAAGATAAGCAGATGAACTTCTTTTTCATCCATATGGCTATTTTCATTTTATTTCATTCATGGAAGTCTGGGGGCAATCATGCTCACATGTTTTTATGTTCAATTTGATAATGAATACAGTGGTCCCTCACTATTAAACCCCTCAGTATACCCTGCTCTTCTTATATTGCTGGTACTGTCTGTGATCCTATTAAATCGGTCAAAGTTTCATCTATTCTTGCTTCTTAATTTATTTCACTTGATTTTAGCACTCAGCTGTGGAGAACCATTTGCTGTTTACTTTCACATCAATGAATACCCATGTAAAGCCTGTAATTGTAAAAAATACCACTGTAACAAGTGACATTTAATGCTAACATTACCATGGTAAATGTCCTAAACACAGATAAATGATTTTCCTAAATATTGTGATATTTACTGGCAGTACTGCATTTTCAGCTTTAATAATGTATGACAAGGACCCTGTAAATGTCACAATGCTACCAAATGTCAGAAGTGACATCGAATAGCAAGTCTGAAACTAAAAAACAATTTTTTAAAATTGTTGTGTCTCATGCAGTTTAAACACAGTTGGCAGCTGTTCATTTGTTTCAAAATCTTCAGTTTTCCTGTACCTTTTTTAGCGCCAATGTACCCTCATATATGTTTCAACTACATCATCATCACTGTATCTTACCCTTGAAATGTTCCATCACTTACCTTTAGAACTAATAGAACCATTCATAATGGGCAATTCATATTTCATAAACACTTTTACCCATTTTTGAAAAAAACATACAGTATTTTTGTAAATATAATTTGAACTTTTTTGGCAAAAACAACACCAAACCACATCAATATCTGCTGCAGTAATGTTAAAAAAAAATCTGCAAAGATAGATAAGTATAGAAAGAAAATCTAATAAGACATTTAAAAAAATACTTTTAAAACTCCTTTAGAGAAAAGTAATATAAACCTTGTGTGTATCAATTTTATATGATCTCTAGGTACAATCTGGTATATGTTAAGTAGTTTACACCAATTATTTTTTTTCAAGCTTGAATAATTATTATGGTACTAGTGGTCTGTAGTCAGTTTAATGATGTAATGATCTAAAGATGAATGTAAAAAAAGCCCACTCCACCATTTTTATCTGATGATAAGCCAACTTTTGATAATAAGCCCACCCTACCATTTTTATCTAATGATAATCCCATACTTGATAATAAGCCCCCCCCCCCCCCCCCATCTATTTGCTGATAAGCCTACACTTGATAATAAGCCCACACCTATTTTATAAAATTGTTGTGAATATTTACCAGGGACTGTATATAACATATTCTGTATATAGTAGCTTACAAGTCAAGTCCAACTGCAAAACAACATAGAACCTGATCTGCTATTGCATAATGTGCCAGCAGATCAGGGTTGATGATGTTTGTTTTACTGATTACTCCTAACAAACTGCATAGACCTAGATCTGCCAGCACATTATGCAATGGTAGATCAAGGTCTATGCAGTTTGTAGTTGACTTGACTTATAAGCAAGTATATATGGTAATTTTTATATTAGTCTCAGATATTTACTTAGGATATCTTTATCTGATAATAAGCCCACCCCCTAATTTTCAATAATTGTATCAGGCTGGCCCCTCTCCCCACCCCACCCCACTGCACCAACACATATAAACTCTCTCTCTCACACACACACACACACACACACACACACACACACACACACTTTATTATTGTAGAAATACCATAACAAACTATTTACACAATTTATTTGAATTTAATCAACAAAGAACAATTCAAAAAGTAACTAGTATTTGTCCAAAAATTGGAAAGCTCATCTCTGTTTGATGTGCATATTTACAATTATGACTGCAAGATTCACATAGGAAAATCAAAGCAGTAATTTTAGAAGCTGTTACTCAGATTTGTACTGACTATTCAATAATTATTTCCTCCAAGGTCAGTGGTTCTAGAATGATGCAAAAGATCACAAGTCATGCAAAATGAGGAGTAAAAGGGCATAACCCTACAGACATGAGTAAACCAGGAAACGGAAAACAGACACATGAGAAGCTATCCCACAGGTGATGAGAACTAAAATTGTGGCCAGGTGTGTTATTTTTAACTCATACAGTAACCTCACTTGCCAGTAAGATCCCCAAAACAATGCACACCATCTCAGTTAACAGGTGTGTTTTTCTGGTCATGAATTTAAAAGACTCTGTGACTAGCACCAATTAAATTGTGCACTATTGTTTATCTGTAGTATGAGCTGTCTTGATTCAACTGTAGATTTGTTACAAATCCTGTTTCAGGTAAGATGACTTCATTTTGCACTCAAAGCTCAGTGACATCTTTGTGTAAGCAGATAAAGAGATACAAAATATTGAAGCGGAGAAAACAAAGATACTTTTAACTTGCATGGCAACTGGGAGATTGAACTCACAAGATCATTCACCCATATAGGGATCAATTATGGTCACAATTGCTCTTTTTAAGGATGTGTGGTTGAAAGAATATTAAATTCTACTACTGGCAATTGCTTGCCACTTAATCAATGAAATTAATGAATGGTTCCAAATTGTATTTATTAGCTTGATGACTTTTGAATTTAAACTTTTGAGAAAATTTTATTGCATGTAAATTTACAGAATAATCATCTATCTAACTGCAACCAATGTATCAGTCATTACTCAAGGGGAAAATGACCTATGTATCAGTCATTACTCAAGGGGAAAATGACCTATGCCAAGCATGTTTTATGTCTGTTTTTCTTGAATCAATAATGTGACATCAATACATATTTGCCAACAGACATTATTTCATCTCCTTTTCAGGCATGGAAAACTTGTCCTGTTGGGATTGAATGAATGAATAAATAAATTAATTAATTATGAAATAGTGCATAAGACAACTTGATTTAAGACACTGATAAATCCCAAGTAATGAGAAAAGGTAAGTCCCAAAGCACACAACCCAACCTAACTTTCACAGTCCCTGTCTTCTTCCCCCAGGGTTGATATAAAGCAATTAATCATCATGGCTAGATGTTATCATGCTTACAAACATATCCATAGGTCAGTTACTTTGTTCTCGTCAACCCAGCCTGACATTTTATTTTTTCTGTGTTATCATCAGATAATACGACACCTTGAGACTATTTCCATCTCTTTCATAATTTTTACAATAGATCTTGATTCTAATTCTCACAGGGTTTGTATTCTCAAAGCCTTTTGAGCAACTCAAGTTCAAGATCAAAGTTCCAAAACTTTGACAACCTATAACTTAAACAAGATTAATACTACAATCATCTCACTTTCAGATTTTTTACGGGAATCCCTCTACCAGACTGCTAAATTTCAATAAAGACATAGGAGGTTAACCGATCATTGGAAACCCATGTGTGATCGATTCTGTTACCACTTAATTCATCACATCACCAGAAACCCATATATGATCGATTCATCGTGATGAGTGGAGTGTTCATGGAATCGATTACATATGGGTTTCCGATGATGAGGTCAATTGTAAGTAAATGACTTGGGGATTTTGAGCTTTAGCTTGAGTTTCTGGCACAAAATGTTTTGAAAACACATGGCCTGGTGACATTTTCTGTCCCAGATTAAAATTGATTTAAGTATTTGTCAGTATACTTTCTACTTTTGACTTTCAAGGTGAAAATATATGTCATAAAACAACCTTTCCATGTTTTAAGCCACACATTTGACATTTTAAAGTCATATCAGATCATGTCTAGATGTACAACATAACTTTCATCACTATTTTGACTTTAATGCTGTCATTTGAATAGCTGATACATGTACTTGGTCAACAGAAATGGATTAGACAAGATTGATAAAAAAATATACTTCAAGATCTGATGACATTCTCTTCCTAACTCCAACCAAAGTAATGATAAAAGTTTTCTTTAATAAAATGATATAATTTTTAATACCATTTCCATATTGTTTTCAATGTCTTTTCTGTCTCTTGACTCTTATCAACAAAGACATGCTAAAGGCCAGAACTGGTTCTCAAATGAAACTCTACTAAAGGTGCTTTTCTCAAGATTAATTGATATACTTTCTGTTTTCAAATTCTCATGATGGAAGTTTATTTTTAAAAAAAAAACAAAAATAAAATATTTCACTTTTTATTATTTAAGCATATTTTGAAATCAGATATCAGACAAAATTCTAAAAATTGCTTTCTGTCTTGACCTAAGTTTAACATTTTAAATAGCTTATATTTGTCTACATGAAAAGAACTGCAAAAAGTTAAAATATTTTGGAGGAGTGGTTGAACAAATGAAATCACTATCTTTCTTCAAACTCTGTTTGATATAAAACGTTTTGTCAAATCATGTCAGACCTAATTTCAAATATTAGGATGAGGTAGAGTCTACAAGCACCAAGTATGAATAGATGGCTACAATTTGTTGAATATGATAAATGCAATGAAGTACATGTATTCAATCAAAACTGCCACATGAATGTTTCTTAATTTCTTAAGACTAATATGTCAAAACTGAAATAATGAATGTTAGGTACAGGCAGTTTATACAGTATGCCCTCATTATAACACTGCCCATGAGAGCCATTGAGTATACTGCCTTATAATGAGACCACCATATAATGAAGTACATGATACATTACTCCTTGATTATAACACTGTCAATGGGAGCCATTGAGTATATTACCTTATAGTGAGACAACCTTATAATGAAGTATATGATACATACAGTATTCCCTCAATATAACACTGTCCATGAGAGCCATATCATATACCATTGTATAGTGAGACCATCTTATAATAACCTACATGATACGATACTCCCTTATTATAGCGCTACCCATAGGAGCCATGGAGTATACTGCCTTTTAATGAAGTACATGATACATATATTAGTCCCCCATTATAACACTGGGAATCAAATACTAGACCACCTTAGAGTGAGACTGCCTTATAATGAAGGACATCATACAGATTACAGTACTCCCTCATTATAACACTGTCCATGAGAGCCATATAATATAACACCTTATAGTGAGACTGCCTTATAATGAAGGGCATGATATACATAATTTTACTACCACATAATGAAATGGGATTCATAACCATACCTGCCTTATAACAGGAACCATGTTATAATGAAGGGCCTTATAGTGAGGGAGTGCTGTATATGGATGAACTGTAGTAAAAGGTGAATGCATCAATTATATATCCCCATTCTTATACTATTTACAAATGAATAGATTTTTTTGTTATCATAAATTCCCATCACTGGTCAAAGAAGAAACAATTAAAGTGAAGATCACAGATTTAATGTGCTAAAACTCACTGCATATACTGTTGTTTAGTGTGCTAAAACACACTGCATATACTGTTGTTTAGTGTGCTAACATACACTGCATATACTGTTGTTTAGTGTGCTAACACACTGCATATATTGTTGTTTAGTGTGCTAACATGCACTACATATACTGTTGTTTAGTGTGCTAACATACACTGCATATACTGTTGTTTAGTGTGCTAACATACACTGCATATACTATTGTTTAGTGTGCTAACACACTGCATATACTGTTGTTTAGTGTGCTAACACACACTGCATATACTGTTGTTTAGTGTGCTAAAACACACTGCATATACTGTTGTTTAGTGTGCTAACACACTGCATATACTGTTGTTTAGTGTGCTAACACACTGCATATACTGTTGTTTAGTGTGCTAACACACTGCATATACTGTTGTTTAGTGTGCTAACATACACTGCATATACTGTTGTTTAGTGTGCTAACACACACTGCATATACTGTTGTTTAGTGTGCTAACACACACTGCATCTAATGTTGTTTAGTGTGCTAACACACACTGCATATACTGTTGTTTAGTTTGCTAAAACACACTGCATATAATGTTGGAGTTAGCTACCAAAAAACGTAAGAAAAAGAAAGTCTGCATACCAGAAATTGTGTACAAGTATTATGTACCCATGAAATGTTACTAATTTTATAGTTATAACATATCCAAATGAAACTGATAAATCTGCCAGGTTGTTTGTACCAAAAAATGTTCAGCCTGAGCAAAATATAACAAAAAATATCACTTAAAAAGTATCTGTAGATTGGATTGACTAGCTTGTCACATGATTTAGTATGTATGTATCACAAATTCTATACAGCCATTAAAATGACTACAAACTGATTTAACCTTTTTCTCTTTTTGAACTACCTTTACTAATATGGTAAAATAGAATCAAAATTCAAGGACCTCAATAATGCCAGCAAGAAATTGGCAAATTATGGCACATGATAGGCTTTCACTTTTTCTTGAATTAATGTACTGCTGTTTGTCATTCAAACCCTATGGACCACCGACCAATACTATCACTGGTAAGGGTGTGTGATGATTTACAGGTGTACTGAAAACTTGTCAGACATTCAGGCCTAATGTCTGTCACAGCAGCGACTGCCACTATAGATCATATACAAATCCAAATTGTCATAATGTCAACATTTCTCATGAAATTTTCAGTATACACTAAAACATTAACACTTATTCACATGGAGTAAGTGTCAATATAAAATACTCTAATTTTATATGATGTGGTACGCTGATGAGTAGGTGTGGTTATCTCTGCTCTGGTCACTTCTCAAACTGACCCGCAGTTTCCATCACCTGCCTCATTATATCCTGTGTAGTACAGCAGGGATGTAAGATTATGATTTACTCCCAATGTCAAGGTCAAAACTCAAGACCAATCTGTCCAAAATCAACATAATACAACAAATTAGGCGATTTGCTGTACATAGTTTGTCATATACAGACATAAATTAGTCTGAATCTCTGTGAGAAAAGTTAATCACGGTAAAATAATGACAAAAAGTGCATACAAGTTTTGGGTAAAAAATTTGTGTGTTGATCAGGGATGTTTAACGTGATACATACTTATATGGTGGACTAAAACTTTATGACATTAATTGACAAAAGATGTATCAGTTCATTTATTGTTCAGTAAAGTCTGTCAAATTCAGTAATAAAATGTCAGACAACTAGGGTGGCATGTATGACATACAATTTGTTCACTTTTACAGCTCTGTATGACCTAAATGGATGAAATAGATTGGGCACATCCTCAGGATGCCAAGAGCAGCCATTGACTGGACTCCCACCTTTGGAAAATGGAGAAGAGGAAGGCTGAAGCATACCTGGAGAAGGACAATGTTAGAAGACCTAAACCAGATGGGACTCACCCTCAAAGCAGCAAAATTAAATGACAAAGACAAGAAGAAATAGAGAACTCTAACTGCCCAGTGTTCCAACAGGAAAAGGAGAACCTAACTAACTAATTAACTATATATGCAGTTGCTAAAATTTAGTTGAGAGTCAATATCTACTCCAAGGAGTATTACACTGTCTTCACAAGATATTTCATGGTCTTCTATGGTGAAATTGGATTGGTATGACCTAAACAATACAAATTAGGCTTTTGTACATATAGTATACACAAATGTATGTAATCCATACACAATGTTGTGTTTCTTGACACATATGAAAATTATGTCCACATTAAACTTTGTAACTAAAACTAATGTTGGCATTATCTTAAAGATTATAATAATTAGATTAATATTATGTGAATGTAAATAAATGTACAAAAATGTAAAATGTCTCAATATAATGGGTTTTCAAATCCACTTACTATAAAATAAGTTTAAATTAGCAGTCAATGAACAAGAAAAGTAACAGTGACCTAGTGAAATGGAGGAGAAAGTGGGTCCAGGGTTTAAAATGAAGTGTTTTGCAAAAGTGCACATTTATAACAACTTTCAGAAAATTAGAGCTCAGTCATTCTTAACTCTACACCCTTTAACTGAATATTTAGGTGTACAAGGTACATGTGTACAGGTGCATATTTGGAACCATGAATGACTCTTTGTGAAAAATCTGAGACAGCAGTGACCATATTAGTGTGGGGATGAGTTGAAGGACTGGACAGCAGATTAAGAAGATGAAAATAAGCTGGCAATTATCTTTTTGGACCCTGTGTCTAAATTTTTATATTATTGTCTACACTTGCATACAAGTCGAGTCCAACTGCAAACAACATAGACCCTGATCTGCTGTTGCATAATGTACCAGCATATCAGGGTCTATGCTGTTTGTTCTACTGATTGCTTCTAACAAACTGACTAAACCCAGATTTGCTGGTGCATTATGCGATGTCAGATCTAGGTCTATGCATTATGCAGTTGGACTTGACTTATAAGCAAGTATATATTGTATTTAATATTGAGAAAACAAGAGGAAGATGTACAATGAATCTCCATTTTGGCAACTGCAATTCACAGACTGCATCCAAAAGATAAAAACTACTAATTGGTTGTATGGATGATTGCAAAGCTTTTCTTTTTTGTCTAAATGGTATAGAACTTTCTAGGATGTATCTTATGCAGATTTGCACCTAAGATTTCAAGGATAGGGGACACCATGTTCCTATGTCCTCCAAATCTGGGAGACACATATCTGTAAAGGGACACTGATGGAAATATTAGGTACTTGAAGTGGAGAGAGAGAGAGAGAGAGAGAGAGAGAGAGAGAGAGAGAGAGAGAGAGAGAGAGAGAGAGAGAGAGAGAGAGAGAGAATCTAATTTGTTTTGGCTTTTTTTGCAGACTTCATTATCTGCACTGTGCAATTATCTTATCCATAAAAACATTGGGATGTTTGAATATCTGATTTAACTGAAAAGACTTGTACTGTGGATGTTCCATTCAAGATCTTGGTCTCATTTAACTTTCATTAACTTTCATTTTCACCCATTATCTACCAGTGTTTTTTTAAAAAATAATAATTCCCTTTTCCTCTAATTTATTTTTCTATTAAAGTCTATAATTTATTGATTCATTGTTAAAAAATGTCTTACTGCAAGTTTCTTCCTTCAGAAGTTTAGTACTTTTTTTTTTGTCATTAGTTCAAACTAAAAAATTATGTTACACTACTGTCCATCAGTGACTTTGCCCCGGAATGAAAAAAGACAATGTAATAAACCCTGAATATTTCAATTCCCAAATATTTTGTTTTAATTAAAATGAATCACCATCTTAAATGTCGTATCAATTTTGGTGATCTCTAATGCCAACATGAATGTATTCATGCAACGAATGTGCACTAAATAAAAACTGGCAGATTTGTCTATTTTTTCTTAAAGTATATAAATACACATAATGATGAAAAAGCATGCCCATGGGTCACACAGGAGTCAAACTTTGGGGGCACTGGGGTAAAAAGAATGCAGAATATGCACCATCCTATGCTCAAGGTGCAACACTGCATATGTATCAAGTTATATTGCTCTGCAGTTAATAGTGTCTCAGAAACTGAGCTCAATGCAAAGGTTAATGCATATCACTGGAGTTTGACATGTAGGTCACAGTGACTTAGTTTGGAATGAAAAATATAGTTTTTATCATGAAGCATCCGCATACCAAGTTACATGATTGCAGGCAATAGTATTTGAGAAACTGAACTAAACAAAAAATTTAATGCTGGTCACTGGAGTGTGAAATATAGATCACATTGACCAAGTTTTCACTTAAGAGTGTATTACTCTTCATGAAGCCTATACATATCAAGTTACATAACTGCAGACAATGGTGTCTGAAAAACTAAGCTAAATGCAAAGGTTATATCAGGTCACTGTGGTGAGAAAAATAAGTTACAGTGACCTAGTTTTAGTTAAAGGGTGTAGTACTCATCATGATGCATCTATACCCAAAGTTGCATGACTCTGCAAGCAACAGAGTCAGAGAAACTGAGCTAAATGCAAACCATTGCCTGGAGAAACTGAGCTTAACACAATGGTAAACACATAGCACTTAACTATGAAATATAGGTCACAATGACCTAGTTTTCACAGATGGCTGTAGTACTCTTCGTTACATATTTACTGTCATGTGAATCTGCAAGCAACAGTGTCTGAGAAAATTACCTAATGCAAACCAAAACCTTAGTGTTGATGCCAGCTGGATGAACAGACAGATGGACAGACATCATCAATCCATAAACTTAAATAGCTTTTCAATTCAGCTAAAAGATTAAAAAAAAGAACAGAAAAAAATGTGCAAAATTCATCAAAACTGCATACAAATATCTACTAGTATTTAATTTCATGTCAATTAGGTGATTTCTGTACTATCATGTTGAAGAACTAGCTAATAACAAATAGATGGATGCACAGATGAGTCACATGAAGATGACCCTGTTAGAAGCACTGCAGCTGGGAAACAAAAAACCACAACAACCTTCACTTCAAAGTTTCTCAGCTGTCAGCAAAGTCAACATTGAAAAATCATAGTTTCAGTTATGGACATAAAGCTGTCTGAGCTCATGTTTTGCCTGTCATCTCTTAAACCACATAATTTACATTTTAAATGACAGTGTATGAAAGGAAAACTGAATTAACATATGAGCAGAAATAGAGAAACACTTATCAGGTAACTCTATCTGGTTGGTAGCAAACTTATCTGGTAAGCAACTTGCACAGACTGTCACAGCCATTCTTTTCCAAAATAAAATTAAAGATGTTTTTCCTACTATGAATAATAATGTTTGATCTACTTTTAATTAGCTTTAAGTTGCTTTTTCTGTAGCACAAAAATGGCATCTTCCCAATAAGGGTAAAAACTAGTCTTGTATGGCACTGAGACTAGTAGCTCCTTCCCAATAAGGGCAAAAACCAGTTCCTATATATTTTTGCTGTAAGGTTGACTGCTATAACACCTGGTTGGCTAAAACAGGTGGTCACTAAATAGAACTGTGTCCTTTCAAGAAGGATATGTACTAAATCATCTGTCAAGAGGTCTGTACAGTGTATGTTCCTGTAACTACAGTAGATAGGCTCTGTAAGAATATTTGCACAAAAAACCCCACCATACATAGAACTAATACCACATATATATTTTTAATTACATGTCATATATATATATATATATATATATATATATATATATATATATATATATATATATATATATATATATATAATTGCTTTAAAATATATCAATGTTTTTGAGAGAGCCATGATAGCTCAGTTGGTAGATGTCAGATTTGTAATCCAAGGGTTGCTGGTTCAATATGCACCCAAGACAGCCTGGGTCAGCTGCCTCAGTGTCCTTGGAAAAGGCACTTAGCTCCTATTTCCTTGGCATAATATGGTCAATAATGTGTTGAAAGTGCCATTGAAACAAACAACCAACCAACCCCTACCCCCATCATTTGAGCTTGATGCTATTTGTGATTCCGTAGGGATGACAATTTTGAAAGGAAATACAAAAATAAAATCCAAAATCTGTCTCTGAAATTAACAGGCAATGAAGATGATATTAACAATATGTTTTATGGTATAAACAAAGAGCTGATTTTTTTAAGTGTTAATATACTATTATGAAAAATAATAACACATAAGGGAGTGAACCTAATTTGAATAAAGACGCTGAAGGTGATAGTGAAATATACAACAGTGCCTTATTGTAAGTGTGGCTATTATGAAGTTGTCATACCAGTTCAATCCCAAATAAGAGTTTTAAATGAATTTAAATATGTGACAGTGCCTTGTTGTAAGTGTGGCTGTTATAAAGTTGTCATACCAGTTCAATCATAAATAAGAATTTTAAATGAATTTAAATATACAACAGTCTTTTATCCTCTTCACATATGAAATCTTGACTTTACCAGATGTCAGAGACGACAAAGGAATAATTCATGGGAAAAGTTTGTCATTGAAAGGAAAAGAGGTTGCTTTAGTGTTCTAAAATGATGAGAGCAAAATCAATGCATTTTAAGGACCTATTCAATAGCAAACAACAGTTTAAAATCTGAAAGAAAAATTGTTAGAGAGAACTTAGCTTGTGCATACAGAACTGCTCAGACATACTAATAATGTTGTATATTTCTGCTCTGTACTGTAATCATCCCTCTTACATCTCACAGTGATATCTTACCATATGCCAGAAAAATAATGGGTTGGTAAAATATAGTATGTAATTATCCTTCTTACATCTCTCTAATAACCTTTTGTTGGCACTACCTATCTACTTTTGTGCTGAGGTGCTGTAAAGCTTTACTACATACACACATACATACCTTCTTATATCTCACATTGATGTCTTACCATATGCCAGAATAATAATGGGTAGGTAATATACAGTTGAGTAATCATCCCTCTTACATCTCACGTTGATGTCTTACCATATACCAGAATAATAATGGGTTGGTAATATATAGTCTGTAATCATCCTTCTGACATCTCACATTGATGTCTTACCATATGCCAGAATAATAATGGGTTGGTAATATACAGTCTGTAATCATCCCTCTTACATCTCACATTGATGTCTTACCTTATACCAGAATAACAATGGGTTGGTAATATATAGTCTGTAATCATCCTTCTGACATCTCACATTGATGTCTTACCCTATGCCAGAATAATAATGGGTTGGTAATATATAGTCTGTAATCATCCTTCTGACATCTCACATTGATGTCTTACCCTATGCCAGAATAATAATGGGTTGGTAATATATAGTCTGTAATCATCCTTCTGACATCTCACATTGATGTCTTACCATATGCCAGAATAATAATGGGTTGGTAATATATAGTAAAACTTTTAAACAAAAGCATCCAAGACGGGACTGTTTCATTAAATTTAAAAAAAGTGGAAACTTGACCTACTACCCATGGGGTGAGAGTAAAAGGGTAATTGGTAGAGGGCCTTGTTGCCTCCCTCTGGGGATCCTTTGATACTGTGGTCAGCATTACATCACAGGCATGAATTACACATGGTTACCTAGCCAGACACCTGTATTTACCTGTGTTACAGGATCCAAGTTTTCACCCAAAAATTGTCATAATCTCTCACAGATAAACCATACTACAGTAGCTAGCAAAATTAAGCTTCCAAAATGTCTCTATATTTTACAAACTACCTTAATTTTGCTGGAAAGTGATAATTGTTGATAATCTGGGGTGTAGAGAAAAGCTGTAACTAATTAAGTAGATCAAACTGATTTGACAAGGTATACTAGTATGTCAGCAGGCATGACCATATGATAATATGTGACTGGGTTACTACAATGTACAGAGTATAATACTGATTATGGTGTCAAAGCAGTGAATGAAACATTCTCAGGTAATTTGAAATGGAAACAAGATGTCTGATAGTACTTTCCACACAATTTTCAGAATTGAGGAAATTTCAGATTTTAAAATATTGAGAGAACTTGATTAAAACCATAAAAATGTGCTATCATGTTTAATACAAATCTGACAGGATATTTTATTTTAAAAGTTCCTGGTATTTTAATTAAAAAAATAGCTTGGATTATCCTAATGATCATATTGTCAACAAACCTACCGTATAAGCCAGTTCAAATGCAAACAACATAGACCCTGATATGCTGTCGCATAATTTGACGGCAGATCAGGGTCTATGTTGTTTGTTCTACTGATTAGTCCTAACAAACTGCATAGACCCAGATATGCCAGCGCATTATGCGATGGCAGATCTGGGTCTATGCAGTTTGCAGTTTGTATCGGTTTATACGCGAGTATATACAGTACAATACCTATGGATTGAAGTAAGGCTTATATTGCAATAGGGTCAAGAATTAATCAAAGTGTATATAAACAAATTCTACCATTGATTATGAGATAATACTGAAGAAAAGTAATAAAGATTTAACCAAAATAAATGTTGACACCACTAAATCTGATAGAAAGACATGTAGCTTATAAATTATTGAAATTTTTATCATTAACCATGTAAAAGGAATGAGATGTTCCAAATTATGCCATATGAACAGTAAAATGTCCTCTAGCTGACAATGATTTTTTATTATTCTTTGAAGGCCATATTAATACAAAGATGGATTTTTTTAGTTCAATTGAATTTCAATCTAATATTGTGCCTATCAGCTCTTAAAAACTTTTTTCTTCTCATCTATTTACTTTCGTTCTGCAATAATTACAATACTTCTATGACTCAGGCATTCAGTTCAACAAAATGAAAGGTGCACTAAGCATTGGTAAAAAATAGCAGTTTGAATATCCTATCAATACCTGTATGCTTTTTAGTAAACACTTGACAAAAGCATAATTGTGTTTGATAAACACTTGACAAAAGCATAATTGTGTTTGATAAACACTTGACAAAAGCATAATTGTGTTTGATAAACACTTGACAAAAGCATAATTGTGTTTGATAAACACTTGACAAAAGCATAATGCTGTTTGGTAAATGCTTGACAAACAACTTCTATTACTTTCAATTTTCTCACTGTATTTGTCATAAATCTCAAAATGTATGAGAACATAAATGCAAAATACAATTAAAAACATTGAAATGTCTCACAAATCTAGCATTTTTTAAAAATGTATTCCATTATAGTGCAACCTTTTCTATATACACAAAACTGCATATATGTTTTGTTTTGAGTCTACGGAAAGGCAGAGACATATTCATAAGCCATATTAAATGAGTTCTTTCCCCCGACTCAGTACAAAACAGAAATGTGGTTTTGTATTTATTACATACCCCTTTTTATGCTTTCTAAATATTTTAACTTTACTGTATGAATAAAATTCAAAAAACAAACTGGGATTTATAAAATTTTGATTCACTCCATCTAAAAATATCTACACGCGGACATCAAAGAAGGCACCTAAGTAGTTCGAATCTGGCTGTGTGATACGAAATATGGATTGAAGAGCTGTATCGAATGCCAGATCAAGCATGTAAGATTAAATTGTATGTAATAAAATGCCAAGATGATATCTGAAATAGCATCCTAATTATGCAACTTAGTATAAGGATCTTTGAAGATCACTCCATACAACAATGTAATAGATAGAGAAATTAAATTCAACCATATGATCAATTTGTTGAGGAAGCCATATTCAAATCTATTATATACATCTGAATATTCTAATATATACATATTAGCAAACTTGCTTTTGGAACTTTTCCCTTTTACACCAGCCATAAGATAGAAAGTTGTAAGACTGAAACTAAAAATACATAATATTTTAGTGTCAAATAAATTTTCCTGAATCTGGTAAACTCACAACATATTTGTGATATGATTTCTTTCACCAATTACATGTAATGATGGACTTACTACTGTATATACTTAGTTATAAGTCAGGTCCAACTGCAAACAACATAGACCCAGATTTGCCATCACATAATGTGTCAGCAGATCAGGGTCTATGTTGTTTGTTCTACTGATTAGTCCTAACACCAGCATTGACTAAGATCTGTTTGTGAATTATGTGACAGCAGATCTGGGTCTGTGCAGTTTACAGATGTATCTGACTTATAAGTGAGTATATGCGGTATGATCCAGCATATAGTCGTTACTGTGAATGATATGTTTGGGGAAGCGAGTTCTTTTCTAAATTTGCAAAAGTTTTACAAGTCACAGTATTCTAATGTTAAAAATGGCATACAGTCAAATGTCAGTTATACAGACCTAAATGGGATACAATTATTTTGACCAAAAAATAGATCATCCAGATAATCCATTATAATCAATTAGGATTTATATTGGGGGGGGGGGGGTCATTGTGGGAGTCTGTGTAAACTAATAATCTAGATCATTGGTATATGGATATTTAGTGTTCTACTGTAATAATCAATTAGCTGGTCTCTTTCTAAAGGTGTGAAAATCATAGCAGCAGGTTGGACATCAGATTTATCTGTACTAACCCACAGGTTTGTTACTGACAATCTTACAAAAGAAGCCAGCTAATCATTTTCATTCACACACAGAAGTACTTAAACTGTGATTAAAAAATGAGACTTTTTTCTTGGTCCATTACACCATCTATTTAACTGTATAGACATCGGATACACTGTTTTATGAGTGTCTAATACATAGATGGCTCTTTATATAAATATAGTCATGAGAACCACCTCTGTTTTAACTCACTCACCAGATACAAAAATGATACTGCAGTTGTCAAGTTGGCAGCTCCTATTTCCTCATTATATGCAGGCTGGCTGACAATTCTACAATGCAGAACAAAGGAAGTCACTAGAGGGGATTTCCGAATCCCAAGACTCACTGAGTCATAAGGGGGTACTCCTGCTAGGGTTTTGATGTATCATTGTGTATTAATTTTCAAGCCCTTTCAAGCCAAATGCAAAATAGTGGGAAAGATGGGATTACGGGTCATAGAATATAAAACAAAATATAATGAGTATTAAGGTTTCAATAGTGTCCTACATGCAGGCATAGACCAAATGGGGACACCTGCATGCAGGCATAGATCAAATGGGGACACCTGCATAGTAATTACTAGCATTGATTAGATAATGATCTATGTTGATTTTATCAAAGTGACAGTTAGATATATGAAACTATACTCAATTGGAAGAATATACAGTAATGCTTTTATCAGGAAAGATAAATAAAAACACTTTGAAGTCTATTCCTTGCAAGATACAAAGGTTCTATAATGATCATATTAAAATTCACAACAATAGATTAAACACTGCTGTAAAATATATGATTAATTCTAATCAATAACTTACTCCTATGAGAGAAATCATCCAAAATTTAATGGCTAATTTTATTAAAAAATCCAAGTTTTTTAATTCATATGATATTTAATATCAGTAAAATTGAATCTTCATAGAACTATATCCACATTGCTTGTCTCATTATGACCAACATAGGCAGGCATGGTCAGGAATATTAAACAGTATAATCTTCTGGATATGTGTATTGTCTGGTTGTTTATAACCAGAAATAAAGAGCTCAACTTTTAAATAATAATAATAATAATAATAATAATAATAATAATAATAATAATAATAGCTTTATTTATAGAGGATGACATGATGTATTTAGTGGAACTAATCTACATTCTGCCCATCTATTATTTACATATTTACATGAATGCTCATAGACTCATTGAACACCTCTCTCTCTCTATCTTCTCTCTGTCTCTCTCATGCATTTTCTATGGCTAAAGTGAAATCATATTTCCTAGTAAAATAAAATCATACTCATTACATTTGTGTTGGACCACAATATGTTAAGAAGTACATGTATATATAAGTCCATTCTTAAACTGAGTAATTGTTAACATTATTTATACAATATAGTTAGTAAACAGCAATGAAGGTGGAAGTGTTCATATGTAAGATGGGGGTACAGCCACAAACTAACCAAGAGTTTAACTTTTCATTCAATTTATCACATAAAATAGTAAAACTACTTTATTGTTGAACTTTCACTTATTTTCTTTGGAATACTGTTCCAAATGAGAGAACTGGAGTAGTCAATGACTTTTTTGAAAAGCTTTTTGTTTGGTGCTGGAACAAAAAATTGGTTGGCTGAAATAGAACTTAAATTTGGAGTGTTGCCTTTTTCTCTCATATGAAATAACTTCTGCAGATACATTAGAGCTGTGTTACTTGATATTTTGCACACAAGTTTAGCCTTTTCAGAAAGATTGTTTCATTTACTATTGGAATTTTTATATTATTCATTTTATTTTATTCATATTGAATATTCCTGATGTTATGACTAATAAGTTTATAATTTCTTTTTTGTAGATGGAATAATTTGTATATATTCCTATCAGATGTGTATCCACATACATTGTAGTAACCTAGATATGGCTGAATATAGTTTTCATAGAAGATTATTCCATGTTTCATTGACAAATATGGTTTAATTTTGTATAATAACCACAACAAAGAGTTTAATTTTCTACAAAGAACAACCTGGTTACATTCATTCTATTACAAAAATTGTTGTCAACAATTAGTCACAGATTTTTATTCTGGGTTACAATTTGTAGACATGTATCATTCAATTTAAGAGTTAAAGTATCATTTTCTGCTCTCCTTTTTTAGCTGTAATCATTTAAACCTTGTTTTTTTTTTCTTCAATATTTATCTTTATGTCATTTTCCTTACAGGAAATCGGATTTATCCAGAGCCAGCTGTAAAGACACCTTATGGTCCAACTCGGATTGTTTAAAATCAGACAGTGCTGTGTCATCTGCATACAGATCAGTGGATGAAATGCAGTTGCCAATATTCAAAGGCAAATCATTAATGAATAGAAGGAAAAGGAGTGGACCAAGTATACACCCCTGTGGTACTCCATGTTATTGGCTCCTCTTCAAAAATTTCCCATTTAGTATGACACATTGTGATTTGATAAGTACATCATAAAATTATCATGAACATGTTTCTTGAGTAGTTTAGACATAGTGGATGAGATAGATATAGGTCTGTAGTTATTTATATCTTCTTTGCTACCTGATTTATGAATAAGGCATCCTCCAATTACTGCAATCTCAAAAGTTACATACATGTATTTTAAAAAAGAAATTTGTTTCCTTTTCATTGAACAGAAACTTGCAATCAGCAAATACAGGAACTTGTCACAATTTATTTTTCTGTTACAATACAATAAACATGGCCTTTAGACATTTCTTAATATTATCAATGCATGTTTTGAAGCCTGAAAGGACACTGATGATGGGATGATGAATAAAAAAAAACAAAAAACTTGTAATAACAAATGCCTTGCTATGGCACAGAGTTCCAATGGACCCCAAATTTGTTCTTTTTTGAAAGTGACTACTGTATTTAAGACACATTTTTATAATTAATTTGAATTTAGATCCTTCGTCACTCAAATTTATACTATAATCATGAAATATATAATTAACATTTTTACAAAAATTCTGAATGTTCATGTACCTAAAGATAATAGCAGCATTAAGTCATAGTGATATATATGTACAATACTCCCTCATTATAACACTGTCTATCAGAGTCATAGAGTATACCACCTTATAATGAAGTACATGATACAGTACTCCCTCATTATAACACTGTCAAATGGAGTCATAGAGTATACCACCTTATAATGAAGTACATGATACAGTACTTCCTCATTATAACACTGTCTATCAGAGTCACAGAGTATACCACCTTATAATGAGACTGTCTTGTGATGAAGTACAGGAAACAGTACACCTTCATTATAACACTGTCTATGGGAGTCATAGAGTATACTGCCTTATAGTGAGACCACCTTATAATAAAGTACATGATACATTACTCCCTCATTATAACAGTTTCTATGGGAGTAATAGAGTATGGCACCTTATAGTGAGACTGTCTTATAACAAAATACGGTTAAACTCCTCAAAACTGAACCCTCAGGATACTGGGATCCACTCAAGACCAAAATTTGTTTGGTGTCCTGAATTTTTCCTTCTATAATATCATCATTTTTCCCCAGTAAACCGAAACTTCTCAAGTCCAAATACAGAAACAAATTTTGATCCCAAATTTCGATTTTATGCTAAAAAAAATCAATAAAACCAAAATTTAGTTCAAATTTGGAAATGTATTTTAGCTGCTAAATTCCTGACACATGCTGGAACAGATTAATTACTGTTAGCAAGTACTGTAGTAGGATTATCTGTGAGACAAAGACCCAGAAATTGTCTCAAGGGCACACGAGGTTACAACAATACTTGACATGTGCGCTGACACAGATTAGGACTGAAGCCTTTACACCATAAAAAAGAGCCAGCTTTTAAGGCAAATTATTAATAACTAAATGCATGTAGATAAGCCATTTAAGAAAGATTATGTTTATCTGCTTAGTATCTAATTGTGATTGATGATATTCGCTTATATACATGATAAACAGAACATTTTTTATTTGGTTTTTTAATTACATATCAGGGCTTTATTAATCAAGCATGTGGCCTCGCTTTTTTGATGCTTTGCTGATGGATACCAACAAAGCAGTATTCTAAAAGTCCATTGGCTCTTGAACTGTGAACATTATGAATTTATACAGAGTATTTAAACATTATGGATTATCATTCATAATTCTAATGGACTTATCATAAAGTTACTAGTGTCTCATTCCTCAGATGTTTCTCGTGACGAGGGCTGTACTTCTATGTGGAACAACTGTATTCATGTGACAGGATGTGATTTTTTGAAGAAACATATGTTATTCAGCTCATTTTTCAATAAATCAATGTATTTTTTTAAAAAAAAACTAATTTTGTGCACTCTTACACAGACACTGATGTTCTCTCATAATTATATTCTCTCTCTCTCTCTTCACATAAGTGCTTAGAAAAAGACATATTTTTTCAAATCTGTGAAAACCTCAGTAAACTGAAAACTCTCAAAACCGACATTTTTGGGGGGTCCCAAGGGTTTTCGGTTTTATGAGGTTTCACTGTACATGACACATATAATTTTGCTAACACTTAATGAAATAGGATCCATGACAATACTTGATTTATTATAACAGAAACCATGTTATAATGAAGGACCTTATAGTGGGGGGGGGGGGGTGCTGTATTACTTGACTATATCAAGTTACTAACACTTAGTGAAATGTATCACTAGAATTACAGAATTGCTGATATGGATACCAACACACTCATGCAAATGTTAACAATCCTTCTGCATGCTACACTGTTGGACCCACTTATTAAGGTTTTTAGTACAAATCTGAAAAAGATGACCTCTGATACTTTAAAAAGTACCAAAGAGGACACAAAATTTATAGGAGAAAACTCCGAACAACAACATGAATTTTTTCTTTAAATTGGGAAAACGAGTTCTGAAGGGGATGTCCCATCCCTTTGGGTGCATACTTTGAGCTTGGCAGTATTGCATTAGATGTTTTTCAATTAATTTCAGGTATATGATTGGATCCTTATCTTTAAAGCTAAGTAAATGAATAGGTCTATAATTAAAATCTAGGGTTTATTACTTCAAAGTGGGTATCTGACTCAAATTAATCCTGGGGCAAGATTTGAGACTTTGCACCTTTGCACATAGGCTTTGATATAGATATATATATAACAATTAAGACCATGCAGTCATCCTAGGTTAGGTATATCAGTACAGTATCTAGTTTCCTGAATAGTACATGAAATAGGTGTGTGAATTTAAATTTACTGTGATACACAATTGGGTCCCCTTTTCGGGACCCTGGGCTGCACATCCACCTCCAAATATCATGGCATCCTCCACCCACACACTATTACTAATGTTGAAAAAAAGAATATATGATGCTTTGATCTGCTTACAATTTCATTATGCAATTGGAAGTGTTTCATTTATCCCATGATATGATACAATATAATTTGTGGTTAAATTGGTGATATCGCAAGTCTCCCAAGTTATATACTTGCAAAATGCTAAGTAGAATATGGCTCTATTTCCAACAATAGCCCAGATTTTCCTTTTCTTAAAAACAATTGTCATAAAAAAGGCCAGTTTTACACTTTATTCAGTTTCTGATTACATGACTATATAGCCAACTGACCCACTTTAAGCAATTGACCCAATTGGGGGCAGATCAGTCAATGCCTGTCTGAATTGCAATAGTTGTGTAACATCACAGCTGTCAAAAACAGTAGCTATGGTAGGAAGCAAGTCTGTAATTGAATAAATGTTTTTAAAAAAATCTCACCATCTTTGCAAATATGTATGAGGAAAGTAACCTCTTTTTCTTCTTCTACTTCTGTTTATTCCATTCCAAAATAATGAAATGAAAACAGCATATTGAAACCTAAAGGCCTGCCATCTGACTTTACAAATATTCCAGCATCTTTCACGGAATATGAATGCTACTGTAGAGTAGTAGTTCCCATCTTTTTTTGCTGTGACCCTAAATTGAGCACCAACAGGACCTCCTGACCCTCAGGCTTATGATATGATTTCTTCTGATGACCCTTTGTAACCTACTGAGGACCCCTGGCTTTTTTGTCTTTGAACTCCATGACTACTTTTCTAAAAACAAACATATTATATCCCGGAAGTATTGATATTCTTCACTGAACTGTCTATGGTGTTTAGACTCAAAAGATTCTGAAGCAATTATAACTGAAATATGCAATTTGACAAAAATATCTTTATTAAGTTCATCGTGTTGCATAAATCAACTCTGGTTGGCAAAAAGAAATGTACTTATTCAAGATGATATATGACAGATTATGCAAATAAGAGCCTCAGTTGTCCACTTATGTCCAGTGTGTACTGCTAGCATGACTAATCAAATTTTTCCAGGCAAATTTTATCCTCATCAGTAAAGCTGTTCTTCTAGAGGTCAATGAGTACCATATAGTATGATGTTGTCTTGTATTTGCTTCTAGATTTCATTGAATTCTTTTTAATTATATTTCTATTTTCATGAGCACCTGATTTCACCTAATTTGGTTCAATATAAATAGTCCATTATCTACTTCATTTGTAATTGCATGATGATATAATATGGCCTCCATGCACAGAAAGTTCAAAGGGTCAAAACCAAATTACTAAATAGAAGACATCTTTTGAGGTGTGGGCATCCTCAGTGAAGGAAAATAAGTATTTAATATATCAATAAAACTGAAAGAAAGAGAAAGAATTTATGGGACATTATTTTAAATGTGAAAACTGAAAATTAAATTGCAGCATAAGAAAGTAACTGTACTAGTGACCCTGTAATTCACTAGTATTCTGTTACTAACTGAAGGACACTTTTTGAAAACGATCTAAGAACCAAATAACATATTGCAGGGATAAAGTATATCTGATACTATCTTTCAAGTATTTCAGATCAATCTATAAACCAATCAATGATATAATTATGTGTTAAGTGTGATAACAGAGTCTAATCCTGTCACTTTATGTCCTTCTAACAGTAATTAGATTCCCTTATCACCATAAACTTCTCAATTTCTATACCATTAAAGTAGAAAGTGTGTAAAACCTTACTCCAGGCAAAAAATGAGAAGAAAGAAAAACAATTACAAGGGCCTAACTCTGTCTCCATTTTAGCCCTTATTGACTGCAGTATTGGCACAAAACAGATCAAAGTGATTTACAATCAGAGTGAGTTACTGCCTTCTGGTCACTTTGTATGACAACTGGTCAGTCTGGAAGGTCACATTGGAGACAGGGTATGATGACCACAAGCATAGATGGATAGGATAAAGGAATTTCAGAGACTCGAAGTCTGACAGATATTTCATTTTTAAACATTTGTAACATATTGTAAAACATTCATCTTCTTGATTGTTTGCTGTTCGATTTTTTGCCTTATAGTGAGTGATAGATGAGGCAATATGTTACATGCATTAACTTTAAGGATGTAACATGTTATAGTGAGTGACGGATGAGGCAATATGTTACATGCATTAACTTTAAGGATGTAACATGTTATAGTGAGTGACGGATGAGGCAATATGTTACATGCAGTAACTGTAAGGATGTAACATGTTCTAGTGAGTGAACATGTTATAGTGAGTGACGGATGAGGCAATATGTTACATGCAGTAACTTTAAGGATGTAACATGTTTGAGTGAGTGACAGAGGAGGCAATATGTTACATGCAGTAACTTTAATAATGTAACATGTTTTAATGTGGTTGACATTTGAAGTCTTCCCCTCATTCTCATCATCATTTTGCAGGCTTTTGCCAAATTATAATGTATCAAAATTGAAACTGGGATTCCACTGAAAGAAAAGATTTAAAATCATAAAAATTGTCAAATGGTAAAATACTGTATTACTTGCTTATAAGTCGCATCAAACTGCTAATGACATAGACCATGATCTGCTGTTGCATAATGCGCTAGCAGATCAGGGTCTATGTTGTTTGTTCTACTGATTACTCGTAACAAACTGCATAGACCCAGATCTGTTGGCACATTATGCAATGGCAGATCTGGGTCTCTGCAGTTTGCAGTTGGACTCAACTTATAAGCGAGTATGTATGGTAATCATACATTCTGATACATTCAGTAAATATATAATGATACAGTTTCTTCTAGAACACACTATTAATCATCATAACTGATAGGCAAGATGGCTTTGGAACAGATGAGAAACTTTAGATTTTCCTAAGACAGTATACATATAATTATGGTGGTCACAGCTTACTCTGTGATTCAACAAACATACATGCAGAAAAAATGATTTAGCTCATATTGAAAAAACACATTGTTTGATATCATATTGAAAAAACACAGTGTTTGATATCATATTGAAAAAACACAGTGTTTGATATCATATTGAAAAAACAGTGTTTGATATCATATTGAAAACACAGTGTTTAATATCATATTGAAAAAACACAGTGTTTGATATCATATTGAAAAAACACAGTGTTTGATATCATATTGAAAAAACACAGTGTTTGATATCATTATAGGAATATCTTTAAACTAGAAATGTGTTCATGGAACATGGATGCCCCACCACAGTGCCTGAAACTGACCAGTACCACAAAACTTCACCAAGGTGTGAAGGATGGATGGATGGACAAGAGACACAAGATGATCCTACCACTGTCATGGTGGGGCCAAAAAATGTAAATTTCTTTAAAGCTACAATTACCATATATACTCGTGTATAGCCCGGGTCCAAATGCAAACAACATAGACCCTGATAAGCTGTTGCATAATGCACCAGCAGATCAGGGTCTATGTTGTTTGTTCTACTGATAGTCCTTACAAACTGCAAAGACCCATGTCTGCGAGCACATTATGCGATGGCAGATCTGGATCTATGCAGTTTGCAGTTGGTATTGGCTTATACATGAGTATATATGGTAGTTCTTTGAAGGTTTCCTAAGATTTCCCCTCCCAAAAAGCAACACAAAATACAGTGCTTCATTCTGCAACATTGGAAAGTATTGTTGGAAGAATTTTGAAAAAACTGTTGTGGAAATACTGGCATCAGAGTGACATTTGGTGCATGTGTAACCACAGCAAGATGTGAATAAGATCAAATACATGACTTTGACATGGGACAAGTATTAATAATACTTCACAAGAGACCATCACCATTTGGGGTCAAATGAAGGTTAAAATCTGAAGTTGAGATATGAGGGTATTTTGTAAAATCAGTTCAGTCATTTTTTAGCTGTCATGAAATCTACACAAAGGACTATTATTGTCATTCTGATTATCATTTTCATCCATCTGATACATGCTGTATTTGCATTAATTACATACCCAATTAACCTTAACATGTTTAACATGGTGTTTGATATGGATGTTCAATCTGTATTGCTGTATCATGCAGTAAGATTGAAACTATTTAGGTGTTATTACTGATGTCCACATGACAATATTATTCAAAGTACCAGACTGAACTTTTATAAATCCTAACTAGTTGTGAATATCTTAAACACTGTAGGGATAAGTATATTTAGAAAGCATAATAGAGGGGTTATGCAATAAATACAAAACCAAATTCATATTTTGTTACGAGTGCGGTGAAAGAACTTGTTTGACATGGCATAAAAATATATCTCTGCTTGATGGCCTTCATGTATCTGTAGGACTCAAACTCGTTCTTAGAATAATAAAAAAATGAGGTATGTGTATGTGCATTATGCAATCAACTGTAAATAGTATAGACCCAGATTACCCATTGTATAGTGTAATCAACTGTAAATAGTATAGACCCAGATTACCCATTGTATAGTGTAATCAACTGCAAATAGTATAGACCCAGATTACCCATTGTATAGTAGAATCAACTGCAAATAGTATAGACCCAGATTACCCATTGTATAGTGTAATCAACTGCAAATAGTATAGACTCAGATTACCCATTGTATAGCAGAATCAACTGCAAATAGTATAGACCCAGATTACCCATTGTATAGTGTAATCAACTGCAAATAGTATAGACTCAGATTACCCATTGTATAATGTAATCAATTGTAAATAGTATAGACTCAGATTACCCATTGTATAGTGTAATCAACTGCAAATAGTATAGACCCAGATTACCCATTGTATAGTAGAATCAACTGTAAATAGTATAGACCCAGATTACCCATTGTATAGTGTAATCAACTGCAAATAGTATAGACCCAGATTACCCATTGTATAGTAGAATCAACTGCAAATAGTATAGACCCAGATTACCCATTGTATAGTGTAATCAACTGCAAATAGTATAGACTCAGATTACCCATTGTATAGTGTAATCAACTGCAAATAGTATAGACCCAGATTACCCATTGTGTAGTAGCATCAACTGTAAATAGTATAGACTCAGATTACCCATTGTATAGTGGAATCAACTGCAAATAGTATAGACCCAGATTACCCATTGTATTGTGTAATCAACTGCAAATAGTATAGACTCAGATTACCCATTGTATAGTGTAATCAACTGCAAATAGTATAGACTCAGATTACCCATTGTATAGTGTAATCAACTGTAAATAGTATAGACTCAGATTACCCATTGTATAGTGTAATCAACTGCAAATAGTATAGACTAAGATTACCCATTGCATAGTGCAATGAACTGTAAATAGTATAGACTAAGATTACCCACTGTATAGTGCAATGAACTGTAAATAGTATAGACTCAGATTACCCATTGTATAGTGTAATCAACTGTAAATATTATAGACTCAGATTACCCATTGTATAGTGTAATCAACTGTAAATAGTATAGACTCAGATTACCCATTGTATAGTGTAATCAACTGCAAATAGTATAGACTAAGATTACCCATTGTATAGTGCAATCAACTGTAAATAGTATAGACTCAGATTACCCATTGTATAGTGCAATGAACTGTAAATAGTATAGACTCAGATTACCCATTGTATAGTAGAATCAACTGCAAATAGTATAGACTCAGATTACCCATTGTATAGTGTAATCAACTGCAAATAGTATAGACTCAGATTACCCATTGTATAGTGTAATCAACTGTAAATAGTATAGACCCAGATTACCCATTGTATAGTAGAATCAACTGCCAATAGTATAGACCCAGATTACCCATTGTATAGTGGAATCAACTGCAAATAGTAGAGACTCAGATTACCCATTGTATAGTGCAATCAACTGCAAATAGTATAGACCCAGATTACCCATTGTATAGTGTAATCAACTGTAAATAGTATAGACCCAGATTACCCATTGTATAGTGGAATCAACTGCAAATAGTATAGACCCAGATTAACAATTGTATAGTGTAATCAACTGCAAATAGTATAGACCCAGATTACCCATTGTATAGTGGAATCAACTGTAAATAGTATAGACCCAGATTAACAATTGTATAGTGTAATCAACTGCAAATAGTATAGACCCAGATTACCCATTGTATAGTGTAATCAACTGTAAATAGTATAGACCCAGATTACCCATTGTATAGTGGAATCAACTGCAAATAGTGTAGACCCAGATTACCCATTGTATAGTAGAATCAACTACAAATAGTATAGACCCAGATTACCCATTGTATAGTGTAATCAACTGCAAATAGTATAGACTCATATTACCCATTGCATTGTGTAATCAACTGCAAATAGTATAGACCCAGATTACCCATTGTATAGTAGAATCAACTGTAAATAGTATAGACCCATATTACCCATTGTATAGTGTAATTAACTGCAAATAGTATAGACCCAGATTACCCATTGTATAGTAGAATCAACTGCAAATAGTATAGACCCAGATTACCCATTGTATAGTGTAATTAACTGCAAATAGTATAGACTCAGATTACCCATTGTATAGTAGAATCAACTGCAAATAGTATA
The DNA here is from genome assembly GCA_029931535.1 of Margaritifera margaritifera. Classification (NCBI taxonomy): domain Eukaryota; kingdom Metazoa; phylum Mollusca; class Bivalvia; order Unionida; family Margaritiferidae; genus Margaritifera; species Margaritifera margaritifera. The sequence continues at coordinate 848,296 of JAQPZY010001630.1, read as the reverse complement.
GACCCAGATTAACCATTGTATAGTGTAATCAACTGCAAATAGTATAGACCCAGATTACCCATTGTATAGTGTAATCAACTGTAAATAGTATAGACCCAGATTACCCATTGTATAGTGGAATCAACTGCAAATAGTGTAGACCCAGATTACCCATTGTATAGTAGAATCAACTGTAAATAGTATAGACCCAGATTACCCATTGTATAGTGTAATCAACTACAAATAGTATAGACTCAGATTACCCATTGTATTGTGTAATCAACTGCAAATAGTATAGACCCAGATTACCCATTATATAGTGTAATCAACTGTAAATAGTATAGACCCAGATTACCCATTGTATAGTGTAATCAACTGCAAATAGTATAGACTCAGATTACCCATTGTATAGTGTAATCAACTGTAAATAGTATAGACCCAGATTACCCATTGTATAGTGTAATCAACTGCAAATAGTATAGACTCAGATTACCCATTGTATAGTGTAATCAACTGCAAATAGTATAGACCCAGATTACCCATTGTATAGTGTAATCAACTGTAAATAGTATAGACTCAGATTACCCATTGTATAGTGGAATCAACTGCAAATAGTATAGACCCAGATTACCCATTGTATAGTGCAATCAACTGCAAATAGTATAGACTAAGATTACCCATTGTATAGTGCAATGAACTGTAAATAGTATAGACTCAGATTACCCATTGTATAGTGTAATCAACTGCAAATAGTATAGACCCAGATTACCCATTGTATTGTGTAATCAACTGCAAATAGTATAGACTCAGATTACCCATTGTATTGTGTAATCAACTGCAAATAGTATAGACTCAGATTACCCATTGTATTGTGTAATCAACTGCAAATAGTATAGACCCAGATTACCCATTGTATAGTGTAATCAACTGCAAATAGAATAGATTAAGATTACCCATTGTATTGTGTAATCAACTGCAAATAGTATAGATTAAAATTACCCATTGTATAGTGTAATCAACTGCAAATAGTATAGACTCAGATTACCCATTGTATTGTGTAATCAACTGCAAATAGTATAGATCCAGATTACCCATTGTATAGTGTAATCAACTGTAAATATTATAGATTAAAATTACCCATTGTATAGTGTAATCAACTGCAAATAGTATAGACTCAGATTATCCATTGTAAAGTGTAATAAACTGTAAATAGTATAGATTAAAATTACCCATTGTATAGTGCAATCAACTGTAAATAGTATAGACCCAGATTACCCATTGTATAGTGTAATCAACTGCAAATAGTATAGACCCAGATTACCCATTGTATAGTGTAATCAACTGCAAATAGTATAGACTCAGATTACCCATTGTATAGTGCAATCAACTGTAAATAGTATAGACTCAGATTACCCATTGTATAGTGTAATCAACTGTAAATAGTATAGATTAAAATTACCCATTGTATAGTGTAATCAACTGCAAATAGTATAGACTCAGATTACCCATTGTATAGTGTAATCAACTGTGAATAGTATAGACCCAGATTACCCATTGTATAGTGTAATCAACTGTAAATAGTATAGATTAAAATTACCCATTGTATAGTGTAATCAACTGTAAATAGTATAGACCCAGATTACCCATTGTATAGTGTAATCAACTGTAAATAGTATAGATTAAAATTACCCATTGTATAGTGTAATCAACTGCAAATAGTATAGACTCAGATTACCCATTGTATAGTGTAATCAACTGTAAATAGTATAGACTCAGATTACCCATTGTATAGTGCAATCAACTGTAAATAGGATAGACCCAGATTACCCATTGTATAATGTAATCAACTGCAAATAGTAGAGACCCAGATTACCCATTGTATAGTGTAATCAAATGTAAATGGTATAGACCCAGAGTACCCATTGTATAGTGTAATCAACTGCAAATAGTATAGACTCAGATTACCCATTGTATTGTGTAATCAACTGCAAATAGTATAGACCCAGATTACCCATTGTATTGTGTAATCAACTGCAAATAGTATAGATTAAGATTACCCATTGTATAGTGTAATCAACTGCAAATAGTATAGACCCAGATTACCCATTGTATAGTGTAATCAACTGCAAATAGTATAGATTAAGATTACCCATTGTATTCTGTAATCAACTGCAAATAGTATAGACCCAGAGTACCCATTGTATAGTGTAATAAACTGCAAATAGTATAGACCCAGATTATCCATTGTATAGTGAACCAGCATATCAGGGTCAGTGCCATTTGTGTTATGAATGATTTTAAGGGAATAGCATGGACAATCTCTCCATACATTATGTGATGGGACCCCAATCTTCTCATGATTTATATGATTGGACTTAAATCTTACCATGCACAACATGTGATGGAAGCCTGATTTTCCCACGCATTATGTGATGGGACCCCGATCTTTCCATGCATAATGTGATGGGATCCCAATCTTGCCACTCATTATATGATGGAACCCCAATTTTACAATGCATTATGTGATGGGACCCCAATCTTATCATGCATTATGTGATTGGACCCCAATCCTCCCATGATTTATATGATTATACTTTGATCTTCCTGCACATTATGTAATGGGACCCCAATCCATCCATGATTTATATGATTATACTTTGATCTTCCTGCACATTATGTAATGGGACCCCAATCTTCCCATACATTATGTGATGGGACCCCAATCTTCTCATGATTAATATGAATATACTTTGATCTTACCATGCACAACATGTGATGGAAGCCTGATCTTCCCATGCATTATGTGATGGGACCCCGATCTTTCCATGCATAATGCGATGAAATCCCAATCTTGCCATACATTATATGATGGAACCCCAATTTTACAATGCATTATGTGATGGGACCTCAATCCTCCCATGATTTATGTGGTTGGACCCCAATCTTCCTGTGATGGGACTCCAATCTTACCATGTATTATGTGATTGGACCCCAATCTTTCCATGCATTATGTGATGGGACCCCAATCTTCCCTTGCATATGTCATGGGACCCCAATCTTCCCATGCATTATGTGATGGGACCCCAATCTTCCCATGCATTATGTGATGGGACCCCAATCTTCCCTTGCATATGTCATGGGACCCCAATCTTCCCATGCATTATGTGATGGGACCCCAATCTTCCCATGCATTATGTGATGGGACCCCAATCTTCCAATGCATTATGTGATGGGACCCCAATCTTCCCTTGCATATGTCATGGGACCCCAATCTTCCCATTCATTATGTGATCGGACCCCAATCTTTCCATGCATTATGTGATGAGATCCCAATCTTCCAATGCATTATGTGATGGGACTCCAATCTTCCCTTGCATATGTGATTGGATCCCAGTCTTCCCATTCATTATGTCATGGGACCCCAATCTTCCCATTCATTATGTGATGGGACCCCAATCTTCCCTTGCATATGTCATGGGACCCCAATCTTCCCATGCATTATGTGATGGGACCCCAATCTTCCCATGCATTATGTGATGGGACCCCAATCTTCCAATGCATTATGTGATGGGACCCCAATCTTCCCTTGCATATGTCATGGGACCCCAATCTTCCCATTCATTATGTGATCGGACCCCAATCTTTCCATGCATTATGTGATGAGATCCCAATCTTCCAATGCATTATGTGATGGGACTCCAATCTTCCCTTGCATATGTCATGGGACCCCAATCTTCCCATTCATTATGTGATGGGACCCCAATCTTCCCATGCATTATGTGATGGGACCCCAATCTTCCAATGCATTATGTGATGGGACCCCAATCTTCCCTTGCATATGTCATGGGACCCCAATCTTCCCATTCATTATGTGATCGGACCCCAATCTTTCCATGCATTATGTGATGAGATCCCAATCTTCCAATCCATTATGTGATGGGACTCCAATCTTCCCTTGCATATGTCATGGGACCCCAATCTTCCCATTCATTATGTGATGGGACCCCAATCTTTCCATGCATATGTGATTGGACCATAATCTTCCTATACATTATGTGATGAGACTCAAATTATCCCACAAATTCTGTGATGGAACCCCAATCTTCCCACACATTCTGTAATGAAACCCAATCTTCCCACACATTCTGTGATGGAACCCGAATCTTTCCATGCATTATGTAATAGAACTCCAATCTTTCCATGCATTCTGTGATGGGACCCCAATTTTACCATGCATCATGTGATGGAACTCCAATCTTTCCATACATTCTGTGATGGAATCCCAATCTTCCCACACATTATGTGATGGAACCAAAATCTTCATACACATTCTGTGATGGAACCCCAATCTTCCCACACATTCTGTGATGGAACCAAAATCTTCATATACATTCTGTGATGGAACCCCAATCTTCACATGCGTCATGTGATAGAATCCCAATCTTTCTATGCATCATGTGATGGAACCCCAGTCTTCCCAATCTTTCCATGCATTATGTGATGGGACCCTGATCTTTCCACACATTGCACTGTATGTGATAGGACCTGATCTTTCCACACATTATGTGATGCGACCCCAATCTTCACACACATTCTGTGATGGAACCCCAATCTTCACATACATTATGTAATGGAATCCCAATCTTTTCATGCATAATGTTATGGAACCCCAATCTCCCCAATCTTTCCACACATTATGTGATGGGACCCTGATCTTTTGGTGCATTATGTGATGGAACCCTGATCTTTCCACACATTATGTGATAGGACCCTGATCTTTCCACACATTATGTGATAGGACCCTGATCTTTCCACACATTATGTGATAGGACCCTGATCTTTCCATACATTATGTGATGGGACCCCGATCTTTCCATGCAGCATGTAATGGAACCCCAATTTCCTCAATTTTTCCACACATTATGCGATGGAATGCAATCTTTCCACACATTATGTGATGACATATTTGGGTTGTTTGTGGCTGAGTGCTATACAGGTGAATATGGTAAATGTTTACAACCTTCCCTAATGATGTATAATTTAGAACAAATGGTGCTGTTTCATGATGATGCCAGTTGGTACCAAAATTTCTTCATTGGTTGCTTTTATAAAGAGTCGATCCAATGCAAAATGAAATATGAATATAAAGTAAAGTGCTTTAAAGTAATTGGTGAACTGCTTGGAAATGTATAATCATGTCAAGAGATCTGATAATTTTCATTTTGATCAATTTCATAGTATTCAAAAAAAAGTATGATAAGGATTGAAATTATCTTTATGAAAAAATAATTAATTTTTTCCTTACGACCATACCTTGTATGAAAAGCAAAATTATACAAGTTCAGATATATAATACCTGATAGCGGTAACAAAACTGTTACTAAAGTGGAAAGACCTCAAAGAGGTTGAATACATACTACATGTACAACCATCAGTTTTGTTTTACCACAGAAAATATATAAAAAATTACAAATTCAATGTAATCAAATGAAAATTTGAATCTACTTGAACATGCAAATCAATCAGAATACATTGCTTTGACAAAAGTAAATCAGTTTTTTTTATAAATCCAATTTATTCATTGGAATGAAAATACCCTAACAATTTTTAATAACCAACATCAACAGGTAGCTTACCTCATAAGTAAGTTGTCCAATTTTATGATGTGTATTGCTCTCTAAATATAGCAAACTGCCTAAGATGTCTAATACACATCTTATAGCATATAAGTTTTTATTCAGAGAGAGAGAGAGAGTGAGAGAGAGCGAGAGGGAGGGCAAACTTCATAATAGAAACAGATATTCCAAATTATATTTTAAAATCTACTTTCATCAATTAACACTAAGTGTTAGCATGTTCTCTGTTGATGCTGCATTAAAAAGGATGGAGTTAGAAATTCTTTCACATGCTTGTAATATACATAAGTAATTTAAGATACATGTATATATAAAACATTTTCCCCACCATCTATCAATATATTTACTCAAAAATATACCTACCACAAAGTAGCCATCCTCAAAACTAGGTAAAACATAAATTACTAATGAATGATGAAAGCTGTGGCTTTTTTTTCAAGTTTGTAGGGTATTTTATTGAGGTATGATTTAAATAAACGGATAAAAACATGGTTAGTAAGAAAACATTAGAACGTTGTTTCTTCAAATCAAGATATTCTTATACTCGTTATGTAAAAATGAATAAATTACCCCAAAAAACCCACTGTATAAGGAAATGAAGTAAGTTTTGAAACTGACTGACTCAACTTCAAGTATGAAGTTTAGATGTATGAATGACAAAATGTTCCCATCACCCAGTGGACCCACTGGAAGCGAAATAAATGTTAGTGATGGTCTTTAATTTGTGGCTAAAGTTGAACTTATGAATTACATACCACTCAATACTCCCGGGTTGATATAGTATTGATGTCCAACTGTAACCTCACTTGACAATGGCTCTGCTCAATTTTGATTCTATTCAATGAGGTGAACCTGATACACACCAGTTTATGTGGACTGGCTTCTGGTATCCTTCCGTGTGCAAGCACTGGAGCGACTATATGACTGCACCTGTAATTAAACAAGAACAAGACCCAATTATTTGTTAATTTCATGTGTAAGTTTACAGGTAAATAAACATTCAATCAATAGACAGGTGAAATTTAATCATTAACTCATTCAGTGGTTCATTGGATTACTTATGTATTTGACACAAGCATTTCAAATAAATTATTGAACTTACTTATTAAATAAAATCAAGCATGCATGTTTTGTTGATCAGAACTAAATAGCAAAAAAGTTGTGACATGGGTGACAATATTTTAAAAAACCCTGAACATTTAAAGTCTTTATCCGAAGGACATAAACCTTTACTGTGGCCATTCAATTATGACCTTGAGTCACGGTAACAGAAATGAAAACATTTTGGACTTTTTTCGCTGTTTGGTAATAATGACAAAAGAGATCAAATAAGGTTTTATTAGTGAGGAACGTTCACAGCTATACATTATAATTTTCATAATTAGTCAAGTATTTCTTTAAACCTAACGGTAACTTATACCTCTGTCAGAACTGTTTGCCAAAATCTAAAGGCATCATCTTACAGACAGGGAACAAGTGTATCTGTCCTAGAATCTGAACAATTATGAAACTTTCAATTAATAAAATAGTAAACACCTTAGACTTTTCTTAATTAAAGCTTAAAAATTATTGTCACCATTTTGTTCATCCATGGGAAAGTCTGAGGAGATATTAGAACTGTACAGGATAAGGCCTAATGACCTTTAAACACACTGATAATTACTTTGGGTTAATTGATCATTGACTCAGAACATTATTAACAGAGCAGGGTACCAGTTTTGAAGTATGGGAGATCATAGGGTACTGTTTTTAACTGGGCACATGGTACTACCCGGTAATTCAATTCCTACAATAAACCTATAGAAACACCATAATATTGAAAATTCAATATATTTCTAATTCTAAATACTCAGCACAAAGCCTACATCTCACAGCATTATAAGAACCATCCTTAACATATGCTTTCGAGATGAGAAAACGATATAAGCCACTGCATTTATAAAAACTACATGGGCTGCAAAGTGGTGTAACCAATTCCACACCTAAGAAATAAACCACTACTTTCATTTTTGGGGTTCCTAAATCAAGCTACCGTATATACTCGCGTATAATCCGATACCAACTGCAAACTGCATAGACCCAGAACTGCCATTGCATAATGGGCTGGAAGATCAGGGTCTATGCAGTTTGTAAGGACTAATCAGAAGAACAAACAACAAAGACCCTGATCTGCCGGCGCATTATGTGATGCAAATCAGGGTCTATGTTGTTTGCATTTGGACCCCGATTATACACGAGTATATACAGTAGTAAAAACCTGACAGTGCACGAGTAGAACCTTTTCTTCATTTCATTTCAATTAATGATTGGATCAGCTTTGAAAAGATAATTTTAGTTAATTTTTACTTCTCATTATCAACCAATCATGGCCTCCCAAACCCATATACTCTTGATTTCACTGATTTCAAGACTTGCTCAATGTTGTCTGTCCACAAACACAATTTTTATTTTTTTCTGGCAGGTCAAAATTATCCTGTGCCTACCAGTGTGAGACTATTGACTGAGGTAGTTTTACTGGTACTCTCTTTAAGGACATTTATCTTGAACAAAATGTTGTGAAACAGCCCATTCTGATTGTTCAGAAAATGTGTGCTAACTTCAATCAAGACATACATGTGTTGTGTACTGGGTCATCCAGTGCACAAAGTAGTTTTATTTTTTAAAACATTTACATTGATTTATATGAAACATTTACATTTATTTATATGAAACATTTACATTGATTTATATAAAAAATAAATTACCGTATATAATTGCGAATAAGCCAAATCCAACTGCAAACTGCATAGACCCAGATCTGCTGTCGAATAATGTGCCAGCAGATCTGTGTCTATGCAGTTTGGAAGGCCTAATCAGTAGAACAAACAACATAGACCCTGATCTGCGGCGCATAATGCGACAGCAGATCAGGGTCTATGTTGTTTGCATTTGGACCCGGCTTATACGCGTGTATATACGGTAGTGGTCTGACCCCTGATAAATCACAGAATATTAACAAAACAGACAGACACACACACACACACAGCAGTTTAGAGTATACTTGATAGTTTTTAATGCATATCTCATTTCAAGTATTTTTGCTACATATTGGGTTTTATTAAACCTTGGGTTTGAATAATACAAAAAGAGGCTTCATACTTTGAGGTCCAGTAAAACCTCTAAAACAACATCCTTTGCAAGTGATAAAAAAATACCTCCTAACAACCTGTTTGCTTAACAGAAGTTGATTCTGATGATATTTTGGAGCAGAGACCTTGGAAAATAAAAAGATTGGCTGTAGCTTGGAAAGTATTGATCATAGACGCTTTTTTTTTAGTTGGATCAAATTGCAAACTGCATAGACCCAGATCTGCCATCACATATTGCACCGGCAGATCTGGGTATATGCAGTTTGTTAGGACTATTCAGTAGAACAAACACAGACCCTGATCTGCCGGCGCATCATGCGACAGCATATCTGGGTCTAAGTTGTTTGCAGTTGGACGTGACTTACAAGCAAGTATATATGGTATTTGTTTCAGACAGGTGATTGCTTAAGAGATGAAGGTTTGACAGTAAGATGCTTTCAAACATTTTATTCCAATCTTTGAAAGATATATTCTTATTACTGTTAAGAAAGTAAAAATCCACTTGAAGATGAATTCATTTCCAAGACTCCTTCCTCAAGAAAATAAATTCTTACAAGTGGAGGAAATTAAGATGGCTTGATTTTTAACAACAAACCCAAGTATGTTTTAGTACAAACCATCAGGGATGATAACCCACTTCACCGCTATTAATTATGTCCCTTTGGAGTTTCTTAGTTCAGAGTTAACTTACATAACAAGTTTTTTTATATTAAAGTTGATATGGTCTACTGCATCAAAGATAAACATCAGGGCTTAATCGATCGATGTAACAGTACTGGCAGGTGGCCATTGAATTCAGCAAGGCTAGTGCCACAAAACAATACAAAAAGTCCCATTAATAAAAATGTTGTCTGGAAACTCAATTAATTTAAGAACAAATTATCACTTTAACAGCAAGCGTTAATTGAGAAAAGTTTCAGCACAAAAATGACATTCCTAGTGCTTCAAATTCAGTCTTTCAGCACAAAAATGACATTCCTAGTGCTTCAAATTCAGTCTTTCAGCACAAAAATGACATTCCTAGTGCTTCAAATTCAGTCTTTCAGCACATCTTCATAAATTTGCATTCATTTTTAAACTTGATTGAAAAACAATAAATAGATGGTCTTTTGTCAAATAAGTTTTGTTTAATTAAGAGGGGTGTGTCTTACTATTTTATTCAACTTTAATAATGATAATTGTGTCCTTAAATTATTTTGTAAATTTTGTTACTATTTATATATAGAGAAAACAACAAAAATCACTGTTTTCAGCTTATTTCTCTTTATCTCTACATGACCTGAACCAAAATGAATAGTATTGGTTGGTATTTCTGTAACTGTGATGAGTAAGTAGAGGACATTTATTAAATATATGATGAGGAAATTAATTAGTGATTGTCTTAAACTGTTTTGTGCATTTCAGCATATTGTTAATTCACACACCCTCTCTCTCTCTCTCTCTTTCTCTTACAATAACTCCTTTCATGAATATCTTAACTGAAACCTGAAACTAGCTTCTATTTCCCTCTTTCATCAAGCAAGCAATGGGAATTTTGATTAACATCATGTAAAATTTGAAGCTTTGACTGCCTTTTTAAAAGGTTCCAGCAAGATGTGCAAATCCATATGGGATGCAGTCCCCATCTCACATTTCTAACATCAGTGAAATACTAGTAGTATACCAATCTGCCTGAATTGTGAACCAGTCTAAATAAAATGATTGCTTGTCATGAGACCATGATTACAACAGTCAAGAAGCTATCCATATCCTGCATAATTACCTTGCCCTTAAACTATATTCCGAATAAAAAAGAGTGTGGGATAAAAATGGTATGGAAATAAAGAAAAAGTAAGAAATTTTAATAATGAGGTTAATCTAGGGTGTGCATGGACATATGAACAGATGGCTACACATGCACATGAGTGCCGTGATCCCCATGTTCAGCTTCTACCAGGGAGGGCTCGACAAGAATTATGTCCAATGAAATTTGACACTGAATGTTAACAGTCATTATTATAACAATATATTGTATGTGCTCCATGTTCTTATTCACTATCTAAGTGCACAGTCTGTGTACAGTTGTCACCCTCTTGAAAGGTCTAGGCATCTCAAAATAGAGGCAATCCCCTGATTATTGGCTGCCTCGCCCAACACCAAAATAGTTTATTTGTATCATTGTGCCCCCAGATGACAGGCCACCCCATTTATAAGGCTACTTTTTCATTGCAGAAGGGGTGGCCTCACAAAGAGGGGGACCACTACATTATGTGCATTGCATTAGGAAGAGAGTTTTTATAGATGTAAGCTGCTGCCTAATCCCAAACATTGTTAAAATTAATCAATCAAGCAATAAATGAGACAATCCCTTCTACATGGAAAACAGATGGCCTCATATGAAAGGTGGCATCTTATGAGAGGAACAGAATTGTTAATATGTATGACTTTGGCGGGTTCTCTCACCAGGGAATGGCTTCACTTTAGAAGTGCTCATTTTAAGATGGTTAATACTGTATTGAAAAATTTTAATTTTGTCTTCTTAATCAGTAACTTGTAAACAAATAAGAACTAAATGGTAGCTAAATGGAAAAGCAAATAGAAATAAATAAAAAATATTTTTCATTTGTTTTTTTGTTGTTGCAGCTTTTCAGTTTCTACTTTTCAGTGGCAGTCTAATGCAAAGGCTTTTTAAATTGTTAGTGAGAGCTGCTGTCACTCTGTGGTTAGCATGTCATACTTGCAAAAGGAAGCATTTGGGTTTAAATTCTGCCATTGGATTTTCCCAGATCAGATGCCATAGTTGGGTAACTATACTCGTGTAAGTATGGTATAACCTTTGCAAGCTGATGTCCCGTAAAACATCATAAACCTAAAAACCATAAATTATTGGTTAAAACAGAAATAGCTATTTATGATATATTTAGTGTTGCCAGGAAACAAAGCACATATCTTACCTTTTGTTTTTTTGTCTCCCACTGGGTACAAGGATGATTCTATTTCTATATGCTGTGCCCATCTGTAAGGTCAAGTTGGTGACCTTAATTGGTTCTAAAAATGATAAAAAATAAATTCCAAGGCATTATATGTCTTGCCTGCTCTGCCGCTTGATACAGATGCATACATGTATATGTTTCCACTTTCAAATGACCTTGACCTTGACATTGCCTGTGGGTCAGAGGGACGGTACGAGTGCATGAATATGAAAGGATGGTGTTTATCAGATTCTACAGTCCAAATATGATAGCTATCCCTTCCATGGTTTGGGACTTATGACCTTACCAAAAACTTCAACTGAAAACTTAACCAAGAATTTCAAATGACATTGACCTTGCCTGTGTGTCAAAGGGAGGAATGGGGTGCATTGATATGAAAAGCCAGATCTTCTTGTTTCTACAGTCCAAGTATTTCAGCTATCCCTCCATGAGTTTGAGACTTATTACCAAACCAAAAGCTGAAAACTTAACAAAGATTTTCAAATGACTTTGATCTTGCCTGAAGGTCACAGGGAGGGTGGGGATGTGTGGATTTGAAAGGGCAGAACTTCCTGATTCTACAGTCTAAGTATGACAGCTTTCTCTCGAAGGGGTTTGGAATTATGACTATACAGAAAAACTTCAACTGAAAATTTAACCATAATTTTCAAATACCTTGAACAATTGTCTCCAGGGCTAAACAGAGAGTTGGTGTGCATGGAGATGAAAGATCAGTGCTTACTGATTATACGGTCCAAGTATAAAAGCAGTCGGTCAGTGGGTTAGGGACTTATGACCATACAGAAAGCTTGAACCAAAACATCGATCAAATGAGACCCCTTTGTCTCACCTATGCTAAAGTAGGTAGACAATAATAATAATAATAATAATAATAATAATAATAATAATAATAATAATAATGTAGAACTTCCTGATATCAGGTCCTCTTATCATGGCTGCCTCTGCGTACTGGCCACAAATTTTCACTCCAATTGGGCTGCTAAAAGTATTACCAAGTATACTCGCTTATAAGTTGAGTCCAACTGCAAACTGAACAGACCCAGATCTGATGTTGCATAATGTGCCAGCAGATCTGGGTCTGTGCAGTTTGTTAAGAATAATCAGCAGAATAAACAACACAGACCCTGTGCATTATGGGATGGCAGATCAGGGTCTATGTTGTTTGCAGTTGGACTCTACTTATAACGGAGTATATATGGCATTACTAATAAAGCCACTTCATGCTGGCTAAATCTATAATATGGTCCCAAAAATTGAATCCCATCAGTGTTCAGTTTTGGATCTCATCAGAGTCCATTTTTGGATCCTATCAGTTTTACAACAAAGAAATGGTGATTACTACAGGGGATCTGACATCTCTGAATGCATGACTGTAATCTTTATTCCGCAAAGCTCAATATTGTACTGGAGTTGTCTCCTTTACAAAACTCAATCAAGTACCTACAGACTTACCTCCCTTTAATTTGTTTGTGTTTTATGTCCCATTTTTCTGCTGAAATCTGTAATCTGACACTGATATCTGTAATCTGACACTGCTATCTGAAATATTTGTCAAACAAATGAGTTGTATCTTGTACCAGGATAAAATACCTCTGATTATAATTATAATATAAATAATAATTATAAAGTCTTTATTTTATGAGGGTGACACAGTTAGTACAAAAAACTAATCTCTATTGTGGCCCTCAATTATTAACATATGTACAGGCAAATATATAAAATGCAGTTGGGAAATAAGTATCATAAAAGAGGTATTATGGATTAGTGTACACAAGAGCAACGGAGTATGGATTCAGCACACAGAGCATTGTGCAAACAAACATGCATGATTGAAAACTTTTTCATTCACACACACACACACACACACACACACACACACACACACACACACACACATTTTATATAATATATACATATACAAATAAGCAACAAAGTTGGCCATAACCTGTTTTAGACATTATCTGGATTTCATCCATTTTAAACACCTGAGATGAAAGGAAGGCACTAATGCATCAGTGCATAATTATGCTTCTTTAACATCTTTAAGCAGACAGTTCCAAATGATTGGACCTGAAAAAGCCAAACTATTTTCATATAATTTAATTTTGGGCTTAGGAAGAAAAAAAGTTATTAGATGACATAGAGTGTAGTATCAGTAGACTAGAATCTGTATTGGCATTATTTGTCCTTTACAGAACATATCATTTATATAGTTGGGCATAAAATCATTAGAAACTTTAAACATAATTTTGGCTTTTCTTAAACATATTCTTTCATAGATAGTCATGATCTTCAAATCTGATTAATTTAAACCATGGCAGAATAAGAAAAAATACTAATGAAATCTCATTTCAAACTGTGCTGGTCTCTAATTAATAGGAAAGATAGTAAACCAATTCTCCAACAAGAGTCCTTTGAAGGGACTGATGCTCTACTGTCCGAAAAGAATTTCCAGCCATTCAAGATAAGACCTTTTCTTTTTTTTTAACTTCTGAGTGTTGAGACCATCTCTGATATTTTTGAGCAGTAAGATTTTCAAATCAGCCATGGTGGCAGTCATGTTGGATGTAAAATCAGCACAATTTTCATTTAAGAAACTAGACACCATTAGAAATCTTTTGTTGAAAATCCTATGTTGACATGACCATCCATTCAGGAGAATTTTTAACAAGATTTTCAATGTGCATTGTGACAGCCATATTTGAGGTCAGATCAGCACCATTTTCACAATCGACCAATTAGATACCACAATTAGTCTCCAGGTGAAAACCCCATCTTGATATGACTTTTCATTTAGGAGTACCAAGAAAAAGATTTTCAAGATGGCTGCCATGGTAGCCACACTGGATGTCAAATTGGCACTATTTCATTCATTACCTACCATGACATCATAAGAAGTCTTCTGCTGAAAATCCAATCTTAATATGACTTTCCATCAGGAATAAGTAGCAACAAGATTTTCAAGCTGGTGGCTGTGGCATCCATATTGAATATCAGATCAGCACAATTTTCTTTTAAGACCAACTAGACACCATAGGAGGTCATGTGGTGAAAACCCCATGCTGATAGGACTTTCCATTCAGAAAGAGTAGCAATAACATAATTTTCAAGATGGCTGCTGTGGTGGCCATATTGGGTGTCAAATTGGCACCATTTTCATTTATGGCCAACTAGACATCATAAGAAGAATTTCAGTGAAAACCCTATATTGATATGACCATCCAATCCAGTGTAGAAGCAATAACGAGATTTACAAGCTGGCCAAAGTGCTGGCCATATTGAATGTCCAGGTGGCAGCATTTTCATTTAGGACCATCATAAGAAGTCTTCTGGCGAAAACTTCATGCTGATATGACTTTCTATTAAAGATTAGTAGCAAAAACAACATTTTCAAGATGGCTGCTGTGGTGGCCATATACTGGATGTCTGAGCAGCACCATTTTCATTTAGGACCAAACTAAACCTTGGGATGAATGTGTTTATAATGTTTCATGGCAATCCTTCAAGTAGTTTAGGAGGTATACTGACAACAAACTTGTGCTAATGGATGGACGGATGTGTGATAACAGATGGATGATGGACAACAGCTATCCCATTAGCTCTTCCAGTCTATGACCAGTAGAGGTAAAAAGGACAACAGGAAATGTCATATGTGTCTAATGAACTAGAGCTATTAGTGATGGGTGTATTACAGAGAGCCCTACTCACTATAATTTACTCTGTATGGCCTTAAACAGAGAAACTTGTTTTGGGAAACCAAAGTTAGGATAAGACAGGCATTGTGGAATGTTTAATGCTCGAAATACAACTCAAGCAACATTCCATGTAAAGAAAATGATATGAAGTAGCTTATCAAGGTCAGAACTGTCCAAAATGAAGTAGACAAGATGCATAGGTCTATGAAATACTATTCACATTACAGTTCATCAGAACATGTTCAATGGTTTTTGAGCTATGTTGATTACAAGCAACATCCCATGTAATCATATGAAGTTGATTGACAAGGGCCATAACTCATTGATTGACAAGGGCCACAACTCAGTGCAAAATGGTGTAGCTCATTAAATGAACATCTAGTTCTAAGAGACAAGACTCTTACCAAACTCAATGAGAATGTGCTGAATGGTTGTTGAGCTAAGCTGATTGCAAGGAAGATTCCTAGTTTCCGTCTGAAGACAAAAATATGCTCAGCAAAGGGCATATAACTCTGTTGAAACTATAATACCAGTAGATGAGTCTAAACCCATAAAGACACATGTAAGTGTAAGAGACAATCTTCATGCCAAATTGCATAAGAACATGTTTTAATGCTTCTTGAGCTATGCCAGTTACAAACAACATTTCATGTGAAGATATGAAGCTCATTGTCAAGAGCTATAACTCTATTCATAATGGAGTTAATGAGACAAAACCCATAAAAGGCACATTTAGGTCTATGACACACTGTTCATACCAAACTGTAAACAACAGCCCATGTGAAGGTGTTAAGTTAAACTGTCAAGAGCCATAACTCTATCCAAAATGGAGTTGATGAGACAAAATCCATAAAGGCACATTTATGTATATGAGACAATGTTCTCACCAAATTGCATCAAAATATGTTGAAAGGTTCTTGAGCTATACCAGTTAAAAGCAACAGCCCATGTGAAGATGCAAAGTTAATTGTCAGGGGCCATAACTCTATTAAAAATGGAGTTGAAGAGATGAAACCAATAAAAGGCAAATCTAGGTCTTTGAGACAATGTACACACCAAATTTGCATCAGAATATCTGGAATGGTTTCTGAGCTGAGTTTCATATCAACGTGGGACTCTATAAATAAATATTTGCTTTGTGTCCTTTGCACCCATTCAAATTGGGGGAAGGAAACATGCTTTTTTGTTGCAGGTAATAGGCGAATTAAGTCATAGCATATTGGAACTAATCTGAACTAAAACAGTTATGCAATTATATGATTGCAAATTTTTACTTGATCAAACATCTTAATTTAAATTTCTGGGGAAAAAAACTTTAATACGTAAGTTTCAAGTTAAGTGGGAAAAAATTGAAATAAGTCCCAAAAATACATTAAAATGATAATCTCTTCTTGGATATAGAAAAAACAGGCAGCCTAGAATATCACAAACATTTATGGTAGATGTGAATCAAACATTTTTAGCCTCATTCAATTTTAGTGAGTCTTTAATTATTGCATATTAGCAACAATTTGAGTGAATTGCTGATGGAGAAATATGTAAATATTTGGTATAGTTTTAGCCAACCTGATGAAAAATTATATGTGTTTGGATGCAATGCTATGCAGGCAAAATTATGTATTATCAAACCTCACATAACATGAACTATATAAATCAATGAGGGATGTCATAAAAAAATTATAACATCAGTCAGAGCATTTTATTAAAGTAACATCCATAAATCTGAAAGTTCAATTGTTGGTATCTTTAGTATAAAATGGCAACTACTAATACCTATCCCCAGTTAAAAAATTTCACAACTGTCCATCCATGGATATAAATCAGGTTTTCCATCAGATATATTCTTTCATCAATAATTTTATAAAGCATAATATATTAGCAAAAAAATTAGTTTGGACGGTAAATTTGCTAAAAAAAATTTATTTATGGCACTTATTAGATTCATATGAATAGTTTTGTAGATGAAGTAAACATTAGACGTAACATGTCATTGAGTCTAGTTGACCTAAAAAAATATTTAAAATATTTTGATAAAGTCACCTTAATGTTAAACTCATTACTGTAAGTCATATTTAGCATCATTAAATCTTCATGAAGAAATGTGGACTAAATTTAAAACTTGTCTTTAGAGAAATATTTTTTGCAAATGCATTGTTCTCACTAAATTCACAAAAACTATATGCTCATGATAAAGAATTTACAATTAGTGCATCAGTTATATTCAGGTGATAGATGAATAAGTGCAGATTGAAATAATGAGACAATCAAGTGGACCGTACTTGTAATGAAAACAAAATACACGTATGGAGAGTCTAAATATTCCCAAAAGCAGCATCAGTCTATAGAAGTCTTCTTAATGATTGCTTTGGATCACAACTCATGATACCACTGTTGTAAAAAGCCTTTGACAGTGTACTGTTTACAGTCTCCTTCAAATACAACCTTGCAATTATGTATATAGGAAATAAAGTGAATATATTCATGTGTTGGCTCATACATAGAAAAATTAGTTCATGTAACAGAAATCAGTAAAATATTCATGCTTTACAAAGCAAAAATATTTGGCTGATTTTCATTTACATTAATATATATATATATATATATATATATATATATATATATATATATATATATATATATATATATATATATATATATATATATATGCAATTCATTCAGGGAATAGATCCATTTGCTTACCAAATATATAAATACTTAAACTCAGGGAGACAACTCTTATGAGCAATTATTGTCTATGTTTTAAAGAGTTTTCTCCCTTAGTGAAATAAAATAAATGCAGCTTCTATTGCCGTTGTTAAAGTGAATTTATTTGATCAATTTTAAGGAAATTAGCGTTTTTAATTAAATTTACATTCAAGATGTCACTTGAGACAAATGCATTGATACATTTTGTGAATATTGGCTTGCAATATGCCAGCTAATGCCGGTAAACAATTAAACTTGCAAAAATTGCAGCTACATGAATTACTTTTTTTGCAAGAAACCTGTATCCCCTTTTCATTTTGATGTTCACTTTGTGGGACATTCTGTCATGAACACTTGTTTATAAAATAATCTATAAGTCATCACACTCATTTCATTAGAGAAAGAACTTTAAAGTGCAGTTTTGTTAAAATGTCATCCACCAATTAGAGAAATAAAGTTTTTCTTTTTTCTCGATTACTGGGACTTGGATTTATTTCTGTGGGTATCAATTTACATGGTCTTGCAAAAAATAAAATTGATGTGGGTACTTAAATTCATGGATTGGAGAAGAAGGTTCAACTGTGATTTGATTTATTTTTGTGGTAAATTTTTTTGTGGATTTGTGAAAAATAACCCTTTTGTGGATACTGAAATCTTGGGATGTGTCTTTGGTTTCTGTTGTCCTCTAAAGCGGAACATCTTTCATGGAATGTTGAAATTCATGGTTGGAAGCAATCATGAAATCCTGGAAAGTTGGTACACCACAAAATATAGTGAAATCACAGTGGTTTCCACAGATGGATTATTGCTTGTTGGACATAAAATATTGTGAAATCACAGTGGTTTCCACAAATGGATTATTGCTTGTTGGGTATAAAAAATAGTGAAATCATAGTGGTTTCCACAGATGGATTATTGCTAGTCAGGTATAAAATATAGTGAAATCAGTGGTTTCCACAGATGGATTATTGCTTGTTAGGTATACAATTTATGGTTTGTAGCAACTGTGAAAACTACAACAAAATAAATAGTACCATTGAAAAATTGTGAATTCACTGAAATTGTAAAAAAATTGTAGAACATTATGTTTAGATTAAAAATCCATTTCTCTAGTAAAATTTACTCCAGCTGAATTCCAGAAATTCACCATTAAAATTAATGAATACTTAGATTGTTAAAAATTACCGACTGCATTACCTCCCTTGCCTATGGCTTGTAAGTGTACTGATTGCAGTCATTACCAGCCACTAATGTATAAGTGTACTGACAGCAGTCATTACCAGCCACTAATGCATAAGTGTACTGATTGCACAGTCATTATAGCCACTAATATATAAGTGTACTGATTGCAGTCATTACCAGCCACTAATGTATAAGTGTGCTGATTGCAGTCATTACCAGCCACTAATGTATAAGTGTACTGATTGCAGTCATTACCAGCCACTAATGTATAAGTGTGCTGATTGCAGTCATTATAGCCACTAACATATAAGTGTACCGATTGCACAGTCATTACCTTCTACTAATGTATAAGTGTGCTGATTGCAGTCATTATAGCCACTAATGCATAAGTGTACTGATTGCACAGTCATTACCAGCTACTAATGTATAAGTGTACTGATTGCAGTCATTATAGCCACTAATGCATAAATGTACTGATTGCACAGTCATTATAGCCACTAATGTATAAGTGTACTGATTGCACAGTCATTACCAGCCACTAATGCATAAGTGTACTGATTGCACAGTCATTATAGCCACTAATGTATAAGTGTACTGATTGCACAGTCATTACCAGCCACTAATGCATAAGTGTACTGATTGCACAGTCATTACCAGCTACTAATGTATAAGTGTACTGATTGCACAGTCATTTCAAGTAAAAAATGCATTTTGTGCAGTATAGAAAAAGGCTATTCTTTCCCTTGTTTAAATTCCTAAATGAACAAAGACACAGAAAATTGGGACCCACCAATGTTACTATGTCCAACATGGAAATATTATGAAGAGCTTTCCAAGTAGGCCCTACTGCTCATTGTATTTTTTTCTACGCATATTACAAGCAATAAATCACATCACAAATTTAAATGTTGAAAAAATGAGTTAGACATATCATTTAGGCAATTATTGAGAGAAAATGAGAGCTGGCGATCAAGCAAGCAAGAGAAAGAGAGAGAGACAGACAGACAGACAGAGACAGGCATAGACAGAGACAGAGAGACAGACAGAGAGACAGAGAGAGACAGACAGACAGACATAGAGAGACAGACAGACAGAGATAGACAGACAGACAGAGACAGAGAGACAGACAGAGATAGAGAAACAGACAGACAGAGAGACAGACAGACAGACAGAGACAAAGAGCAAACAAGAAGAATATTGAGAAAAAAAATTTTGAAATAAATTTGAACTACAAGCACATATCTTTTACTGTTACTTTTTAGACAAATATTCATAAACAATACAAGAGAAAGTTATAATAACGAATATAGTTTTCAGGAATGGAAGATTCAAAGACAAATTTATACAGAAACCTCCATATCTGACTTTTAACTGTTGTGTTTGTGTATTTCTAACACACATTGACAGGGTTAGTCATGTTCACACAACTAAGTGCATAGGGTTAGTCTTACAGCTTGTAATATGCCCAAAGGTAGAAAAGACTTCGCCATGTGAACAGCATTAACCATTAACCCAATGGAAAGTGTACGACATACACAACACAAATCATTCAAAAGTCAAATTTTGATAATTAATCTAGAACATATATAATAACTTGTTATAAATTAAAATCTCCTCCCCCCCCCCAAAAAAAAAGATTCTAAACATTAAAATCCAAATATTGAAATCCAATGCAAGAATGTTCATTTGGAAATCAAGGACTGAATGTCTAAGATTTATTCTAATTCCAGGCATAACAATTCTTCTGGAAAATTATATATTTTTCTGAAGATGAATACCTTAATAGTCATATTTCATATAATATTTGGTAATAGCATATTTTGGTTGGCTGGTTGGTTTTTAATAACACTTTGAGCACATTATTGGCTATCTCATGCCATGGAAATGGAAAATAGTGCAGTTGCATTTTGCTATTTTTACATCTGTATTTTATTATAGATTTGTCTAGTTGAAATTGCACAAGTTGTACACAATATTGCAAAAATCAGCCTACATAGCCTTTTGAATGGAACGCAGTAACAACTTGCTTCATCCACTAACTGTAGCTTATGTCTACCTAGTGGTTTCACCCATTGGTAAGAGAGCATTGACTTCCTATCAGTTCTTGTCAATAATTCAAACATTATTTCACTTTTAAAAATCAACTTTCAGTATATTTTCATTATTTAACGATAAGAATTAGTTTACCTCTTTATTCAAAATAAACTACCACCTAAATTGTTCATTTGACAATGATCTTGCTGTTTAGGCTATTCTAAAAATAGATTGATAGTGATAATCCTATCAATATGCTGATCTAGAAATGACATTGTACCGTATATACTTGTGTATAAGCAAGGTCCAAATGCAAACAACATAGACCCCTGATCTGCCATCGCATAATGTGGTGGCAGATCAGGGTCTATGTTGTTTGTTCTACTGATTAGTCCTTACAAACTGCATAGACCCCAATCTGCCGGCACATTATGCGACGGCAGATCTGGGTCTATGCAGTTTGCAGTTGGTATTAGCTTATACGCGAGTATATACAGTAATTAACATCAGTGGCTGTCCAAATCTTCCTGAACTGGTGGATCTCTAAATAATGTATAGCTTATGTAATAAATGCATATATCATCATTTTTGTTCAAGGACTTTTCAAGGATTTCTTAAAAGTTTTCAAGGACTTCAACAAGTTTTGAAGAAGTATTTTTTCTTGTGGAAATTGAACTTTCTCTATATGTCACTTTGTTTATCACTGCATTAAAAGTAGAAAAAAAAACACAATTAGTGTGCCACTACAGCAAAGGGATGCTCCATCTAGCAAACTACCTGTGTCACATGTCATTTGATCCACCAAACGTGCAACACCTCTGAAAGTAGTTTTGGGCAAAAATCAAGCAGTTTTTCAACCAATTTAAGGAGTTTTCAAAGCAAGCCCTCAACTTCAAGGATTTTTAAGGTCGTATGAACCATATGTATACGTAATATATCGCTAATTCTTAAATCCATACATTTATTTAGCTGTCCACAACATATTCTTGTAATAAAATTGCCTTTTATTATTTCCCCATATTGGTCCCCTATTGCACATGTATGAATTCAGCATGTGCTTTCCCCGCAATGCAGTGTAAATTGGGTGGATTCATTGCAATTCAGGTCTGCAATGCATTTACAACTTGATGTTGATTATTGCTTTTCAAACTTACTTTGAAAAACCACTTACTGGCAAGAAAAATGAAGAAGTAATTAAAAAATTTTAAAATGTATGGTTGTTGAGAATGACAACGAGAACTGGTGGTTGATGGTAGATGTAAAGTAACAAACAAGGAAACTATCTCTGAAATATTTTGCATCTTTTGTGATATTCAATTCTTTCTCAACATTTGTGAATGATTAGAAATATATAAAAATTAGTATTTGCTGGATATTACCACAAAAAAAATGTAGGTTTTTGAATTTTGAATAGCCATATTGTCGTTAGGAAGCCATGCACATTTTTACCATTACTAGTCTAAAGCTTATATATCATGATCCTTTTCTCAAAGATAACTAAAAGACAAATTTAAATGTGGAGTATTCTGATGAATGGTTCAACTGAATTTAAGAATGTTCAGTTTTTAGCAACCTTTATCAACAAATTGTGTGTACCATAAAAGTATAAGATACATTTAAAAGCTACAATCTACCGCATATACTGTGTTCAAGTCAGATCCAACTGCAAACAACACATAATGCACCAGCAGATCAGGATCTATGCTGTTTGTTCTACTGATTAGAATATACAGCATAGACACATATCTGCTGGTGCATTATGGGATGACAGATCTGGATCTATGCAGTCGGCAGTTGGATCTGACTAATATGCTAGTATATATGATACTTCTGGTTGCATACTGTTGTTTCATTCATTGAGTTATAAAACCTATTTACTCTCACTAATTATGTTCTCATTCTATAAAACATGAATGCACCCAATACAGACTAAAAAGTCTAATACAGACTAAAAAGTCTAATACAGACTGAAAAGTCCAATACAGACTAAAAAGTCCAATACAGACTAAAAAGTCCAATACAGACAAAAAAGTCCAATACAGACAAAAAAGTCTAAGTCCATCTGGTCTGAAAACCTGATCAAGCCACCAAAAAATCTTTCAGATGGCATGAATCTAATCAGGTTATTTCCATATGCACAGAAAGATGCATTTCAAACTTCATTTGTCTTTAAGCAATAGTGTGTAATTGTACTAAAGAGGTTTTCACCCAAAAAAATCCACAAAGTCCAAAATATTTTTATAAAGTGCAAAAATCACTATAACATGAAAATGTAAGCACCTTATCTACAAATGCAATGAAATAATATCTACTGAATTCAGTTTGTCTACATCAAGCACATAAACTGTATCATATTAAAACGTTTTCATCAAAAATATCTAATGAACTGTATAGCTAAACATCAGACTTACAGCCAGTAGGTCATCAGTGTTGATGTAATGTTTAGAGAACCCTTGAGCAAGGTACCCTGCCTCAGCTCAGCTTGTTAGGTCTATTGATTGTGGCAAATATAGCTCATAACAATTAATGTTATTTGTTGAAAATGAAATGAAATAAAGACAAAAAAAAAAAAAAAAAAATTAATAAACACATGAAGTCCAAAAAGTTAAAATGCTTCTTTATATAAAAAAAAAAGGAAAATATTTTTGGAATGACACAAAAATCTACTATGGTCATCTAAAAACCCTTGAAAACATGCCTGCCAAATTTAACTGACAAATGGTTCTACTGTAACGGGTGTGGGTGTACATAACGATGCACAGACAGACAGCAGGATGGAACCAAATCAGTTCTATCCATAGCACAAACCCCTACTGCAAGTACAGCAGAAATAAAAAAAAGGATAAAAAAAAAATTTTGAAATAAAGAAAACACAAGAAAAAGACAAGTATTGTTTAAATCTATTTTAATCTGGAATGTTAGATGAAGTGATGTTAATGAAATGAGAATAACTTGATACACAAGAACAATATTTGTGTCATAATGAAATTTGCAGATCTGAACATTATATACAACAGCACCCAGTCATCAAAATGAACACATATGCACAGTTACCCTGATACAACATTAGGTTGTGTCAAAATATTATTGTCGTGACCTGAATCACATTCCATTTCCTAATGTTTATTTACATCTTTCTCTCTTTAAGAGGAGGCTCTGCTCATGGGAAAGTCCTAAACTCATATATAATGTGTAACTTTTCATCACATCATGTTAGTAAGACTAAATAAAATCCAGTGAATGCTTCTTTCCAATTTCCGGCTTGTAACAAGTCCCCCTCCCAGTGCTTTAGCTGGTCTCAAATGATATAAAACCTTGCCCCTCTTGACAATTCCTTCTGGGACCTGAAATGCAACAAAAGACATCTTCACAATACTGTTCTCTACCATCAAGTATAAAAAAAAATCAATCTGAAGAAAAAATATGAGTCCAAAAAATTTTGACTTCTTTTTTTTATATATTACAAACCTTCATGTCCTATACATGACAGAAACTGGTTG
Source organism: Margaritifera margaritifera (assembly GCA_029931535.1). Classification (NCBI taxonomy): domain Eukaryota; kingdom Metazoa; phylum Mollusca; class Bivalvia; order Unionida; family Margaritiferidae; genus Margaritifera; species Margaritifera margaritifera. Next base: position 823,464 of record JAQPZY010001630.1, on the reverse strand, counting down.
CTGATTTACATCAGACTGGAAAATGTGCCCAGAATATTGATTTGCATGCAATGGCACAAAATTCTTGTTCCTTCATATTATATAAAAGATCTTGTGCAAGTGACAGAAAATTGTACTTGGCTAGCAAAATGTCCAACTTTTCCCAGGGAACTGTATCCGATTAACATTAATTTTTTTCTCATTGGATACATATTTTAAGTCTTTGTAAAATTAGATTAGCCAAAAGATTCTTGTTGTAAAGCAGGCATGGCAAGCAGTTCCATATTAATGTCACTTCTCTAATTATTACTGAAAAGGTTCTTACAGGATGCTGTTTTATTTCATTATGATTCAATTTTAAGGTCAACATTCTGAAGAAGAAGAATTTGTCAGCTCACATGATATTTATTTTTTATCTCAATAAAGGAAGCCTAAATCCCTTTAAATATTTATTAAAAAAGAAGCTATTATAAGAACGGAAGAATTTGTTTCGAATTTCAGATATAAAAAACTATTAGATATTCATACTTCTGTCAGCAATTATAACCATGTAGTCAGTTCTATCCATACCACAAAAAAAATCATATTTTATCAGAAGTATATGTTTTAAATTTATGTTACCTGATTGAATATCTGAAGTTTTGCACTTTGAGAGAAGTGACAATCATCCATGGATGTACCAATATCTTTGCAAGGAATCCCACTCTCAACAAGGTCTTTTTTTCCTAAGTGTCTTGGTCCACAGTGGTGCAAGATTTACTTCCCCTGCAATCCTAGATTCCATTGCTGGGAGATCATTCATGGCTGGGTATTCTATGAGTTACCTCCCTTCCACTACTCATCTGCCAGAATTTGTTGATCCAATACATGCATACTTCCAGTAATATCAATATGAAAAAATATCTGATATGTTTTTCCATTTTACACCGTAATGACACATTAATTTAGTCCCAGTAGTTTATTATAAGTTCCATTGTGGTTAATGTGTTATTTTTTTAGAAACAATTTACAAAATATCACAGACCAGGGAAAACAAATATGAACTCATTTTAATCACAGTAATTCTTCGGCAGGTATTGTGTAGCTGCCAGATGTTGTTGTTGAGCAGTCGTCATCATCATCATGTGATTTTATCCTTCCTTGAAAAGGGAATGGTTCTTGATTGTAACTGTGTGAAAGAGAAAAGGAACCATTCCAAGTAGTCCTTTGCCCCTGAGGTTGTGATGAAATGTTATTTAAATCCATGTAACCATTGTCTCCATCTCTGATATTGTAGCCACTGTGGAAAGAAGAATATTTTTTGTAAGTCCTGAAAGGCACAGGGGGAGGTAACTCCTGTAGATTGTCAGAGTTGTCTGCCCTAAATGAGACTGAATTACTGGGTCTCTTGTTGACAAGACCATATACATGCATGTAGTCGAAAACCGGAGGATCATCTGAAAAAAATTAAGAATAATTTTACGTTTTTTTGGAACAGACGTGTTAATTTGTTTCTATTTTTACCCATAGATTGGAGGTTGTTATATACAGAGAAAATAAATATTATTGATGATAAACTTTTAAAGCGTAATTCTTGAAATTTCAACAATAAAACATAATTGCTGATATGATTAAGAGCTGACCATGGCCTGTATGTTGAGCCCACCCCTGAGCTTTGATCAAGAGGGCATTAATTTAGCTAGAAAATATTTTTAGAAAATTTTAACACTGAGGTTAACCTAGGGTATGGATGGATGTACAGACAGACATGCATTCAGATGCCAAAGTGATTACTATGTCAAACTCACCAAGGGAGACTAGACAAAAATAAATAATTCATGTTCAAATATTGTTTTTTTACAAAGTACAATGTGCACATTAATAATCATAAACTTGTTAAAAGTTTGTTAAGAATATGCTAATATTAAAATTTTTATTAAAATGAGGCAAAGTTTAAGCTAAACATGTCATGTCAAGGTGAAAAGATTAAAATTTAGTGAAAAGGACATTGTAAAGAGGACATTCCAAAAATGGTCACACCCATTAAATTATCAACTTTTTGTGAAAAGTTTGTTCATTTTTTGTTTGTTTAACTGTACCATAATATTTTTAATCTAAGTATAGAAACACCTTCCATGAATACCAGAATTATTGCATCCCTTAAGTGGATGATGAGGGACCAGTCACACTGTAATTAATTAAAGGATCAGTGTGACTGATAGACCCACAATGAAGTAGGATATAAAAATAGACACAACTTCTACTGACAGCATAATGAAGAACTGATGATGACAAATTCTTATTAGAACAAACATATCTTATGAAAGTAATTGCAGGAATGTCTGCATAAAAATATTTTATTTTTATTCATGAAAATGAAGCTTATTTAAGTCTATTTTTTTAATGAGTAGCCTGAATGCATCACATTACTATAAATTAAAGAATCCTGAATGTATCACATACTGTAAATTGATTGATAGGCCTGGAAGTATCACATACTGTAAATTGATTGATAGGCCTGGAAGTATCACATACTGTAAATTGATTGATAGGCCTGGAAGTATCACATACTGTAAATTGATTCATGGGCCTGGAAGTATCACATACTGTAAATTGATTCATAGGCCTGGAAGTATCACATACTGTAAATTGATTCATAGGCCTGGAAGTATCACATACTGTAAATTGATTGATAGGTCTGGAAGTATCACATACTGTAAATTAATTGATAGACCTGTATGTATCACATACTATAAATTGATTGATAGGCCTGGAAGTATCACATACTGTAAATTAATGATAGACCTGTATGTATCACATACTATAAATTAATGATAGACCTGTATGTATCACATACTGTAAATTGATTAATAGGCCTGGAAGTATCACATACTGTAAATTGATTGATAGGCCTGGAAGTATCACATACTGTAAATTAATTGATAGGCCTGGAAGTATCACATACTGTAAATTAATGATAGACCTATATGTCACATACTATAAATTAATGATAGACCTGTATGTATCACATGCTATAAATTAATGATAGACCTGTATGTATCACATGCTATAAATTAATGATAGACCTGTATGTATCACATGCTATAAATTAATGACAGACCTGTATGTATCACATACTATAAATGAATGATAGACCTGTATGTATCACATGCTATAAATTAATGATAGACCTGTATGTATCACATGCTATAAATTAATGATAGACCTGTATGTATCACATGCTATAAATTAATGATAGACCTGTATGTATCACATACTATAAATTAATGATAGACCTGTATGTATCACATACTATAAATTAATGATAGACCTGTATGTATCGCATACTATAAATTGATTCATGGGCCTGGAAGTGTCACATACAATAAATTGATTCATGGGCCTGGAAGTATCACATACTGTAAATTGATTCATGGGGCTGGAAGTGTCACATACTATAAATTAATGATAGACCTGTATGTATCACATGCTATAAATTAATGATAGACCTGTGTGTATCACATGCTATAAATTAATGATAGACCTGTATGTATCACATACTATAAATTAATGAGAGGCCTCTATGTATCACATACTATAAATTAATGAGAGGCCTGAGTGTACTACATACTGTAAGTTTGTGGATTTGGAAAAGAGACTTTTTTGTTTCCACAGAAGGATTATTGTTCATTGGGTCTTTAAATTGTCATTTGTAGCAACCATGAAAACAAGAAAACTTGGTACCCCATGAAAAAAAGCATATTCATATGACTGCATGTGGGACAGATTTTTCTCACATTCCTATATATGTATGATTGTGTTTTTCAGTGTGGAACACTGGTGCAGGATAGCTCTATCCTACCTCACACATGACCTTTATCCTGACTTGTGGACTATTCTGACCTACTGCGAGCATAGTGCACACAAAGTAGCAAACACTACCCAATTTCCATCACCATTTAAACATTCTTTCACAATAATCAAGATAAACATTAACTGCAACACATTTACATACAAAAGCAAGCAGTGGTTGAAGTTAAGTCTCCCACATGCAGGCAGATTTACATCGATCAACCCAGATACATGTATGGCTTCTTTAGTGTGAGAGAAAGAATCCTTCATATAATACTTCAGTGTAGGATAGGAAAATTCCACCCTCAGATTCAAACTTTTGCATAAGACACTTGGCAAAGCCAATTGTCTGACATAAAATTCTGGCAGAACAAGATAAAGCTCACTGAATATACCAGAGTGAGATGTACTGGGAACATCCTCCTCACTTCCACCACGTCCACTGTCACTGGTCACTGTTTCCCCTGACGACTCACTATGGCTATCCTCAGGATGCTGTTGAAGCTATCATAAGAAAAATTACAATCTCATTTTCGGTTTCAAATTAGGTTCTAGCATTACTTATGTGCACAAGACAAGGCTGAGTCTCATTACAATAATTTCATGAACATGACATTTCTATTTATGCTTTATAATATGCCAGTAGATTAGGGTCTTATTACATTAGTTTGACATTTCTATTTATGCTTTATAACATGCCAGTAGATTAGGGTCTTATTACATTAATTTGACATTTCTATTTATGCTTAATAGCATGCTAGTAGAACATGGTTTCATTACATTAATTTGACATATTTCTATTGATCCTTTATAACATGCCACTAGATCAGGGTCTTATTACATTAATTTGACATTTCTATGCTAGTAGATCAGGGTCCCATTACATTAAGTTGACATTTATATTTATCCTTTGTAACATGCTAGTAGATCAGCATCTCATTACATTAAGTTGACATTTCTATTGATCCTTTATAATGTGCTAGTAGATCAGGGTCTCATTTTACATTGATTTGACATTTCTATTGATCCTTTATAATGTGCTAGTAGATCAGGGTCTCATTTTACATTGATTTGACATTTCTACTGATCCCTTATAATGTACCAGTAGATCAGGGTCTTATTACATTAATTTGACATTTCTATTTATGCTTTATAATATGCTAGTAGATCAGGGTCCCATTACAATAAGTTGACATTTATATTTATCCTTTATAACATGTCAGTAGATCAGGGTCTCATTACATTAAGTTGACATTTATATTTATCCTTTATAACATGTCAGTAGATCAGGGTCTCATTACATTAAGTTGACATTTCTATTGATCCTTTATAACATGTCAGTAGATCAGGGTCTTATTACATTAAGTTGACATTTCTATTGATCCTTTATAACATGTCAGTAGATCAGGGTCTCATTACATTAAGTTGACATTTCTATTGATCCTTTATAACATGTCAGTAGATCAGGGTCTTATTACATTAATTTGACATTTCTATTTATCCTTTATAACATGCTAGTAGATCAGGGTTTCATTTTACATTAATTTGACATTTCTATTTAATATTGGATACCAATATGCTATCAAAATTTAATTTGTCTATGTCAATTGGTTTTTGCGCAAACTTGCCAACAAGCTTCAGATGGACAGGCAGACACAACCAAAACTAGATGCCCCAACTGCTTTGCAGGTATAAATATTTTGAGTGCTTGATCACAAGGTATGTTAGGTGAGAATCTTTCCATAAGTGGAGGATCGGGCAACATGTCATCTCTAAATGATTCTTGTTTCTTTAGTTTGTGTTTACTAGTCTATGTCTGTTAGATACTTACAAACAAGCAACAAAAGAAAATTATCCTAATGATGACAATACAAAATTGCACTGGTCGGAACTAATGAATTAATGCAAATCTAAACTTTTCCCTACATTCAAAAAAGGCATTTTTCCCATGATAGGGAAATATCTAACTTAAGCAGAAAGAAGAAAAAGAAACTAGCAATGTGTCCACATGACATGGATGTCTCCACGAAGATGATGCAACTGAAGGGCAAATATACAAGACAAACAGGGGGCCATAAGTCATTAAAATTTGGCAGGAAAATTATAAAAATCCAACTTGACATATATCCTCTTAATATCAAGCCACAAACCAAATTTGGTTTCAATCCATGAAATCCTTCAAATGTTTTTACAGGGAAATTGAAGGGCAGGTTCATAGTCAAACATGGGCCAGAACTTCATAAGATTTATCCAGAAAACTGTGACACAGTTGTTCTTAATTTAAAGTCTCGTAGCAAATTTGATTTAAATCCATGAAGTCCTTCAAAAGTGGAAACGAAATTCAAAGACAAAAATTTAAGTTGATTAAGAACCAAAAAATGGTACAAATCAAACTTGACCTAGGTCTTTTTAGGTAAAGCCATATACCAAATATTCAACATTTACTAAAGGGAAAAGAAATTGGTGGACAAAGTTGTATGTCAAACAAGGGCCATAACCTCATAAAATTTTACTAGAAAAATGTGAAAATCAAACTTGAACTAAGCCTTATACCAAATTTGATTTCAATCCATGACGTCCTTCAAAAACTATTGAGCATCATGAAAATTGAAGGGCAAGGTTCCAAGTCAAACAAGGGCCATAACTCCATACAATTCTGCTGGAAAAACTTGGCCTAGGTTTGAATTCATGAAAGTCTTCAAAAGTTATCAAGTGGAAACTAAATTTGCAGGACATGACAGGATGGGATGGACATGACATGACAGGATGGGATGGACAGACATTGGCAGTACTGTATGTACCCTCCATAGATAGGACGAAGGCATAAAAATGGCAAAAACTTATGACATGCATCTGGCAATGCAATTTAATATTTTATCACAGTTCATAGCAGTGGAAAAACAAGCATCTTAATCTATTAATGAAAGGAAAATAAACTGACTCTATTACTACTGAAGACAACAAATTCTAATTATTATTACTGTCTCGACTTTTTTGCAGAGAAATGCAAAACAAAGTGAGTGTTTTGTTGTCCATCATTACCTGTTGAGCCTGGCTGTGTAACCAGTGCTTGGCTCGGTTCTCCATCATTGGCTTCTCATACTGATCGGCACTGATTGGCATCACGTTAGACCTCAGCTGAAATAAGGGTTAATTGCTAACAAATATGGCAAAATCAGAAATCATACTTTCCTCATACCATCTATACTCGCTTATAAGTCGAGTCCAACTGCAAACTGCACAGATCCAGATCTGCCATCGCACAATGTGCAGGCAGATCAGGGTCTATGCAGTTTGTTAGGAGTAATTATTTGAACAAACAACATAAACCTTGATCTGCCATCTCATTATGTGATGGCAGATCAGGGTCTATGTTGATTGCAGTTGGTCTTGACTTGCAAGCAAGTATATATGGTAAGATCAAAGAAATTCTGCAGTCTAGGACAGGGGCTTGAGTGAAAAAAATCCTGAAAGTTCTATATTAACTTTATTTCAATTAAAGTTACAGACTGTCATTGTTTTGGAAATCTGAGTTTGAGCTTGAGTTAATGAACAAAATGTTTTAAGAATATGGTGGCCTGGACCACAGCATTCTTAATGAATATAAATGTCTTCTTACAAAATCTACTTGAAATCTTCATGTATTTTGTGTAAGTAAACAATAAATCAATGATAAAAATTAAAAATTAACTAAGCTTAAGACATGACATGATTAAATTCAGCAATTCCGAATGGTGTTGCAAATTAGAGGCCTATGGTTTTCCTGGGAAGTTGCTGACATGCCAAACATTTGTGTACTACAAGATGGCATATATTTTGTTCCAAAAAGTTTACAGAAAAATGTATACAGTAAATATATTATTCAACTGTTATCTACCACACACTTTTTACTATTGCTGCAGTACTTATATCAATAAAAAGGAAAAGTTGCAAATAAAACAGGATTAAGAATATGCAACCAAAGTCTAAAGGCTAATTTGAAAAATAAATGATATGGATAAAATTGATCAGGCTATGCAAATAGAAAATAAAATGTTGAGTTATGAAGCAGCACAGCAATTAAATTTGGCATTCATGACAGCAAATAGATAGTTTAAGCAATATCAATTTTAGCAGAAAAACCATCCTTGTGAACAAATATTTTAAGCATGTAGGCACTGATGTGTAATTGTCAAAGCAAATGAGTGCAAGATGCACATGTAAGGAAAGTAATAACACTGCAAACTGATTTAAGTATCTTTACATTGTTCCTGTAGCACTTAATGTAGGTCACAGTGACATAATTTTTGTTTGAAGGTATAGTCACCCTGGGATGTACCTACATAGTAAAGTTCAAGGTTGCACTAATTACCGTGTCATTATCTGAGGAATGGACTTAAAGGTCATTACTGGAAAAAGTTTCCATGCCCAAATTATGAATTTAAACAGTTTACAACTTGCCATGAAAAAAGTAAAATACTATAAATTGTCATACTGAATGTCATTAAATTTTTCTTAATTTACCATATATACTCGCTTATAAGATGAGTCCGACTGCAAACTGCACAGACCCAGATCTGCCATCGCATAATGTGGCAGAAGATCTGGGTTTATGCAGTTTGTAAGGAGTAATCAGTAGAACAACATAAACACTGATCTGCCAGTGCATTAAGTCATGGCTGATCAGAGTCCATCTTGCTTGCAGTTGGATTTGACTTATAAGTGAGTATGTCATATGCAGCATATTTGCAACAAAAATATGCAGAAATTATTCACCATCCACATGTATTAATGTGCACCATAATTTTCACCAGATATAGTTTTTTTTAATTATGTACTTGCTGAATTGCTAAAATTGTATGCTCATAATAACTGTAGTTTACAGTATTTTGCACAGCAAATGATAAAGCTAATTTATACTAGAGTTTTTTTATACACGTGTCAGAAATAAAAGAAAAGGGACAAATAAAGTTTTCTCATTTATGTGCTGTTGTCCTTTATATGAGATTAAAACACTCAGAAATATTAAAGGGAAAAAGAAATCATGTCCTCTACAAGCAGGTGTCCTTTTAAAAGTTGGGTTCACTATCATTTTAAAAGAGATAGAGCAAATATACAATATAAATAAGCTTGGATCAGTCCAGATTCCTCCTATTAGTTAAGCAAAGACAAGTCACATAAATTTATATCACTCTCAAACTGACAAATTACTGTTAAGAAAGTCATTACAATGAGGTCAAACTTGTAAATATTGATTAGCTTTACAAATCTGGACTGACACTATGCAAGAGATATGCACATACATATATATATGTATACAGAGAGAGAGATTATGTGCCCCTCTGCTACATGTTACTTACAAGAATGCATCTCAACTTCAATTACCTGCAAAATTAGCAGATGTTACCAGTGTAGACCAAAATATGTTGTAATTTATGATTACTAGGAATTTCCTTTACTCAGAGCATAAATGTGTTCGAGTTCGAAATTTTCGGCAATATCACACTGCCTTCATCAGCGACTACTGTTGATCATGTGACTTGTAATGGTCACGTGATATGAGGAGACTGGAGTAGATAGGTGGTAGTTTAAGCCCCTCATCCCTGTTTAGTTTTGGCCTCCGCTTTTGTATTTCGATTGCCTCCTTCACCTTCCTTTTCCATAGGTTGTCTTCAGCTGTGATGACCTTCCTTGGTCTGATTGGGAATGATGGAATGCCCCATATTGCTGCAGTTTTCATATATTGTAGATGACTCTCTACTGATGTGAACTCAAACACATTTATGCTCTGAGTAAATCAGTAATCATGAATTATCCAGAGCAAGGAAGCAACCTTTTTAGATGTTGTAATTTCTTTTGCAAGAGTTTTAGTGTCATTTAATGTTGAAGGTCAATCTTCTTTTATATTGATTTTTAAAGCTGAAGCATATATATATTTTCATTTTCATCTACAACTTTCATCAAGCATATTAGATTATATTTCCAATAAAATAGTGGTTTCAGGTACCCCTGTGTTACTTCTGAATTGTAGTGTATTCTCTCATGAAAAAATCAGGTTCCATTAAATTTCTGTTTAATTTCTGGGACATTCAGTATTGCATAGTTGTGTTGATCATTTGTTAAAGTTTGTGTTTTCTAGCATCCAACTTTACTAATAAATTTTTTTAACAATTTAACACTTCTTCAAATCTCAAAGAGACTACGATTGAAAATTAAACACCTATTCTGGACACTTACTGTTAGGTTTGCACTAGAATTTCAGAATAGTTGCCAAATTTTGCCCTGAAAAATAGTGACAAGTTAAATTACCAAGTACACCAGAGAAGGTTTGCAATATGGAATTTTCCATCCCAGACATGGCTCCAATTTAATTTTAGTCATTACTCATTATTAACCTGTATTTTCCTTCATAATTCCACTTATTATAAAAAAAAATTCTTTTCCAACTACCGTATCTTCTTGCTTGTAAGTCGGGTCCAACTGCAAACAAGACAGACCCTGATCTACCTTCATATAATGCACCAGCAAAGAAAACATTCTGGTGGCTAACATCAAGCAAACATATTTTTCAAAATAGGTTTTCTTCTGTTTAAAAGGAGTCAAGTAAATCCCTGAACAGCAAAATTAATTGATCTTTTTGCATATCTATTACAATCATTCCACAGCACTCATTCTATCATAATGCAACTATGTGCCCCCCCCCCCCCCAAAGTATATGACTTGCAAAAACTTTAACATAAATGCTGCCATCCCCATCACTGCTGGAAAAGTAATATCTATGCAAGTGATTTTATATCACTGCCAAAAAAATGGGAAATATTAAAAGGAAAAAGTACCTTATCATCAATCTGGATACTGTCATAGTTGGACATGCTGGCCACATATTGTTCTGATGGATAATTCTCCTGGGAATTATCCAGAGAAAAGCTGACCTCTTTCTTTTTTGGCAAGGTCTCTTTTTGCTTGATGCCATTGCTGTTTAGTCCCTCTTCAACAGAGCTGTAATGATCTGATGCTGAATTCTGAAAGCCGTACTGTGAGTCTGAAGAAGCACCATTATTTCCTGTTCTTATTTTCTTCTTTCTATCCATATTTTTTAGGAAGAAGATAACACCTATGATAGCTGCAGATATTGCCACTGTTAATATAACAACAATAATAGAGATGGTAACATACTTGGTTTCCCCATCAACTGCTGATGCTGTAGCTGTGACATTGTTGTGAAGGAGCTCTAAGTACAAAATGGCAGTGGAAACCCTGGGTGGAGTTCCTTGGTCTTTTACCATTATTGACAATTCCAAACGTACATCAGTGCGAATTTCAACAATTTTGCTGAAAAATAAATTGCCAGAATATCTTTCAATTTCTAGAATGCTAAGTTGATCTCCACTGGTGATTGAATATACAAGTGTTTTATTTTCTCCCTCATCTTCATCATAAGCCATTACTGTTGCAAAAACAGTTTTGACATCTAGCGGATACAATATGGATATGTAATTGTGTGTCCTATTTGGAAATTTAAAAACAGGATTGTGATCATTATCATCAGTAACCACAACAACCATTTCAGCAGTTGTGCTGAGTGCAGGTGTACCTAAATCTGTTACAATTACAACAAATTCATATCTTTCTCTTTCCTCACGATCAAGTTCCATATTGGTTAGAACTGTTCCATTTCCAAAAACAATAAATGGGAATTGCAAAAATTGAGATCTAACAGAGAATGTAAAATTTGCATTTTTTCCTTCATCAGCATCTGTTGCTTCTAATTGACCAATGTATACCCCAGATGGCAAGTTTTCCATAACCTTGAATAAGAATGTGGACTTGGAAAACACTGGGTATTTATCATTGATGTCCTTGACCCTGATGGTTACTATGGCAGTGCCAGTCTGGGCAGGAATACCCATATCAATTGCCAAAACTGTAAGGTTAACTGTAGGTGTGGCCTCACGATCAAATACATACAAAGTTTGAATGACACCAGTGTTAACGGTGATGTTGAATTTATCTTTGTTTTCACCATCCAATCGGTACTGCACAATGCCATTGTTCCCAATATCTCTGTCAGTTGCCAAAACCTGCAAAATTTTTTCACCTGGTTGATTCCCCTCAGTGACTTCAGCACTGTACACAGTTTGCTCAAACTTGGGTACATTATCATTTGCATCGATCACACGCACCAGAAAATTTACAGATGAAGTGAGCGGAGGCTGACCTTTATCTGAGCAAGATACCGAAATGTTATGTAGATCCTTAACTTCACGATCCAATGGTGATTTTACAACCACTTTATATCCTTGATTTCCCAAACTCTTAATGTCAAATTCATCATCAGAAATGCTGCATGAGACTAAGCCATTGTCCCCAAGGTCTCCATCCACAACACTTATGTATGCAATGAAGGACTGAAGTGTAGCCGACTCGTTTATATTTACGAAGCCAATGTTCCCCTGATTGATGAAACTTACATTAACAACTGGTGGGTTATTTCCAGCATCCTGTACGTACACAAAAATGATTGCCTGAGTGACCTGTCGTGGTTGTCCTTGATCCTCAGCCTCTACAATGAACTTATAGGTCTGCTTTTTGTCGTACTGCAATGATTCCCTTACTGAGACTTCCCCTGTTGCTGAATTCACAAAGAACAGGTTTTTAATTATGTCCACTCCTGGCTGTTGGTCTTTGATTCTGTAAAAGACTTTCCCATTATCACCTGCATCTTGATCCACAGCCAACAGATTTAAGATTACCGAGTTTGGAGGGATCGTCTCACTGACTGTTACATTGTATGTATCCCAGTTGAATTTTGGCCGGTTGTCATTCACATCAGTCACTTCAATGATCACTGACAGATTTCCAGATTTAGGTGGGATACCACCATCCCGAGCTTCTATTTTGACCTGATATGAAGATTTGACTTCACGATCTAAATACCGCTTAACAATTATACTGACAATAAATGAACCATCCACCCCTCTTTCAACCTTAAGCCCAAAGGTATCATCTTCTGGAATAATTGTGTAACTTTGAATTCCATTTTTACCACCAGTGTCTGGATCAACTGCGCTGTCAATTTCGAAAGAGGAATTGATGGATACACCTTCTGAAATCTGTAAGGTAACCTCATCTTTTGGATAAAGGGGTGCATTATCATTAATGTCCTCAATACTCACAACTACAGTAATTATGTCAAAAAATGTTTCTGATTTTACAGCTAATGTCAGCTCCAGTTCACAGGTAGCTAAATATTTACAAACTGTCTCCCTGTCAATTTTAACGGCTGTATAAAGATTCCCTGTTACATCGTTGATGCTGAACATCGACTGATATTTCGATGAAGGCATAAATGTATATCGCAGCTTGGGTATTTCTGACACCGAAACATTGAGATATGGCAGGCATTTCATGGATACATTGCCAACAAAGTAATTAGGTGATTGCTCTTCTGTGAGGTTAAATCTCACTTCTGCATTTGTTCTGACAACAGTCAGCAGTAATGTCCACACCACGAGGAAAAGGGGAATTAAAAATTGAGCCATCTTCCAATCTCATAGGCAATGCAGCATCCTTATTTAGGACTGACTGAAAGGAAAGAAAAAAACATAGTCTGAGTGAAATGGGATATTCAGTTGATCAGGACATACAGTCTGAGTGAAATGGGATGTTCAGTTGATCAGGACATACAGTCTGAGTGAAATGGGATATTCAGTTGAACAGGACATACAGTCTGAGTGAAATGGGATATTCAGTTGATCAGGTCATATAGTCTGAGTGAAATGGGATATTCAGTTGATCAGGACATACAGTCTGAGTGATATGGGATATTCAGTTGATCAGGACATATAGTCTGAGTGAAATGGGATATTCAGTTGATCAGGACATATAGTCTGAGTGAAATGGGATATTCAGTTGATCAGGACATACTGTCTGAGTGAAATGGGATATTCAGTTGATCAGGTCATACAGTCTGAGTGAAATGAGATATTCAGTTGATCAGGACATATAGTCTGAGTGAAATGGGATATTCAGTTGATCAGGACATATAGTCTGAGTGAAATGGGATATTCAGTTGATCAGGACATACTGTCTGAGTGAAATGGGATATTCAGTTGATCAGGACATATAGTCTGAGTGAAATGAGATATTCAGTTGATCAGGACATACTGTCTGAGTGAAATGGGATATTCAGTTGATCAGGACATATAGTCTGAGTGAAATGGGATATTCAGTTGATCAGGACATATAGTCTGAGTGAAATGGGATATTCAGTTGATCAGGACATATAGTCTGAGTGAAATGGGATATTCAGTTGATCAGGACATATAGTCTGAGTGAAATGGGATATTCAGTTGATCAGGTCATACAGTCTGAGTGAAATGGGATATTCAGTTGATCAGGACATATAGTCTGAGTGAAATGGGATATTCAGTTGATCAGGACATACTGTCTGAGTGAAATTGGATAGTCAGTTGATCAGGACATATAGTCTGAGTGAAATGGGATATTCAGTTGATCAGGACATACTGTCTGAGTGAAATGGGATATTCAGTTGATCAGGACATATAGTCTGAGTGAAATGGGATATTCAGTTGATCAGGACATATAGTCTGAGTGAAATGAGATATTCAGTTGATCAGGACATACTGTCTGAGTGAAATGGGATATTCAGTTGATCAGGACATACTGTCGGAGTGAAATGGGATATTCAGTTGATCAGGACATATAGTCTGAGTGAAATGAGATATTCAGTTGATCAGGACATACAGTCTGAGTGAAATGAGATATTCAGTTGATCAGGACATACTGTCTGAGTGAAATGGGATATTCAGTTGATCCCAGCCCTAAAACTGGGAGTCCCAATAACGATACTATTTTTTTCCATTCAATAATTCACAGCATTATGTACGTATTGTTGTATCACCAATATATATGTCATCAGACTGCTAATGCCCATTCATTGTCAAATATTTAGTATTACAAAAAATTAATGGAATATTAAGACAATTGATAGCCGTGATAACTGTGATTGTTTGTGATGTTACAACTATACAAATTCTCAATGGCTTTACCTGCCATTCTTTAATTTTGTGTGCAGCTAAAAGGAATCAAGGAAGAGATTACGCTTTCTTTTCTATATTAATATATTTAATTAGCTTCATTCTATATCAAATAAAAAATTTCCAAGACACTGGAAGAAGAAATAAATGACAATATTCCATTCACTTTTTATCATTTCATCTTCAAGCAACACAACATATACATTCACTTTTTGTTAAACAAACTTGAACAAATTTCTTCACTGCAGGTTTAGGATAAAAATCCTTAAGTTCTGGACCTGGTGTTTCTTGGGTTACCATTGCATTTTTCCTTCCACAGTTGCAACACCATGTGCATAAAGCTAATAATGTTCCATTGTTTTCTCGGGGCTTTTTTGCTCATGGGAATGTAATATTTCATGATTCATTCCACATATCTCTCAGTCTCTTTGGCATTCTGTTTTCTTTATCAAAACTAGATGCATCTACTAATTTCTGTCTGCCAGTCTCATGAGAATCATGCTTATTAGCAGCCTTGTGCATGGCACCAAAGAAATTATGTAAATGTTGCCATCGGAAAAGTACACATATGATAATCACTCAAACGAAAGTATACACAACACCGAAAAACAGCTGATTTTATGACGATCAATGATGACTTGCATCGGAGTTCACATTCCTCCAACAAACAAAATAAGTTCTCAATACAGTCTACGATAAATTGCAAGTGTTCCAAACACCGTGCAAGGATTTACAATATCATGGATTAAAACTGCTGAGTAATGTTTATCAGAGATGTCAAATCACATTTGCATGTAATTACCATATATACTCGTGTATAAGCCAATATCAACTGCAAACTGCATACACCCAGATCTGCCGTCGCATAATGCGCCAGAAGATCTGGGTCTATGCAGTTTTTAGGGACTAATCAGTAGAACAAACAACATAAACCCTGATCTGCTGGCGCATTATCCAAAGGCAGATCAGGTTCTATGTTGTTTGCATTTGGACCAAGATTATACGCAAGTATATATGGTAGTGTTCAGAGGACTCAGCTGCTGGAATTTTCATGCATCCATGAATGAAAAGTATGCAAACTTTTACACAGATTTTGGCGTCCTGGAGAACCCTGAATATGCGCTCACATGACAAAATGAAACAAAGTTTTACTTTTTTACTCTAACACAAGGGGATCTACATTATTGGAACATGTGCACCTAAATTCTCTTATTTCCAGTAGATCTGTAAGACATTTTTCTGGTGTGAATGACAAAGCACTCCCTCACTATAAGGCCCTTCATTATAACCTTGTCTCAGTATAAAAGTAATGTACCTTGCATAGATATTTCCTGCCATAGATATTATCCACATACTAGAGAAAAAAATTACTTACGAAATACAGTTAAAAAGATCCCATTAGTAATACTCCTAAAAAGTATGAAGAATGACACCTAAACCATCCAACTTGGTTGTGCAGATTAAATAAGGTACAAGAGAAAGTAACAAAATCAAAACCCTTGCTCTTATCACACTGATGTGCTTTAATAACTTGTCCATATTTATTGTGGAATTACTAAGACAAATAGACAAGACCATGGTTAGTGCTTCAAGAGATAAAATGTTTGTTTACAGGTGTGAGAGTTATAAAAACTGTCTCACCCAACACAAAGCATAACAAAATTTCAGAAGTTTGTTTGCCATGGGCTCAACAATTCTTCTGTAGGATTTAGATGTGGAGAGTTATTAAATTCTACAAGCTTGTTCAACAAAGATGGGATCTATTTTCATCATGGGCATTGCATTATCAAAAGAGCACAACAGAAAAATTTTAACCACAGGATGAAAATTTAAGGCATGTCTGAATGTTGTATATATCATCATCATGATGACAGGGACCTAGTATTAGTGGCTAATCAGCCAAATAAATTTGACAAGATAATGACCCTCCAATTAGCCCATGTATAAAACATAAATTTATTACTTTGAACAATTGTTCAACTGATCTTGGTCTGTGAGTGCAGTTCTATTGATTAGATATCTTGTTCAAAAATATTACTATATCCAATCATTTTAAAATGTGCAATTATCAAAGTGGCATCCAGTACAAATACAAATAACACTCATCATTATGTTATCATTTCCATTTGAGTATCAGAAGCTGTTTTTGGATTTGCTTATTAATTTGGGAGGGACAATTTTTACCCAAATACTACACAGATATGACCTAAATATCCTGGTAGGGACAATTTACCCACATACTACCCAGATATGACCTAAATATACTAGGTGGGATGATTTACCCAAATACATCCAAATATATAAACATACCTGCCAATTCACAACATGTCACGCAAAATACATAACTTTTAACTACCAAACCATCCAACATAATCATGTTTGAAATTGTGAAAATGCATCCATAACACAGAAGGGGGGGGACGGGCCACCGCATATTATTAAGAACTTCTAATGCAGTTATCTCATTCAAAAGAAATATCCTGATTTGTCAAAGTGATTGGAGCTTAATTCCTCAAGCATTGATGCTGAGGCCATAGGCATTAAGAGCCATGCAAAGACATATGCTCTGATAGTTGATTCAGGCTGGTCTTGACAGGATTCGAGCCAATTATTCACTTAAGTTAGGAGTCTAGGCTAAAGAAATATTACTACAATATACTACTCGTTAAGATGTACCAACAAAGTTTCATCAGTATAGGGTGGAAAGTTTGATACATCTAGTATGTATGTATATATGATTTAATGGCATGTCAGCACAATAGTGGCAATATGGGGCTGATATGTCAGCCAATACTGGCAATATGGGGCCATTAATGTTAGGTTCTAAAATGTAAACATAAAAAATTGCAAAAAACTTCTGGAAGAAAAAGATGTTATAGGATTAAAGATACAGATAATGTAACAAATGGCTGAAAATACAAATGTCACTTGAGCGTGCAAATTGGGTAATAATGATCTAGTTCAGATGAAATAGGGTCCAAGATGCGGTGAGGATGTAAAGAAGGAAAGGTTTAAAATACTTCAATCACTCAAATGTGAAAATTATATAACTCTTCCCGAGATGCATCAACATACCAATTTTCATAAGTGTAGGTTAAACATGGTGCAAGATATTGATGGCATGATGAACAAACCACAAACGAATACATAAACGTAAGAATTAACACATGAACAACTATACAAAATGCTATATCCCCTCCAAATTTTGTTGGCGATGGGATAACAAGCATTGAACAGGATGAATTGTACAAATTATCCAGTAGAATAGTAGAATGTGCCGTAAATGCAGTTGGAGTGACATCATGTTGGCAAACCAGGAAAGCAGGATGCAGGGGAAGTAACTAGGTGACTATGGTTAAGAGCAGTTTGGTTTTGTGTTTTATAGCATAGCAACACAAGCAAGTCATTTAGTGCAGAGGCAATGGAAGTAAAGTGCCTGGACCAAGGACATGCCATGGTAGCCAACCTGGGCTGATCCAAAGGAAGGATTTGAACTGCACCCTTTTGGTTGCAAATTTGGCACATTAACCACTAAGCCACTGTGGCTCAAAGAGCAG
This sequence comes from Margaritifera margaritifera, assembly GCA_029931535.1. Lineage (NCBI taxonomy): Eukaryota > Metazoa > Mollusca > Bivalvia > Unionida > Margaritiferidae > Margaritifera > Margaritifera margaritifera. The sequence goes on along the minus strand of JAQPZY010001630.1, from coordinate 805,058 downwards.
TTTGAAACAATGACCTGGAAAATGAAAATCACAAAATATCTGGAGATATTATCTTATGAAATAAATATATTTTTATACTAGATTTTGTGCATTGATTTTGAAAAATGAAAAAATTTATATGAATTAGAGTAAATAAAAGACAAATAGAAAGCACAGTATTGATGGAGTTACATTTTTTTTTAACATGGCATGCTAAAATTGCTGGTTTGTTGTGACTTTTTTGTTAATGTTTAAAAGCCAGAAGTTTTATTTAGATATTTTAACCAATAATTAATATATATCACTATTATGCCCTAAAACTTAAAATTCCTGCCTATTAAAGAGGCTTTTAGATCCAACTAACTATATTAACTATCTTTTAGATCCAACTAACTATATTAACTACCTGTTAGATCAAACTAACTATATTAACTACCTGTTAGATCCAACTAACTATATTAACTACCTGTTAGATCCAACTAACTATATTAACTATCTGTTAGATCCAACTAACTATATTAACTATCTGTTAGATCCAACTAACTATATTAACTATCTGTTAGATCCAACTAACTATATTAACTATCTGTTAGATCCAACTAACTATATTAACTATCTGTTAGATCCAACTAACTATATTAACAACCTGTTAGATCCAACTAACTATATTAACTATCTGTTAGATCCAACTAACTATATTAACTACCTTTTAGATCCAACTAACTATATTAACAACCTGTTAGATCCAACTAACTATATTAACTATCTTTTAGATCCAACTAACTATATTAACAACCTGTTAGATCCAACTAACTATATTAACTACCTTTTAGATCCAACTAACTATATTAACTATCTTTTAGATCCAACTAACTATATTAACAACCTGTTAGATCCAACTAACTATATTAACAACCTGTTAGATCCAACTAACTATATTAACTATCTGTTAGATCCAACTAACTATATTAACTATCTGTTAGATCCAACTAACTATATTAACTATCTGTTAGATCCAACTAACTATATTAACTATCTGTTAGATCCAACTAACTATATTAACTATCTGTTAGATCCAACTAACTATATTAACTATCTGTTAGATCCAACTAACTATATTAACTATCTGTTAGATCCAACTAACTATATTAACTATCTGTTAGATCCAACTAACTATATTAACTACCTTTTAGATCCAACTAACTATATTAACAACCTGTTAGATCCAACTAACTATATTAACTATCTTTTAGATCCAACTAACTATATTAACAACCTGTTAGATCCAACTAACTATATTAACTACCTTTTAGATCCAACTAACTATATTAACTATCTTTTAGATCCAACTAACTATATTAACAACCTGTTAGATCCAACTAACTATATTAACAACCTGTTAGATCCAACTAACTATATTAACTATCTGTTAGATCCAACTAACTATATTAACTATCTGTTAGATCCAACTAACTATATTAACTATCTGTTAGATCCAACTAACTATATTAACTATCTGTTAGATCCAACTAACTATATTAACTATCTGTTAGATCCAACTAACTATATTAACTATCTGTTAGATCCAACTAACTATATTAACTATCTGTTAGATCCAACTAACTATATTAACTATCTGTTAGATCCAACTAACTATATTAACTACCTTTTAGATCCAACTAACTATATTAACAACCTGTTAGATCCAACTAACTATATTAACTATCTTTTAGATCCAACTAACTATATTAACAACCTGTTAGATCCAACTAACTATATTAACTACCTTTTAGATCCAACTAACTATATTAACTATCTGTTAGATCCAACTAACTATATTAACAACCTGTTAGATCCAACTAACTATATTAAAAACCTGTTAGATCCAACTAACTATATTAACTATCTGTTAGATCCAACTAACTATATTAACTATCTTTTAGATCCAACTAACTATATTAACTATCTGTTAGATCCAACTAACTATATTAACTACCTGTTAGATCCAACTAACTATATTAACTACCTGTTAGATCCAACTAACTATATTAACTACCTGTTAGATCCAACTAACTATATTAACTACCTGTTAGATCCAACTAACTATATTAACTATCTGTTAGATCCAACTAACTATATTAACAACCTGTTAGATCCAACTAACTATATTAACTATCTGTTAGATCCAACTAACTATATTAACTATCTTTTAGATCCAACTAACTATATTAACTATCTGTTAGATCCAACTAACTATATTAACTACCTGTTAGATCCAACTAACTATATTAACTACCTGTTAGATCCAACTAACTATATTAACTATCTTTTAGATCCAACTAACTATATTAACTACCTGTTAGATCCAACTAACTATATTAACTACCTGTTAGATCCAACTAACTATATTAACTATCTTTTAGATCCAACTAACTATATTAACTACCTGTTAGATCCAACTAACTATATTAACTACCTTTTAGTAAATATAAAGGTTTCATTGACTTGGGTTGCAAACACATTCAACTACAAAACCCCCATAATGAAAGTAAGAAGAAAAAAAACTCTTGTCAAGAAAGTTAGCAGTTATGCAAATATAAACTTAACCAAATATAACCTGAATATTGAATATACCCATACAGAAAGGAACTTTTATTTTTGCAAGAACTGTTTTCTGACTTCATTTCTACAAAGTTAAGAGTCCACTCCTTTAAAAAAAAAACTGGTAATAAATATGGATCGCTTCATTTACCTAAACTATAGAGAACAATTTAAATTAAAATCCCCTTTTTTGGAATTAGGAAACCTAATGGGGAAACTGCAGTCAGTTTTTAGAAGAAAATACTTTTAACTCAAATATTCATTTAGATAAGATTTAAGTCATATTACTGATTAATTAAAATCAAAGAAAAATGTTACTTGTCATTAAAATGTGCATACTGACCACATATTTAGTCCAAAATGTGCATACTGACCAAATATTTAGTCCAAAATGTGCATACTGACCAAATATTGAACACACCCTAAAAGTCTATCTGGATAGTATTTGGGTATGTACCTTAATACAAACCATGTACAACTAAAGTATACAGCTATACGATTTAAAATATAACCAAATGTGTATCAACCTTTACAACTTAACCATGACAGTTACTAAGCTTTTTTCTATGATATGGAACCTTTGTCTTTAAAGAAAGTGAAATATAGATTTGCAACACTTTCATGAACCAAATATGGGATACATGTACTAGTTATTAGGCTACTGATATATGATAACAAATATGAGATATTAGTTTTTAAGACTCTGATATTATAACAATATAGGATACTAATTATTAAGACACTGAGATGATAATAATATAGGATACTAATTATTAAGACACTGAGATGATAACAATATAGGATACTAATTATTAAGACACTGAGATGATAATAATATTGGATACTAATTATTAAGACACTGAGATGATAACAATATAGGATACTAATTATTAAGACACTGAGATGATAACAATATAGGATACTAATTATTAAGACACTGAGATGATAACAATATAGGATACTAATTATTAAGACACTGAGATGATAACAATATAGGATACTAATTATTAAGACACTGAGATGATAACAATATAGGATACTAATTATTAAGACACTGAGATGATAACAATATAGGATACTAATTATTAAGACACTGAGATGATAACAATATAGGATACTAATTATTAAGACACTGAGATGATAACAAATATGAGATATTAGTTTTTAAGACTCTGATATGATAACAATATAGGATACTAATTATTAAGACACTGAGATGATAATAATATAGGATACTAATTATTAAGACACTGAGATGATAACAATATAGGATACTAATTATTAAGACACTGAGATGATGACAAATATGGGATATTAGTTATTAAGACACTGATATGATAACAAAGATATGATACCATTTATTAAAACACAGTTTGGTTTTGTGGGGTTTATTGCCTTTATTCAGCACATGACAGGCTATACATGGCAACCATTATATTTCGTAGAGGAAGAATCCAGGAATAACCATCAACCCACAGGAAGCTACTGGCAAGCTTTCTCACATACCTTGGTCGAGCTGAGAGTAGAACTCATGAGGACAGAGGTGAGATGTGTGAGTGATCTGTAAAGGTGCTGGAGCCCCCTTATTAAGATACTAATATGAATAACAAATAATATATAATAATATATGGGATATTGGTTATTATGGCACTGACATGATAACAAATATTGGATATTAGTTATTAAGACACAAATATGATGACAAATAATGGCTATGAATGTTTAATTTTTATTTGTGGAAATAAGCAACCAAACAACTTTGATGAGTTTTAAACGGATAATAGTGACTCCAAAATCAAGAATTCTTTCACATATATGAATTATTATTCAATATGTAATTCTTTAAAAAGAGAATATACATGTACAGTATGATTAATAAGTGAATGCATCGATAAAAGTGTCTACAATTTCTAGTCTTCAGGACATTTATATTTATCTTACAGTGTATGCTTATATAAACATAAAGTTTTTAATAAATAAGCAAACAAACATGGGGATATTGGGAATGTATTTGGGTACATCTGGGTCATATTTGGGTGTATTTTGGGTAAACTGTTCCTCATTCTGAGAGTTGATATCTCTTCGATTTTGGTAATGAACAAAATCTTTTAGAGCACTATTTGTAAGACTGTTGTGCAGATCATAAACAAAATGTTAGCAGTAATTTTACGGTCTATACTAGAATTTAAAATTTATGTGGGGGTGGGGGATCCTATATTTGAAAAAAAGAGGGGGGAATTTTATAAAATAACAAAGGTTGAGTTTTCAAATGAGATGCATTACATTTGGACATTTGGTTGATTTTTGGCACCATTTTGTGAGCAAACACATATCCCAGAATTGACCCTGTTATTTCCAAGACTGTCAGAATAGTGTTGAGAAATTCTTTGATATAGAGTTCCATTACAAAGCAAAATATGATTAAAGTAAACCACATGTTTTCACCTATTCAAAACAGATGTTAGTCCCCATGTTAAAATTATAAAAATTACATCATTACAAGCAAGCCAATCTTTCTTTGCACAAAAGATACCAAAAAAAATGTTCATGTTCACTATGACCTGATTTTTTCAATTTTACACCCAGAATCTACTTCCACTGGGTGCAGATGTACTAAGCCATGTTTCAGTGTGAATTTCTCTAGTGTATTCTATAACTAAAATCACTGATACATTTGTTGAATAACACATTGAAATGCCTTTCTTTTCATTCAGTTTATAGCCATTTCCTTAAACTATTAGAAATATAACTTACCCAGGGCACATTAAAAAAATGTATGCTGAAAATTAAATTTTAAAAAAATCTAAATTTCAAATATTAATTTTAAAAAAAAACATCTTTATTTGTTGAATAACATATTGGAATGCCTTTCTTTTCATTCAGTTTAAAGCCATTTGCTTAAACTAGTAGAAATATAACTTACCCAGGGCACATTAAAAAATGTATGATGAAAATAAAAAAAATTTAAAATCTCAATTTCAAATATTAATTTTAAAAAAAAACATCTTTATTTGTTGAAAAACATATTGGAATGCCTTTCTTTTCATTCAGTTTATAGCCATTTCCTTAAACTAGTAGAAATATAATTTACCCAGGGCACATTAAAAAAATGTATGATAAAAATAAAATTTAAAAAATCTCAACTTCAAATATGAATTTTAGAAAAACCCCATCTCTATTTCCTTTTATATATTTAAAACATAGAGATACATGTATTATACATGTAAAGTGCTCCCTCATCATATGACTATTATGGGGAGAGTTATAAGTGAGGTTGCCTTATACTGAGGTAGGTTTAATATCATAACTACATTCATTCCAACAATGGGATCAATGACCAAACTGTATTATATGAGGGACCACACTACATTAGGGTACTTTAAAGCAAGGGACTATTGTATATGTACATTGCAGTATCAATATCAATCACATATTACATACATTGGGGTACTTTAAAGCAAGGGACTGTTGTATATGTACATTGCAGTATCAATATCAATCACATATTACATACATTGGGGTACTTTATAGCAAGGGACTATTGTATATGTGCATTGCAGTATCAATATCCGTCACAAATTACATACATTGGGGTACTTTATAGCAAGGGACTATTGTATATGTACATTGCAGTATCAATATCAATCACATGTTACATATTTGTCAAAAACTTATCTTCACTAAAGAATGTGTTTTACCAACTTTTTCCATCATTTATTTCTCCTTCCATCATTTATTTCATTCATTGTGAAATTTAGTGGGTCACCAAGGCAATTTTGGCCATATAACATGTAAAATTTCCAATTTTTTAACTCCAAACTTTTTCCTCCGGTTTTCATGAAATTTTCAAAATGTACTTAAATTTATTCTGTCCATCACTCATTTTATTTCAGAGAGTAAAACACCAATTTTAATTAAACAGCTATGCTAATAGATTGGCAGCGCATTCTCCTCCAATCTGGTTGATCAAATTATACATCCTTATACAAAAGAAAATAAAAATTTTCTTTCACAAAGATTGTTCATAATGGCAACATTTTAGCAGCTTTCAGGACAGGAAAGGTTATCATTTTTCCACTGAAAATAAGACACAAACACACATATTTATATACACACACACACATATATATATATATATATATATATATATATATATATATACATACATACCCACACACGCACATACATACACACACAGGCAAATAAATTTAGCAGCTGTCAGGAGAGGAAAAGCGATGATGTTTCCACAGTAAACACACACACACACATATATACACACAGTGGCAAATATATTTAGATATTTAGCAGCTTTCAGGAGAGGAAAAGTGATAATGTTTCCACTGTAAACATGCACACACACACACACACATATATATATACACACAATGGCAAATATATTTAGCAGCTTTCTGGGAGGAAAAGTGATAATTTTTCCACTGTAAACACACACACAGTGGTAAATATATATAGCAGCTTTCAGGAGGAAAAGTGATCATTTTGCCACTGTAAAAACACACACACATGTACACACAGTGGCAAATATATTTGGCAGCATTTAGGAGAGGAATAATGATCATTTTCCCACATTATCATTTTGCCACTGTAAAAACACACATATACAGTGGCAAATATATTTGGCAGCTTTCAGGAGAGGAATAATGATCATTTTTCCACAGTAAACACACACACACACACACACCTCAAACAGTGACTATAAGCAGACAATAAAAATGCCAAACTATTGAATTTTGAACATGCTTCAGTACATGTTAAAGCACACAACTAGAGAAATTATTAAAAATCAATTTAATTTTAGTTTGCACGTTTCCATTATTTAGTTTAAAAAAATACTTAAATAAAAATAGAATACTTACATTCTTCGTCTTGGGAACTCATTATTTTCTAAAAGAATGTTACACACTTGTGACCCTCACTACAACCAACTGACCATTCAGCAGATTAAATCCAGAATGACCACAAATACAGAGAGTGGCTGTTTTATTACCCTTTCAAATCAGTGTAACAACTAGCAGATAAACTGAAGTGGAGAACAAGGGGTGGCCTAGTCATTAATACCCCTAGGTGATGAAGCCAATCTAGGTACTACAGGCCTACTGATAGCGTATTGTCTGGCTAATTCTGACCTAGCACCTGACTGTAATAACAGGTAAGGCACACTTGTTGCACCATTGTCAAGTCATACTTCAGATGGATATTCAAACATTACCAACTGGTCAAATGAAACCAGAACTCAAACTTTGTCAAAGCCATTGTCTTCTAAGTATGATTCTTATATATACACTTTTTTTTATTTCTTCTTCATTAAATAAAAATGTGAATGGTAAAGATAAATTGATGAAATTGCAATTTATCTCTATTTAATTCATTAAGATAATATAAGGTATTTGTCCCACACAGAAAGCAAAAGACAGATTATTTATTATTTATCAGTTGCACCCAAACAGGAAATGATTCATTTATTCAAAATATCTAATGACATTATTTTTCATAGCTAAAAATCTTATCACTGAAAAACAATCTGTCTACAGTTAAGATGACAATACATTTGTAACTGTATGAATTGAATAACAATTGAAAAGCAAAAAAAATCTTTTGCTATCAGCATATTAAAATAGTAATAAATATAGTGATCTGTGTATTGATTGCAAACTAAATACACTGCCAAATGTTACATCTATACCTTCAGGAAAAAAATCTAATCTCCCTCAAGAACAGAGAAATATATTCTACAATGCCTATATCATGCCACATCTAGAATATTGATGTTCTATCTGGGGTAATAGTGATACAGAAAATCAAGAAAGACTACTGAAATCTCAAAAAAGAGTAGCTAGAGTAATTCTTGATGCTCATGATTTAGATACACCATCAACAAATCTTTTTAAAAACCTTTAAATGGCTTTCATTTCAACAGAGAACTCAACTTCAAATGGTTTTACTAGTTTACAAATCCTTACAGGGATTGGCTCCTGATTATCTTCAAATTGGTGGAAAATATACATGTGTATGAATTAAGATCCATCTCAAACAACAATTTATATTTACCTAAACCAAATTCAGAGTTTTATAGGAAGAGTTTTGCTTTTTCTGGAGCCAAAATATGGAATTCCATTCGACCCTATGTAAGGTCAGCTGACTCTTCCCTAGATTTTAAGAAGCTTCTTAGTCAACATTTACAGAAACAATCATTTGTATGAGTTTGTGTAATTACGTACTACTCTTCTTTAAACAATGTACTTTCATGTACTCCCCTGTAATGTCTTACACGGTTTCACAACCAATCTTTGTATGAATCTTGTATGTACATATTTTATAGTAATATTAGATCAGTTATCTAGTTTTTAATAGCAATGTTGTCTAGTTTTTAATAGCATTGTTGTCTAGTTTTTAATAGCATTGTTGTCTAGTTTTTAATAGCATTGTTGTCTAAAGACACCACAACTTGTAAAAATTATACGTCATATACATATAGCTGTAGAAGGCCTCATGGAAAATTGGTTAGTTGACCAAATGAGCTTCTTCCTTAAATTATTATTATTAATATTACAGTGATTTTAATGAAATTTATTGATAAGTCACAACTAGCCAGTTTTATTCAACCCTAATCTTCTAAACGGAAAAGTTAAACCATTTAAAATTAAAAATAAATCACAGTAGTACCTGTACAATTACAAGTTAAATTCTACCATTAAGACTACATACCTAATGGTATCAGTCATTTACAAACTCATCAGTAAACCAGAAGCCCCAGTAACTCAGTGGTTAAGGCATTGGACATGTGACCAGAAGGGTTTGGGTTCAATTCCTACCATCAGATCAGCCTTGATTGACTGCCAAATATGCCCTTGGCCAAGGCACTTTACTCTATATGTCTCGGCACAATATAACCTTAACAGTATTGGTGTGCCATAAACCACCAAAGGAAACCAAACCAATCAACAGGAAATGAATTTTAGGAAATCTCAACTGATATATGTAGAGCCAAACAAACAATGTATCAAATTCTAAGACAAGAAATCAGATAAAAGAAGTGAAGTATACAGATAACATGCAATTCTCAATGAAATGTGATCAGTTTTTTCTTGTTTTTTTTAAAATCAATTTCTTTTTAATAATTTGACGTCATAACCTAATTTTTTTAAATGGAATTTGTTAAAAGTCATGGATTTTTTTCTTCATTTATTGAGATAGTTCAGATACAAGGCCAATGTTTCCTTAATGTTTTACAAAGTATTCATAGATACTGCACCTCATGCTATATCTAACATATTTGGAAAAGTTTAGTAAAAGTTAGATCATACACAACTTAGCAACATTCAAAATATTTTTTTTTAATTCACAGAAAATATCTAGATTTAAAATATCACTACCACTTTTTAGGAGTTTAGATAGATAAATTGGTTCTATTATCAAGTGTGCCTTTATATTGGGATATATGGTTATTTGTTTACCTGCTATACAACCTAGATAATAAGTATATGCAATTATTTTTTTTAAATTACAGAAGGTCATATGCACTTTTTGATAGTAAATTTATTACAATACATTATTTCAAAAGTTACTATATTTACACTCACTTGGTAGTGGGTATCAACAAAGAATAATAGTTCAGCTAATTGTGTCTCTCTTGAAATAAAGTCATTATTATTATTATTATTATTATTATTATTATTATTATTATTATTATTATTATCATTATTATTATTATAACAGCATCAGACTCATAATCAAAGGATTGTGGGTTCCTTCGATAGGACCCCAGGCCAGCCCATATCATCAGCCTTGGTGTGTGCTTGGAAAAGGCACTAAGCTCCCATTGCCTCAGCATGATAAAGCCAATAATATGTTTAAAGTGCATTAATATCTAACCAACCAGTTATATTATTTACACTTAGCAACCATATTGAAATGCATATTATATAAAGGTAGTTGATTAATGAAGGGTTGGTAGCAACCAGAACAAGGTAGACAGATAATTAGTTGTGCAAATCGTCCAATCAGGAACAAAATTTGCACCAGAAGAGCAAAGATTTTGTCTTAAACTTTTTGTTTTTCTTTTGCACACATATGGTTGTTTTGTTTAAAAACAGTCGAAGGCCCATGTACACTTATTATCCATATCCATATAAGCATATTTTTCTGATGCACTTATAATCCAGATGTTGCAGTATCTCATCCACATATCACAAGTATAGTGGTGTGACACCTTGCCTAGCAACCAAATTTAATTGCTGATACAACATGGACCATTGTATCAATCAGTCAATAGCTACTGAAATAGATCATACATCATACATGACAATTCTATCAAAAATACACAGTTTTTGCCTGGAGTGTTATCAGGATTTGGACTGTATCTGGTTAATACATGTCTGAGCCCTACAAAAATGTTAAGACGGTAGAAATCACATTAACTTGTTATAGTCTTTGATGTACACTGATCTATCTCTGCTGGGGATAAGTGCACAAGACAAAAATGCTAAATATCAGATATTAAAAGTCTGCCCCAACAGAACAAGAGAAAGAACATACTGAGACAGAAATGTAGATATAGATAAATATAGATACAAAATGTGAAACAAAATGTTCATTTTTATATTTTGTTTCTTTGTAAATTTCACATGCCTTTGTGGGTATTTTAATGCTGTACCATCTCTCTATCTCTCAAAACCCTTCTCAAATATTTGCATTTATTCATTAAACTGCTTTAGAAAAAAAAACTGTATTTAATAAAGAAGGAATATACATATTTTACTTATTTGAAATTATTTCCATTCATAATTCTCAATCTTACATATTGTGTATAAACAATTTTTTGGACCCAAAATATACAAATTTGTACAATGTAAAATATTAAACAGCATACTAGAATGCCATGGAAAATGTTCTTTCCTTAACTCTCTCCCCCCCCCCCCCCTTCAAATTAAAGCAAGATACATGTACATGTATTCGGTAATTTTGCTCAAACAGCAATGTGTAATCAACTAAAATTAAAATAAAATTAGACTCTGAGACTTTAATTGATGAGGATGATACACTGAGGGGCATTCATACAGCAGCTGTGGCTGCACCAACCCAAGGGCAAGTCCAATCCAGATTGGTTGTATTATGTCAGAATTTAATGTGTCAGATGCTGTGATGTCATCATCAGGTAGAAATCAATGCTACCTGTAATCCAATTTGCTTTGAAATCAGTAATAATTTAATGCTTACTCAACTAGAGATCCATAATATTCTGATTTGACAAATAATGTCATAATGGTGGCATAGCAACCTCCAGTGGGGGCCCAAAATTCCCATCAAGCAACTTTTTTTATTGGTATGGGGTCCTCGGGATTAAGTTTTGCTGGGGTAGCTACAATTTCTTGCTACACCACTGTCATAATCTTCCTTTGATGCATTTAGCCTGGAAATTGTTAACAATTTTATGTTTCGTTTTCTATAAAGTTAATGTGATTTGTTTTTGTTTTTTGCAATATTGGAATTTGTACGTTTACAATGTGTCCAGGTGCTCAGGATGGGAATCACTATCAAATGGCAACTTTAGATAACAATCTAACATACATCCATCCATCTATTCATCCCAAGGCTGATTTGCATAATAACATTTGACTGTCCAAGCTGACAAAATATGATAAAAAAAGGGAGATGGGGCAACAAAAATATCATAAAATATATTTCTGGCATTGTAGTCTTTAGATATGACAAGAAAAAAAGATGACTCTTTTTCACAGGTCATAAATCTGAGGGAAAGAGATGCATCATCTGACATAGGAAACCCATCTACAAAAATACAGTAATAAAATACAAAATAATTTACTCTTGTCATATAGCCCTTTTCATGCCATGTGCAGTTTATACAAACTTAAGGGAATACTGTATATACTCGCATATAAGTTGTGTCCAAATGCAAACAACATAGATCCTGATCTGCCTTCACATAATGCGCCAGCAGATCAGGGTCTATGTTGTTTGTTTTACTGATCAGTCCTTACAAACTGCATAGACCCATTTCTGCCGTGCATTATGATCTGGGTCTAGGCAGTTTGCCGTTGGTATCGGTTTATATGCAAGATATGCAAGTATATACAGTAAATAGTATATGTTATCTTATTTTGCTAGCATATCTGTATCAATGTAAAAACTAACCTTCTTTGTCCAAAATAATTACCATTGTATGGCAACATAAGCATGTTTACATTTATTGCAATACAGATTTGATTTGATATTTTTCTAGTTTCTGTGATAAATGCTATGTGATGGATAAAACAAGCAATTTCATGGACACAGCGGGAACATTGAAGATGTTGCGAGTTTCACTTTTATGTGTTGGACAAGTGCGACAAAGTTCACTGATGCAAGAATTTACATTAATTCCACAAAACTGAAGTGGAATACCACCAAGTATTGGAAATACAAGGGCCAATACAACTACCATCATATAACCCTTAATGCCATATTTAGTGATGTCACAGACTTCTGACTCACAAGGGCCATAAAAACTGGCATATCTGTTGGGGGTTCCAATTGTGAATAACAGTGTACCTTATAAGATTTGACATATTTACCTATCATAAATGTCAACCACCAACCATCCAGCTTTTATAGACGGAATGATTGATTATGACTGGAATATTGGTACCATTTCTCTGAAGTTGATGCTTTTATAAATCATAAACATGAATTTGTCATTGATGGCACAATCAGTAAATCGATGACACTATAATCTTTGCTTTGGAAAGCTTTAAATTTAAAACAAGTAAAACAAATATTCTCACCTTATGATTATATCCCACGTAATAGAAGATGATACTAGATTTCTGTCTTATAAAACCTGTATCCCCATTCATCCCGCTTGGATTGCTACCCTGAAGTTCAAGCCTCTTGGGTAGGGGACCCCTGGTACAGAGGGTAAGAACTGCCCCAAGGCCAAATGTTAGTTGGGTGTGTGGATTTGTGTTTCCATACCCAATAAGTATTTCATAGTTATATGGTAAGGATATCAATAGTTCCCAAGCTAGGACCCAGGGGCAGAGTAACTTGGGAAGTATGGATGTACTCCGGGGTCAATGTCAGTTGCAAGTATAAATCTATCTTTCCATGCCCAGTAATTGTATGTATGGTTATAGGTTGGGGATCTCAATAGTTCTATGTTATGACCCAGGGACTAAGTCCCTGGGATAGGGCTTGTAGCCTGGGGTCAATATCAGTTTCATGAATAAATTTGTTTTTCCATGCCCAGTAAGTGTATATATGGTTATAGTTTCTATGTTATGACCCAGAGGTCCCAGTCCCAGTCCTTGATCACACAAGCCAATTCTCAAAGATGTGAGACAGACAACTTACAGTAATTTGAAAATGTATGTAAATCCCCCTTATCTGCAAATCCCTCCCCACCCCCCTCCAGTGGCAAGCTCAAAATTTCAAAAGTTCTGGCACAATCTACACCCTTAGGACCATCACTGACCCAAGTTTCATGTTTCTAGCTTTAACAACATCGGAGGAGTTAAAGGATGTTGCACCCACTTGTATGAACTGTATCACAATAGTTGCATGGTACTTTGAAGACATGGGGTAAATAACTTCCATATCTGAATCTGACTGTGATTATATTGGATATCTTTTTTTTTTTCTACTGTACCTATTTGTAAGTTTTGAGTATCTATTTCCTCTACTCAGCATAGTTTTCTTTTTCATGTTTTCAATGAATGCTCATGTTAAGTCCTCTTCTTGAAAAATATTTCATGATAAAACATGAGCAAGAATATAAGTTATGACTGTACAGGCAGAATACATTTGAGTAATACCTTTGAAAAGTATTCCGTCTGCACCAATCAATCTCATAACTGCTGTCAAAAACTGACTACCTTTGTAATATCATGCATGATAATCCTAGTATGAAATATAAATATACAAAGAAATTTAAAAAATGAATAAGATTTCTTTTGTGCAATAGAGGTTTGAACTTTTTCCCCACCAGCAGATGGTGAATGGTGGCTCTTACAAAGGAATGATTGCTAAATTAGTACCATCCCCTGACTGCCTTCAGAAAATGAGCATTTCATTATTAAAAGTGTTCATGAATAATGTTCACTCTCAGATAAGACTATTAAACAGGATCTTTTTAACTGAATTGGCATTACAGTCAAAAGCTACCAGTCACATGTAACAGTAGTACTCAATAATGACTTATAAATCTGAACCCCTAAGAGTGCTAATATCATCCAGATATTTGAATACATGACTGAAGCACACTGTAAGATCATCAATGATGGCATATTAATACAAGGTACAAAACTCACTCATTATACAGTTGATCATTATAAGACAGTTCCTGTTATAAAGTGAGCATGGTAATGGATCCCATTTCATTAGGTGGTAGTAAAATTACACATATCCTGTACTTCATTACGATGCAGTCTCATTATAAGGTGGTACACTATATGGCTCTCGTGGGGATTGCCATAATGAGGAAATACTGTTTCATTAACTACAGTAATAATACAGCACTCCCTCATTATAAAGTTAATCAATACAATATGGTTCCTGTTAAAAGGCAAGTGTATGGTCATAGATCTCATTTCATTATAATGCTGTCTCATTAATAGGTGGTATACTCTGTGGCTCCCAGGGACAGTGTTATAATGAGGGCATAATGTATTTTCCCCCCCCCCCCCCCTCTTACTATACCAACATAATTGTCAGTCAGCACTATCCTGGTGATAAACTGTAACTGTGTTATCTCCAGTTCTGGTTGGCTGGGAGGCAGGCATTCAGTCAAAGTACTATCAGTAGAACTAATCTCTGATGAATTTAAATTGGCCATAATGCTCAATCTGTAATGACTGATAGATTAAGGACTATTAGCTGCTACAATTATCATTGACAAAATTGGTCACAAAGCTTTTCAACATTTTCAAGAAATATCTAGGAGGTTTGGAAAAAAGGAAGTGTACTCAAAATCACATACTTGTATGAAATATAGAAATCTGATCATAAAAAGACATAAATTAACAACAACTTAAAGCCATATCTTAAATTAGGCCTGTTACTAAATAACAAAGAGAAGAAAAAAATATGCATCTGTAATTATTGCATGATTCCCATGAGACAGTGTTTTATTGGCCGACAGGTCATGTGATTTGCAGTAATTCATAATACTGCACTATCATGATGTCATAATGTATTTTTTCAAGGCATCATGCAATTGAAATGGCATATATATATGTATTTGGTTTGATGGCATATCAGCACAACACTGACCAATAGTGCCAATTAGAACTTGTGTTCCAAAAATGTAAAGGTCAAAACTACCAAAAAAACTTTTGGAAGATAAACTCTACCAAATAAATGTAAAAAGTAATCCTACAAGATAAAAAAGAAAAGGCAAAGATGTTTAAAAAATTTTAAAAGGTAAATGAAATAAATGACAAATAAATAATGCAAATAATAAACAAATAAAAATTCCTAAAAATATAGGGTAAAAATTTGCTATTTAAATAGCATTCTTTTATCAAGAGTACTGTGGACTCTGCATTATACGCCCACCTCATATTTAATAGTCCTCTATGAAGTCACTTGAATGGCATGGTTGACTCGGGAGATTACTGACCAATGGGTTGCAATGACCTTAGCCTTTCTATGGTTATGAGTCCAGCCAATCAGATCAGCATGGGTCAGCTAGCACAGAGTGTTCCTGAGCAAGGTACATTACTCCAGTATAATATGTTTTTGAGTCATAAAACACCAAACCAAACCAAATCAATCATTTTTCTTGCGTATTGGGGTAGATACTTACTGTCTATTTTTGGTCCAACAAAAAGTGATGGTCTATTACTGTAGTGTTTGGCTAATCAGATCAAATGTTAAAACAGCCATATATAGAAAATAAGATCACAGCCTTTATGCATTTTTGCAGCAATAATAAGTGCATCAATGTGTAAAAAGAATTTTTTCAAATGTCCAAGGTCTAAAGTCCATTATTCCATTAATTGTTCTGTTCTTAATTGACATGACTATTTACCTATTGTCTTGTTTGAATTCCACATCCTTCTCTTTCCTCACTTAAAATTACAAACTTTTAAGTAAGATAATATTAAATCTTGCTGATAAGTGTAATAATTGAAACTTTGCAAAAGAGTTTCTTCATGAAACATTTCACTGCCAATAAGTGCATATCAAAAAAGGTGCATAAACCTTGTTTAATATATACAGCTATAGGGTTATTATACAGAATTCACAGTATGTGGTTACATGTCCTTAACAGAAGGTACATATGCATTAATAACTTAGGTAAATCACAAACTTGAAGTACAAAACTTTTTGCACATTTGCCTATAGGTATTTTCACCAAAAATGATGTGGTCAAATATTTAAACATCAGTTATTCATGTAAATTTTATGTCACAAAAATTCTGAAATGATAATGCTTAAATATTATAACTTAGTTATTCATGGTGGCAGCTGGGTCTTCTGGTAATAAAGTCTTTTTTCTTTTTTACAAAATCCTCTTAAAGCTGAAAACCATTTATGACAGATATACATTAACCTGGAAAGAAACCTAGTAATATCCTTTCTCTAATTTATAAGGACTTAACGATGTGCTAATTGTGCAAGCTGAATTAACAAACTATAACAAAATTTATCTCAAAGCTTCAATTTAACATTTTTTGCTCCAAATTCAGGAGAACCAGTAGGTTTAAAGTGTTCTAGTTTCCTTTATATATATATATATATATATATATATATATATATATATATATATATATATATATATATATATATATATATATATGTGTGTGTGTGTGTGTGTGTGTGTGTGTGTGTGTGTGTGTGTGTGTGTGCTTTTACTAGTCCCCAATTCTTATAAATGAACTGTAGCTTCCTTTAGAGACAAAGAGCACTCACTCAGGAAAATATACAAAAGTATTTGAATTCATTTACACAATATATATATATATATATATATATATATATATATATATATATATATATATATATATATATATATATATATATATATATATATATATATGTATACATGTGTGTGTGTTGTTTTACTAGTCCCTGATTTGCGCTCACTCAGTTTTTAAATTCATTTACACAATATTTAGAGCATTATTAAATGGGGTTGGCTATCAACATTTCTAGAAGCCATGAGGGCTAGCAAAGTCATGAAATTTACTACCCCTTCAGTTAACTTGCCAGAATAGGGCTATTGGACTGTTGCCACTTTTGAGCACTGTATCTCAACAAAAACTACAAAACTATCTTGTACATGTGTGTCATTTACCAGCAAAATTGTATTCCTAAATAGGTATTTCAAATTGTGGAAATACTTTAAAGTTATAATTTGTATTTACAATCATACCTAGTTGTCAAATGAAAACTGGAAACACTAGCCTTTCCTTCTCTCATGAAGTCATACCTCGCTGTCAGATGAAAACTGTAACACCAGCATTTCCATCTCTCATGAAGTCTTCCCAGGTAACCACAATAAAACAGTTGGTAATTGCTACACTCAGTTAATTCTAAACTGACTAGAACAAATATAAAATTAAGATCACTGGTTGAATTTCAAGTGATGAATAATTTCAGTAGTATACATTACAAAACTAATTCACTGAAATTAAAACCAGAAAATTTGACCTCATCCAAACAATGAAGAATAATCAGCTTTATATATGTTGATTTGCTTTTACGCTACAAAGGTAATATAATGCAAATGCTAACGATAATTTCATGGGGGATAATGAAAGGGGATTCCAAGCCTGAGAAAATACGCCACAAAAGTGGCACTAATTTACGTACAATAATAAGATAACAGTCTCAGAATGCCTGACTTTCACTTTTGCCTTGACAAAAAACTCCCTGTTGAACACTACTTATACATCTGCATAAGTGAAGAAGATGGAAGTGGATAAAGGGAAATAACTGTTGGTTGGTTTAAAAGTACTTTGAGCACATTATCGGTTATATTAAGAAAATGGGAGTTAAATGTCTTTCCCAAGGACACACTGCAGCATTCAACCTGAGCTAGTCTGGGTGGGTATCGAACTTTAAACCCTCAGATTATGGGTCTGACAATCCACCAACTGGATGAAGGGAAAATAAACCCAGCATCGTTAGCCTCCTCCTCATCATTATCAGTAGTAGCAGTACTACTAGTAATAGCAAATTTTCCTGGAAATGGGTGTGAAGAAATCTCTAATCCTCCACCTCCCCAAATATCAAATTTATTTCTTAATTTTAGAAGTTGGTAAATCATCATTTTAAGAATGAATCTGACTGCACATCTTTTGTGAAGAGTTTGATGATGATGATGACTGAACATCAAGAGCAAAAAAAGTGCAGAAAAGCTGCACAATGTCCAAGTTACATTTATAAGAAACAAATTCAAGTAATAAAACTGAAAAGTAAAAACTCCAAATACATCTAAGTCCATGTGCAACTTCTTCTTTTGCAGTTTTCAAATATCAAATAGAATTAGCCATATCCCTGTGCGTGTCCTATCTTGCGTAGTTTTGAAACTTAAATCTGATTTAAATGCACATTGAGAGCAACGTTACTGATACCTGAAAAACTTAAAAACCCAGGTAAACAAAATAAAACTTTGCCACAAACAGTTAAGTAGTTGTCCGAGTCATTTAAACTCTGTAGAAATAGATATGGTTCACAGAATAATATGTATTTCTTGTCATTTTATTATGTTATTAACAGTTATTTCTGGCCATACAGCATGAACATACATAGGAGGAGTGATGGAATTCAAGTTTATAGGATTTCTGAAACATAAAGTGAATTGCATACCTGCAAACTTTTTAGACAAGGGGGGGGGGGGGGAGGGTGTGTGGGTTGTCAGATTTATTTAGTGGGTTTTGTGGTTGCAGGTGGGATGGTGGTGGTGGTCTACACATGTCCTAGGTAAGTGATATGTTGTAATTAATAAAAAAAAAGTATATATAATGAATATATTCATTGGCTCAAGTAGCCTCTTTAATTTGAAGCAATTGTTTGGAGAAATAAGATGATACATATTTATAATTTATTTGATACTCTGAAATAAAACTCTTCTGGCCTTTATATATTGATCAAAGATGTCATACCAAATAATCTATTTACTCTATCAATGCAAATATCCCATGTAGTTTTTACTTTATGATATCTTATTCATTCTTAAGACTATTATTTTATTAGGGTCTATTCAAGGACATGCGATTGCAGGAATCATGATAATTTCTATAAAAATCACAACAAAAAAATCAACCAAATGCTCAAAAGTCACCATTATATTTTCAAGCCCAATCTTTATTTGTTCATTAAATCCCACCTATACTAAAAAAAAATCCCTCCTCTCTTTCAATGGGAGCAGGGGGATGTCACACCTAACTTTTCAGTTCTAGAATAGACCGTTTTATTAATAACATGAATATGCCCAATATTTTTTATTTAATTTAAATTTTTAAACAGATATACCCCAATTCTGAGTAGTACCAGATATTAATTCCAGATATTTTCTCTGTTGTTCCTCTTTTTTCAGATCAGCAATTTCAAACTGTACTATGAATACAGTTACTTCCCCCTTAGCTGGATGTGCTTTGAACAAGAGTAAATGTGCATCTTTTGGACACAGTATGCAATAAACCCATTAACTGCTTGCTGATACCTTGCTGAAGGCAATAATAAGCTCTCCAAAATCAGAATATTCTTTTGAAGGAGACTATATTTTACTAGCATTTAATAACTGTACCCCCCCCCCCCACACACACACACACTTGCATGCCACACACCAATCATCAAAAGAACAAGAGGCCACTTAGAAAAACTGTTAAAAAAACTTGATTGACTAGATATCAGAAAGCAGTTTCTTTGTATGAGTAGCACATTATTGAAATAATCTTCTCAATGAAGTGGTTTGTACACTAAACGAATTTAAGAGAAACTTTCATTGCAAAGATGCACAGAACTTTGAAGTTTAGTCACCAAAAACACATGCAAGCATTAAAAACTTCAGATAAACAAGTTTTGCATCAAAACCAAGTTAAATATATAAAAAAATAAATCAAACACACACACAGTGTACTCCCTCATTATAACGTTGTTTCTGGGAATAACAGAGTATACCACCTAATAATGAGTGCCTTATAATGAAGTGCATGATACATATAATTTTACTACCACTTATAAAATGGGATCCATGACCATACTTGCCTTATAACAGGAATCGTGTCATAATTGACAGACTTTATAGTGAGGGAGTGCTGTGTGTGTGTGTGTATATATATACATGTATATATATATATGATTAATGTTGATATGGTGTTTGCACAGTACATGCAAAGAATAAAATACTCCCTCTTGCTGCTGCTACGCTTCACAAAGTCAAACTCCATCAATCAAAAGTTCTAAATTTTAGTTTTGCTGAGCTTTACTTGCTTCGCAATTGCTCGTCCTCTGCTGAATCACAGGTGCATTTCGATATTCTCTTAAAAATGAATCACACTTCCACACTATTCCAACTACCGAAATAATATATCAAGTAAAATCTGACTTCAACGAAATGTTGCCACTGATCACGAACTAGCCAATAATCTTTAATAAAGATGGTTTAAACAGTATCATTGAAGGCAACAAAAAGTAATAACTTTTGCTTCTTCAACATGCATTGCTTTGACTTTACCTAACTTCAAATGAAATGGGTTGTTCCCCTTTATTTACTTTACCATAGCAAATTAGCCGAATGAGTTCTCCCACAAAGGATTCTTAACACAACATCACCCTAAATATTGTCATTCAATTAAGCAATCTTTGCAAGGATGATTGTTTGTCTCTGACTGCTTTACCTTTTAATCACTTCCATGACTATCAACTATATCAGCTGCCCTGAAGTGATACTTTTCTATGAGCATTAAGCGCAACTGTTTACTGTTTATACAGGTTATGGGCATATATCATGGTGTCAAGAAAGGTCTGTCTCATTTTTTTCACTAAGATTACTGAAAATTGTGTTTCTCAAGGGTTTGGGAGTCAAAAATTTTGTTTTTGCATGACACATCATGTTCTGGCATGTATGTAAACAAACTGTTTCAATTGGTATTTACTTGTTTATACACACACACACACACACACATATATATATATATATATATATATATATATATATATATATATATATATATATATATATATATATATATATATATATATATACACACACACACACACACACACAAATTGGTAATGGAGCAATTACAAAAGTTTTGAGCTAATCAAGCTCTTCATCAGGGGAAGAACAACTTACATTCACAAAACAAACAATACAAACAAAAGCCAAGAGAAATCCTGTACTACTGCATGTTTGAACAACAGGGCAAGAGAAAACCTCTTTTCATTTTGTCAATTTTATTTCAACTCCTTTCATACATACATACACACACACACACACATATATATATATATATATATATATATATATATATATATATATATATATATATATATGCATTTAAATAAAGTATTACTCTAGATACTTATTAATTTTTATTACATTATAACCCTTAGAAACCTCTTTTTTCACCTTGTCAATTTTATTTAATCTCTTTTCATATCATTATTGTTAATTTTATATCTATTAAATTGTATCCCAAGTAACACCCAAAGACTAACACAAAAATACAAGGCAAGCATGCATCTGGTAAAATGTACTACTGGTAATATGTATTACTGGTATTGTGTTACACAGTCAAGTTAGAAAGTACATCTTTTATCAAAGTATAGAAACAAAAAGGTACCTTCAATGTCCAGTCCAGTTCAATTGAAAATTAAAAATGGAAATACTGCAGAGTACATATTGGTAAAGCCGCAAGTAAGAGTATATTCCATATGACTCAATAAACCACAAGTAAGAGTATATTCCATATGACTCAATAAACCACAAGTAAGAGTATATTCCATATGACTCAATAAACCACAAGTAAGAGTATATTCCATATGACTCAATAAACCACAAGTAAGAGTATATTCCATATGATTCAATAAACCACAAGCAAGAGTATATTCCATATGACTCAATAAACCACAAGAGTATATTCCATATGACTCAATAAACCACAAGCAAGAGTATATTCCATATGACTCAATAAACCACAAGAGTATATTCCATATGACTCAATAAACCACAAGAGTATATTCCATATGACTCAATAAACCACAAGTAAGAGTATATTCCATATGACTCAATAAACCACAAGCAAGAGTATATTCCATATGACTCAATAAACCACAAGCAAGAGTATATTCCATATGACTCAATAAACCACAAGCAAGAGTATATTCCATATGACTCAATAAACCACAAGTAAGAGTATATTCCATATGACTCAATAAACCACACTACATAACACTCCTTGTGCACATTGCTGCCATACTACATGGATTGTATATATCAAATGGCTAAGTGCCACAGACTAAACTTTCAACCCTGACATAAAAGGCCAAACCATAATACTCAAGGTGACAATAAAATTGCTACCTGGTAGCCCATAATTACCACACCACTAACCCCCCATTTTCATAGCTGTCCCTTTTACCGCCATCTTATCTGTGATCAGTAACCCATCGCCTCTTGGCCAACTTATCACCAGATCAAAGTGGTATAACAAGATTTCAGAACCATAAAACAAGATATTGCACAGTATGGGATAATCTGATGTACCTTTCTTTATATTTGAATAGTTACAGCTGATCTGTATCAGTCATATGGGCGGCTCATTTCTCTGATGACAAGATATTGGAAGAAATAGGTGTTTTCATGTACCATGATGAAAAAGAAAAATTCCAATCTTGCACTATAAATAACAAAATTAACTCAGATTCCTGGAGATTAATCTTGCCAGCATTTGTAGGTTTGTCTATTATTTTGTGTTTTTTAACAGAGTAACTTGTAAAACTTCACTAGTGAAGTTATGCATTGAATTAAGGCATGGTGGGGTTAGCTTAGCCTTTATATTTAATAAGGAAGCAATCTCAGTTAAAAAAAAATCGGATATTATACCTTGATCAATCATAAATTGATATGTATAATTAGGTGAAAATGAACATTGCCTTAATTGATGCCTGAATAAAGTCCAGTTTCTTCAAACTCTAAGCTAAGGATTCTTTGCAATAATTGACTGTTTCTAAATGGAAACTTTGAAAGGTAAATCAATAGTTACAAGGAGAAACTTTAAGAGGTTAATAGAATTTTTAACTTTTATAGGTGTGCAAATATTTTAGGTGTTTTAACAAGAATTAAGGACTGTTTTCAAACATCAGGGGCTGGCTCTCAGTAGGTACATTGTGGACTCCAGGGTTAAACCCTATCATTATGGATGGAACCCTGGCAAGAAACATCCTGCCCTTATATAAGTCCCATTTGTTGGTGTAAAAGGGCGGTCCCCAGAAGCACATGGAATGAAGAAAGGTACACATTTCCACTGATCCCTGACAGTGCCAAAGAAGTTTCTAGAGGGAATATTTTATTCTTAGATGGATTAGAAATATGATTCACAGGGATGAACAAAAATCTATAAATCTAGTTGGTATAGAAAAAAAACTGAAGAAAATTCAATGAAGGGAATTTTTTTTAAAAACCAGAAATATTTTAAACTAAAAAATGAAATTATACTGCATTTTTGGCAATATAGCTTAAACTTTCAAAACAATATAAACTGAACAGTATTATGGCAAAAACATGAATATATTAACTATCTCCTGTGGAAGGAGCTATATATCATCAGATGGAGTGATAAAGGGAATGTTGGAAGCCAATTTACAAAAATGTATTGCATGGTCTGTGTAAATTCTTGTTTGATGTGTTTTATTAATTCTTGTTTGATGTGTTTTATTAACATATACTGTGAAGATTTTATTGAATGCTCATAGGTCACAAGGATTTAATGCAACATGTTTCCTAAAACTGTTGGTGCAATTTGGTTTCTGAAAAGCCAAATTCCTTTTCCAGAATGTTGGCATAAAACAACTCTCAATTGTGACATAGTTCTGCACAATATTAATTGTGTTACTTTCAAACGCCAGCATAAAGGACATAAAGACACAAATCCAATATTTCACTTTGAAATTAACCAAACTAATGACCCCTTTGTCAAAACTCTTTGAGTTATTAAAAATACAGTTGGTGGTGGAAAAATGTTATTTGATTAAATTTTTGTATATTGTTAATTCTATGATATAAAAAGGCCACTATCCAAAATTCTATTTGTCTTTGTGATACTTTGAAAATTTCAGCAATATATATATTGAAATTTTAAACAATGAGTCATGTCAATAACCAGAAATTAAATGCACAGGGAGATAATTTTCTCACATGTACATAATTAGATAGTTTCTCAAATTTGGATAATTATAAGTGATAGCAACAATATTTATTATTCTTTTCAAACTAAGCCGTATGTAATTTAAGAACTTTATCTCAGTGCGATTTTTTCCCGCTGTAATAATTTGAACATTCAAACTGATTAGTAGATAAAACCACAATCTGTAAACTTTACTGTATTGCATATACTCAACTATAAGTCCAACTGCAAATTGCACAGACCCAGATCTGCCATCACATAACGAGCCAGCAGATCTGGGTCTATGCAGTTTGTTAGGAGTACTTAGTAGAATAAATAACATAAAGCCTGATCTGCCAGCACATTAAGCAATGGCAGATCAGGGTCTATGTTGTCTGCAGTTGGACTTAACTTATATGCGTGCATATACGGTGTATACCTTTTCTCTTATTTTAGAAAGAGACATACTTCAAAGTCAGTCTTTTAAAGAGACCAATTAGTAACTAAGAGCTCTTCTATGAAATTGATTTTAAGTTCTCCAATACAAAAAATACAAATATTCATCTGTTCTTTTGTGAGAAATATTAAAATATTTTGATAAAGGTAACCTTGCTCTCTTCAAGGTGTCATTCAAATGACCAACTTCCATATTTTTAGCTTTACAAGTATAAAATTCCCTGTTGGGCTCTATAAATCAAATGTTAAGTGAAGAGCCAGAAATTAATTTTCAAGGTGACTTTGCCATGGAGTGGTGTTGGAAAGCTATAAAATATTGAAATAATTGGATACCCCTGGGCAAGAATTTCTAAATGTATAGTGTCCTCACAGGACTGAGCATGACAAAGTCATGTCGTCAACACTTTCTGTAACCAACTGTGATAGTAAGAAATTGCCAGTGCAAATGGATATTGTCAAATTGGTCACACCCTAAGGTATCTCTTGTCTATTGCTAAGGAGCTATGTAAGAAAACTCATTGGTAAAAAATGTACGACATGCACATTAACAGACAGATGGACAAAGATACATGGATGATCAGGAAAATACAGATGGACAATGGACAGCAAAGATGCTGTGAATTCATTATTAATAGGACAGTCTGAATATTGCCAGCTGTACAGATTAATAATACACAGTGACTTACAGATTCATAATACACAGTGACTGTACAGATCTGACAAATCACCAGAACAGAGATAACCATGTCAACTCATTGCCATAGCATTTTTTACAACTGTTTTCTTCTGTTGAAAATTTTACCACATTGCTTAAAGAGACATTTTTTATTGATAGTGAAATATTAATGGAATTTAAATGAAAAACAACAAAATTAAATGTTGAATTTATACATGTTATATAGTGCAAACTGTCTAGGTGCCTAACCATTAGGGCAGCAGACATCCTCTTAGACAAGTTTAGCGCAATAAGCAATAACGGATCACACTTTGCCTGGGACAAGATTGGCTGGAAGCCCATTGGAATTTTGAATAAACAAGAACTGACTGACAGCTGGTGTTAGATAGAATTTGGGGATTCATCGACTGAATGATTTTCAAATTTACTGCTATCTCATTTTTTTAAACTTTAGCAATAAATGCTGTTAATTGGATTTCACTCTCTCGTTGTAAATTAGTAATTAAAACCCAAACAGAGCTAGTTTGGTATCTGTTTTGAAATCAGACCACCTTAAAATTAAACTCCTAATGTATGAAAATTGGTGCAATTACACCCGACACAGTGGTTAACAAAACTGTTGTTGAGATCTGGACCATGATAGACCCTTGTCACTACAAAAATCTCTTCAGCTTTTAAGAAAATTTAAACAACACTTTTTTTTTACTGAATCAGAAATGTCTATGCAATCAAATTTTGTAAGCCCCAATTTTCTGTAAAACATTTAGAAGTGCTAAAGCGTCTCTTCTCAAAGGCATTTTTTAAGCAAAACATTTTCAACAAACAAGAAAGAATTGGTTCATCTAAATATGGTTTGAAATACAAAAGTTTCACAATATCTTTAAACTACTTCTACATCACTAAAATATTATGATAAGAAATGTACATAAAAATAGGCTTTTATTTGTATTTTTAGGGCTTAGCTGATTTGACTATGGGGAATATTGTCACAAATTAGAGAAAAAGAAGGAATTTTCAATTAAAACATTCAGTTAACACCTCCAAGTGGGGATATACACAAGGAGTAGAGCCATCATAGTTGTGTCTTTGTTGTCTGCTGACAGCAGTGTCCAAATTAGTGTCTTTCAGGGCTCAAGTTTAGATGCTATCTTTCCTCAGTCTATCAATTCATCTCTAAACCTGTCGATAATGTATGTAACTGGTAGATAATTGGTCTGTGCCTGAGTCTTGGATGTTCATCGCCTGGATTTACTATTGCTTCAAATGATGTGGACAATGAGAGTTGGCTGGGAGTGAATACTGTCCATTTTTAATAATCATAATTGCAAATTCATTAAAAGCACTCAGGACTGCTATCATTAAATCATTTGTTCAGGTGTAATGTGTGAACATCAAGAAAATCAAGTACACAGCTGATAATGTCTGCCTTCCTTGGGGGGAAATTAAAAGATAAGTATCTAAATATACAGAAAAATTGGAACAAGCTCTGTCTGAATCGGTAATACCGTATATACTTGCTTATAAGTCACGTCCAACTGCAAAAAGCATAGACCCGGATCGGCTGCTGCATAATGCACTGGTAGATCAGGGTCTATGCTGTTTGTTGTACTGATTACTCCCAACAAACTGCATAGACCCGGATCTGCTGGCACATTATGTAATGAGATAAAGTTGGAAAGTTCCAGTTCTGACAGCGCACTGATCAAAGACATTTTGTATGGAACACAAAAAACATAACTGCATGGACTTACTCATGAATTGTACTAAACACTTTCAAGTCAAGAGATTAAAATTCATCAAATTTCAGTGATATTGTTTCAACTAAACTATATACTATATTTCCCCCATATAAAAAACACAGTCAACTGTAAACATAATGCCATGGGAGGGTCTTCAGTGTTTGCTTAAAACCCTAAGCAGAACAATCAGCATAGACCTCGATCTGCCAGAGCACCATGCAAACCTTGATCTGCCAAAGCACCATGCAAACCTTGATCTGCCAAAGCACCATGCAAACCTTGATCTGCCAAAGCACCATGCAAACCTTGATCTGCCAAAGCACCATGCAAACCTTGATCTACCAGAGTACAATGCAAACCTTGATCTGCCAGAGCACCATGCAAACCTTGATCTGCCAAAGCACCATGCAAACCTTGATCTACCAGAGCACCATGCAAACCTTGATCTACCAAAGCACCATGCAAACCTTGATCTACCAGAGTACAATGCAAACCTTGATCTGCCAAAGCACCATGCAAACCTTGATCTACCAGAGCACCATGCAAACCTTGATCTACCAGAGCACCATGCAAACCTTGATCTGCAATAGCACTTTGATTTGCAATAGCATTGTGCAAACTGTGAACTGCCAGAGCATTGTAAGAACCTTGATCTGCCAGAGCATTGTGTAAATTGATCTGCAATAGAACTGTGTGAACTTTGATCTGCCAATGCATTGTATGAAAATTAATCTGCCACAGCATTGTGCAAACCTTGATCTGCATGAATTTTGACCTGCCACAGCATTGTGAGCCTTATTCTGACAGAACATTGCATGAACCTTTATCTACAATAGCACTGTGTAAACCTTGATTTGCAAGAGCACTGTGTGAACCTTGATCTGCAATAGCAGTTAGCAAGGCGAACAGCAATGACCTTGATCTGCCATCACACTGCGCCAAGTGAACAGGAAAGACATTGATCTGCCACCACACTGTACCAAGTGAACAGGAAAGACATTGATCTGCCACCACACTGTGCCAGGTGAACAGGAAAGACATTGATTTGCCACCACACTGTGCCAAGTGAACAGGAAAGACATTGATCTGCCACCACACTGTGCCAAGTGAACAGGAAAGACATTGATCTGTCAGAGCACAGTGCCATGGCAGATCTGGATCTATAGTGTTCACATATGAGTGCTAGATTTACTTTTTACAAAACAACAGCAAAAGATAAATGATAAAGATGTTAGATATTTACAACAGACAGTGCAAGCATGATGTGGTTGGATGACAGCGGAATGCCCTCAACTTGATGTTAATGTTTGTTTTAGCAGACAATAATTCAGCAAAATGTGAGACACAAAGAACATGATGTGGTCTAATGGCAGCAGTGGCCTCAACTTAATGTTTAAGTTTTTTGGCAAGACAATAACTCTGAATCTTCTGGGCACTTCTGTTATTACCAGTAAAAGACATACTCCCATTTCTAGCACTCACTGGTTTCACTGACTACAGTGATTTTACTGCATAGAATCTACGTGTTGCTGTGTAAAGAAAGAAAGAAAGAGAGAGAGAGAGTTCAGTTTATAATGCTTTATGTTCAGCAAGTTTTATACTTTGTGATCTCACCACAGTACATAATATCAGCACCTTTATTTTACATTTATATGTACTGCATTCTTCAAATATACATACATGTGACAGAACCAGGATTTCAAACCAGTAGATTTACAAATTTTGATCAGTAGATTGGCTTCTAAAAAGGTAGATTTTTTATCGGCATAAATTGTACGTGTTTTAAGGGGATTGAAAACAAAACAAGTTCATTTTGTCACATAATATGTATTCTCTTCATATTATAATAAAACACAAATCTGAACATGAATCAGATTCAGAATCTGATTGAAAATGTTACAATAATAGTTAGTCAATATGAGCCAGTATATTGTTAATTAAATGAAAAAGGAAGAGTCGTACATCTCACGGTTCACTGCAAAGATTTTTTATAAAATCCACAGGCATTTTTAGTTTCCTTCACAAGATCACTGTCTGGTGACCACTGGTGACATTCACTGCGATTGTTAACCTTCACATTTAGCAAAACAAAGACACTTGTCTCCAACGATTAACCACCTGAAAATCTAGCACCCACAAGCAGTGTTTATCATCTATTGTTTACGAGATTATTACAGGAAACCAATACCTACTTACTGTTTGGAAAATAATTAAATGGATGAAAATAAGTATTTTCAAATCATTCTCAAAAATCAACTTGTCAAAACTTGTTTAGATGCTTGTCCCTGATTTAAACGTGAAAACTGGATGACTTGGAAGTGAAAGTGGATGTGAGTGGACACAACACTCCCCAGAAAAAAGCAAAGATTGAATTAATAGACAATGGAATATTTCAGTGAGGGACTCGGTTTTACCTTGTTTTCTTATTGGATTTTATACTAAAATCTGCATAATCAATCTACTTAAAGAAAAATGTTATTTTATATTACAACATGATTAAAATTAAGTTATCGCAGTTCTGTTCTTGGCTGTTTAATTTTTCAGTTTAAGGTCTTAAACCTAAACATCACTCTCTCCTAAAAATCTAGCCATTTCCAAAACCCTTCTCTATTTTTGCATTTATCTGTCTATTTTGATACATATGTTTGTCTTTGCTCTTGTAACTACATTTGTATTCTAACCCTTCCTTTCTTTCCTCGTTTACATATCTATCTACATGTACTGTTTACATATATCTTTTTTATAACATTAATTATTGACATCTTGTTTTAAGGTGCAAACAAAAATAACAAAAAAGATAAAAGTTATATATTTGTAAAATAAATATAATACAATTTCCTTACAACTTGATATACTTTATTTTACATATATTTTCTTTTACTTTACCTGTGATATTTTCTTGTCATATTCTGAGGCAAGCTCAAATTCTCCAAGGGGAAGCTTAAGTTTCCAGTCAGTTTTCCCTGGGCAAGCTGATTCTTATCAAATTTGTTCAGCCCTCAATACAGAAACAAAATAATAGGTTATGTATTTACCTCTATCAAACATGATTTTAAGTTGAGAAAGTCATTTTATAACAGAACACAAAATGTTTCAAGAAGAGTGTTGCTTTCATAACAATATGCCATTCTAAAGCTGCCGAAAAGCTTCATCTACACATTTGTTTTTTTTACATTACTTCATGTTCAAAATAAAATGACTCATTAAGTCACATGGAAAAATGGAGTTAATATCCTTATTAGCATTTTGGTACCTCCATTATTTTCAGAACACTTTTATTCACTTTCTGCACATAAAATGTTGTTGCTGGTTTATTTCAAGCACAGTGACCTATAACTTTTGTGTTGCTGGTTTATTTCAAGCACAGTGACCTATAACTTTGTGTTATTTTTTAAAAGCTAGTATCATTCAAGATATCTCTGTTATGTATTTTAAAAAAATATGGAAGTATGAAATAGATAAAATGTAAAAACATCTCATTCACAGCACAATCCCATGGTATTTTATGTAAAATTCAATTAAGAAAATGCATAATAGTTTGATGACATTCCCCTCCCCACTTTAAAAAAAATAACTTTGATGTACTAACTAACATCCAATCTTCAATTTATTTTAATTGGAACAATTTCTGGATGTAAAAATATTTTGTAGTTTTCTATCTGAAATTTTTTAAAGTCATCGGTTATCTGGTGCTAAGTAATGTATATTTCCAAATTCCCCTTTTAGCATCGAAGAACACAAAACAATTTCAACTGTTAGTCAATAAAACCAACTTTTTTTTATATACAATAAAAAAAATGTAAATTTCATATTTACCTGGTTTTATATTTTACCTCAGAGTAATTACATTCACTACATCCCAGAAAATAGTTTGCTCAATCAATCCAGTAGCTAAGTCTCTAATTTTCCCCTTCCAGAGATTCATTAAATTCAGCACTGAATGTGGATTTAACACTGAATGAAGCAGATTAATGCAGGTGCACTACTATAAAAGCAGAACCCAAGTCCTGTACATGCTAATGAAACTGAACTATTTAAATGCAAGTGGTAGAATGTCATAAAGTCCCTGACCTCAACCAAGTTAATCGCCAGGTATCGGCTATTTGAAAGGTGGCTATGTGATGAGTGCTCCTCCAATACTCAGGGCCACTCAAAGCTGGCTTCAATAGAAAAGGTCATAATAAACTTGAGAACGATGAACATTTCCACATTGACCAATGGAAATAGCATGGCAATTCTATCTCTGCTGTTATTGTCTAGAATTAATGAACATTTTTAAAGTGCTTCAGAGAACTTGTAAATGTGCACACAGTAAAAATCACTGGAGCCTAAATATTGTAATCATATCCATATATATTTTTGTTTTCTTGAAAAATACTCTAAATGAGATTTTGAAATTGAAGATGATCCCCTCACGGAGTTTTAAAGTTCAAGAATTAGATGATCAGAGTTACACACATTTTTTTTTTCATGTCAAAAGAGTCTAACAACTAATGGTAAATAACTATAGAAAAAAAATGTATAGCTGAAACTGTTTACTGCAAGATTTACATTAAAAAAGATTTTAAAAATCTCAAATGACTGAAAGTAATATTTTTACTGAAATTTAATCAATAATTTTTCACACAGTACCTGCTGTGCATCTGAAGGATTGGTTACTCAATTTCATTTTTAACAAAGCAAATTATAAAGTGGGTCAAAAATCTGCACAAGCTCAATTTACTATCAATAAATGAGATATTCAATACAAATTCAACAAGATACCCCTCCTTTCTGTTATATATTTGCTTTCATTCTTCATATACAGCTGAAAAATCCATAACAATCATCTCCTTTGAAGAGAAACCTCTCATGTGCCACCTATTATTATTTCTATTCCTTTTCTCTTCTGTATCCTGATATATTTTAACCCACCCACCCTTAAGCAGCCAAAACTGTCCCATTCAATAACTGGCTGTTTGTACATATGTTACTAATGTTGGGTTCGCACCAAACAAATACAATTTCCATTGTCAATAATTTAAATTTTATATGTAATCACAACTTGTGTCTTTTTTATTACAATGCAAAGAGAAGTAACTGAAACATGTTCATGGAACATGGATGACCCATCTCATGGCCTGCAATGACCTATATGCAAACCTTAACCAAAGTGTGACAGATGGAGAGATGGATGGATGGACAAAGGGAAACAGTGTATTACACCACTGTTTTGGTGGGGCATAAAAAACTGAAGCCAAATAGCCTTTTTTTTCTTCAAATTTAGTAGAGATCTGGGCAAATCAGTAGCCAATGGCTATTTTGGCACCCATTAATTGAAATATAGCAATGACTTTTTAGAATGCATCACAGCGACTGATTAGAATGAGGTCATTCATAATCTTTTGTGACATAAATATTTAATCCTGTCAATAAATTTTAATAAATGACAAATTTAATGCGGCAGTTAGGTTCCCATGACCCTTAACTCTTACAACAAAACAGTGTATAACATCCTACATTATGCATACAGACTTTGCATTTACATGTTAATGTTGACAAAATGACATATTCCTGAGAAAGACAGGCCCAACCCTAAATACATTAACCCCCAAATGATAAACAACACGTTGAAAACACTAATGGAAAATCTGAATGCACTAATAAATCATTTGTATTTTTCTCCCACTTTCTGAATATGAATACTGCAGATTTATGGTTGTGATTCATGGTATTTAATGTGAATTCATTATACATGGCAATTTAATTGAACAAAGACATTATTTCTACTCTTCTTAGTTGAAAAGGAACAAATTTCTTTAGCGTGTGTTTTAAAACCACACAGAAATTTGCATGTTTTTATTTTAATGTGAATTTTGTTCAGCTCTTGTACTTGTCTATATTTTTTACAATAATTTCTGTTCTCCTGCTGAAAGCACTTGGTCTCTGAGCGGTTTATATGCATCTAAAAAAATTATTTCATGGATCACAAAAATGAGACATTCCATGAAGCTTCCATTACTGTTCTTAATAACGTCATCACTGAATTTTTTTCACTAGCAGAGATGTCCATCAACTTTAAATTCCTCTCACTCCCAAAAACCCCATAATGACAAGCTTTCTTAAAAATCTAAATACCTCAGGAATCTATTAGCACTGAGTTAAAAGCTGACTCTTAAGGACTTGTGGCAAACACTTAAATCTGTGCAGGCCTTCTCCATTCTAGAAAGCTTATTTGGGGAGAAGATTTTGTAAAAACAAATATGACCATATTCATTTTGCACACCCATATATACATATATATTATATACAGCATATTGTCTTTCTACTTTCTTTTGATAATTATCACCAGTTATTTTGTGGCTCCTAACACCAACACTAAAGCACCAAGACTCCAAATATTATGCCAAAATTTGATCAATTGCCACATGTTTTTTTCACTATTACTATTGATGGAATTATTAGAATCCATTTCTACTGGCAGGGAAAGGATTACACTGTATGGACTGATCACAAATACTACAGGATTAGGGACAGAGCAACTTGACCACACAACAAGGTAACTTCAGAAACCAAAGTCCTTGTATTATTGTCCTCCATTCACAGGGTGAAGTCTCTGCAACTAAATTAAATCTGTTTTCAATTACCCGATTTGACATAGTCTTGCAAACAGGGCAAAGATCGCACAAACAGCACTTATGAACAATGTCAACCTTGAAACTGACCATACTCCTACTTCAAATCTGCGAAAGACTGTAAAATTCATGGCATTGTGGTTCTTAAATTTCACTGGATGAGAAACACTGTATTTGAGAACAAACAGATCTTCGCTTGGGCAAAGCCAATATCTAAATTGTTTCGAAACCTAATAAAAAAAAACTCTTGTTTAAAAAAAAAAGACAATACAAAAACTACAATTAACACTATGGTCTTGCAAACAGGGTACCAACCACTATGTTGTAAGGTAAAATGAGATGTTGGGGTACCGACCACTATGTTGTAAGGTAAATTGAGATGTTTAGGACTTACAATTTAAAAAGACAAACACCAAGATGCTTATTAAAGCTCATTTTAATCTTGTCTACCAAGCCAAAAAAAAATCAATTTTCAAGATATGTCATTTTTTGGATTAAAAGATTACCTCAATGTCAAGCTAGATGAATCACATGCAACATCCACCTTTGGTCTTCCTGGATAGCAGTTTGGACCAAGAAACTCTGGAAAAAAATCATAATCCTTGAAACTACCGACTTGAATTGAATGTAGCTATGTAATTGTGATGATCATGTTCAGAGCCATGTCCTTTTTTCCTGCTGATGTGATCGAGTGACACAGAGCTCCATCTGCATTACCATAATTGTTCCCTATATTTTCACACTGTCCAATATGTAATAAGTACCTGATGAGTAACTGCAGGAAAAAAATCATCTGCTTTAATTGTATTTGTCATAGAAATCTAAATAGACCAATTACTTTGCATCAACATATACTGTGACCCTCTGAAACCACAAACAGTATTAATTTCACAATTAATGAAAATGACACCAAAACTATGGTTCACAATCCAAATTGTTGACTTCTATCATTTCAGATTTCCATAAACATACCAGGTAAAGCATTGTTTTTAACAATACTGGTGTTTCCTGGAGTGGATTAAATACAACTACTCAGTAGAGAGCTCCATGTGACTCACAATGCCTAATTGTCCGAGGAGAACAGATTAATTACATGTATACACGTTTTCCATATGAAGAACACCTGGAAAAAAGATGAAGAGGATGGGCAATGATTTTTCTAATATTTCTTATTTAGTTTACTGAGAAACATCTAAGGTTCAGTTTTCTGTTTGATTCATTCCATGAATGTACATAAAAACTCTGAATTCACAGTCTGCATGGCCTAATCCAGAAGTGAAAATGTATCTGTTGGAAATGTTCCCCTCCATTTGCAAAAAAAAGAGGAATTTATTTTTTTGCATATAGGATTTTTTTGTGCATATAGCAGGGATGTCATAAAGAAATAAAGTATGGCTTGAAATCATGCATTCAGTTGATTTTTTGAATGATTTCTTTTGGCATGAATTCTGCAATTGCACATTCAAGAACATATTCTGTGTGTAGTAACAAACTTCTGTAGGTAGTCAGGACAGGCTGCCTTATGATTATTTTAAACTTTGTCGATGAAAAACATAAACTGAATACTGACAGACGCAATATATAATTACAATACAGTAATTAAAATTTCTATGTGTTATGACTTGCATGTTCAAATGCATACATTTTAAGTTGCAGTGACAATAGAAGATCCATTTGAAAACACACATTTTATCATGAAAATTTGTGTTTTGGTTATAGCTTTCTTTCTACTTATGGATTAACAGTCCTATTCAATACGAAAGAAATATAAGATGTCAGAAGACAGTACCAAAAAGTCTATGTAACAACCTAATTGCCAAATAATGCAATTTATTGCTAAATACAAGAAACCCCATTAAACTTCAATTTAGTTTTCAAAGTTTAACTTTGTACACCCATTTTTAAAAGCTACTATAAAAGTGCTAACTATTTATCCAAGTTTGTTGACTATTTATCAAAATACCGTATATACTCGTGTATAAATTAGGTCCACATGCAAACAACATAGACCCTGATCTGCTGTCGCATAATGCACCAGCAGATCAGGGTCTATGTTGTTTGTTCTACTGATTAGTCCTTACAAACTGCATCGACCCAGATCTGCCTACGCATTATGCAATGGCAGATCTGGTTCTATGCAGTTTGCAGTTGGTATGAGCTTATACACGAGTAAATATGGTAGTTATAAAAGGTAGAGTTTAGCCTCCTAGATCTAGTTCCCAGTTATCAAGCTACTGTTTAAATTACATCATGGATGAGAATCATTTACTACTACTCCTACTACTACTACTATACTAACCTCCTCTACTACTACTACTAATTAATTTGCAAATGTAACTCGTTAAGTGCAAAGCTATGTCATGTT
Source organism: Margaritifera margaritifera (assembly GCA_029931535.1). NCBI lineage: Eukaryota > Metazoa > Mollusca > Bivalvia > Unionida > Margaritiferidae > Margaritifera > Margaritifera margaritifera. Next base: position 768,276 of record JAQPZY010001630.1, on the reverse strand, counting down.
GAGGCCTTCTCTACATGTCATATATGTACATGTATTATGTATACAATCTTCAACACTGGCAAAAAAAGATAATACAATCTTCAACACTGGCAAAAAAAGATAATTTAACATTATTTTAAGGTAAATATTTATTTCTGAAATCACTGAAACAGTTACATTGTTTCACATTAAAAGGAAAGCTGTTCAAGACAATGACCCTGAAAATTTAAAGTTATTTCATGCTGAAAGTAATTCAATATAAAATCCATTTATCAGGTCTCTGTAACATTTTTCATGACAACTGTTTGTGTCCATTTGACTAGATTGTATTTTTATTGAGTAAAAATGTTTTGATGATAAATACAGCACTCCCTCACTATAAAGTCATTTATTATAACATGGTTCCTGTTATAAGGAGGGTAAGGTCATGGATCCCATGGAAGTAAAACTACATGTATAATGTACATTATTATAAGGCAGTCTCATTATAAGGCAGTATACTCCATAGCTCCCATGGACAGCATTATAATGAGGGAGTACTGAATAATGTACTTCATTATAAGATGGTCTCATTATAAGACAGTATACTATACGGCTCCCTTGGACAGTGTTACAATGAGTACTGTATCCTGTACATCATTATAAGGCATTCTTAATATAAGTGATATACTTTATTGCTCCCATGGACAGTGTTAAAATGAGGGAGTACTGTACTTGATCATAAGGCAGTGTCGCTATAAGGTGGTATACTCTGACTCCCATGCACAGCATTATAAGTAGAGAGTAATGAAGAATATTGTGAAGGTCATGTGAGGGAATAGCGTCTACTACAAGTAAATAAGTAAAAACTTTGACATATTTCTGAAAACTGACATAAAAGCAAAACATAACCACTGTTTGACAGATGGACAGATTATGGATGGAATGACAGATAGGCAGACAAGGGTAGCATAACATGTCCTATCAATGTCATGGTTGGCATAGAAATCAAACTAATTAAACTATAAGCATCTGTACCTAAGTATATACAAAATGAAATCTAAGGAATATCAAAGTGGAGAAAATGTTCATTTATAAAAAATAAAAATATCCCTGTTCCAAACAAATATGGCTGCCTAATTATCTCCTGGATAATTTTCTGCAAGTTCTGGAAAATATGATTATGCTCAACGAAATGTCTGTCAATGATAACACTTGCATGTCAATATATAGATCTATACAAGAGACTCCATTTTTGACATGAACACCTTTTTAATACTGAGTTTAATCTAAAAATTGTTTTTAAATTGTGACCTTAATTTCGGGTGGGGATGAATGTATGGACAGACAGACATACACACCAAAGTGATCATTATATCAAGCTTCCTCCAAAGTGGACTCAACAAAAATGGCACACAAATGTCCATGATTGGGATACAAATATCCTTGAAATCGTGCCATAAATAATGTCATTAAATTATATATGGATTACTGAGTAGAGCAGATGGCAACATTACTCTGCCTATTGGTGCATGCTAAGTTTTTACAATACCATTATTGTACAATCATAAGATTAGTAATTGAAATGATAATAATTAAATAGTGTACTTAGATATTGTTTTGGGCTTGCTCAATTTAGCATAATGATGCTATTTTCCTGTTTTAACTATAATTAAATCTGTCCCAGGACAGGTGTCTAACTGAAGAACTTCCTAATCAAATAACATTATTATAAAGTAGTTTATTCATGACTCTGAAACTTAGTGGATTTGAGTGAACAGATGATTACCAGTCTCTTTAAGTTTACTAACCAGTCTGTTATGCCCCCTATCTGGTTGACTAATCTTGATCAATTTAATGAGGAAGATGATACATAGCGTGTAAATAGATAAATAAACAGCATTTTTCTGGTTGTGATTTTCAATAGAGGTACAGATAACCTTTCCAAATGGTTCTGCTATTACCTTTCTGGGGGCATGACCCAAGATGATTTACCCACACAATTCATACAAACAAACACATATTAGCTCCAATAGGTCTGCTCACTATACAAATGTTCCCTCTGGTCATGCAGGGACATTGAAAAACTTATTTTTGGTGAAAACTAAAACTAGCTGAAAACTGACACCATGGAGAAACAAAGATTGGCCAGGTAAAATTTGTGAGATAAATTTTATTTAAGTTAGCCTTTACAGAGGCTGGGTCCACATACAGTATCAGAGTACATATAACCACATCACAAACACAGATGGAGTTACAATAACACAGAAATCTGGTGTCAGAAGCTCACAAGGTTTCATGATGGAGAATCATTGTAACAAGTTCGACAACAACAGATCACTGGTCAAATGTTTTATTTTCATGCAATAGGAACATTTCCCACAGAACAATTTTATAGTCTTTTGAAACAGCACATACATGAAATTAAAATGCCTTTAATCATTTATAATTTGAGAAATATGAAACCCCAACCTGACAATAGGATTTAGTATTGTTATAAAGCAGGTCACCAGCTATCCAAATATAAAACAGGCATTCTTGTGAGAAAAGTCTAACAAGCAATGCTCCCATCTCTGGAGTACAAAAGTACAATCCGCAAATTTATTACTCTTTTTTTCTCTGGTAAATTATGTCACAATAAGATCATAGAATGTAGTCAACAAGTAAAAAATGTAAGTCATCAATGGCTTTTTACACAATTTAAACAAAGGTGAGAAACATCCCAATCCTTCTTGTGTAAATCAATACAATTTTTCACATGAATACATTTTTGGGTTAATTTAACTATGTGACTGAATGCATGAAAATATTTTTCTTGGTACAAAAACTACAATGAAAGATAAGAAATATCTATTTTATCATTTATTGGATAAAAACTATAAAAAAATTACATAAGTAGCCAAAACTAAATTTACAAAAATGTCACAACTCTAAAATATTAGAACTTATAATACATGTATTTCCAAGTTTAAGGACCAAATTTTATTGTCCAGAATGGACAGGACTCTAAACAAACCATATATACTTACTTCTAAGTCAAACCCAACTGCAAACAACAAAGACCTTGATCTGATGTTGCATAATGCATTGGTAGATCTGGATCTGTGCAGTTTGCAGTTGGACTCGATTTTATAAGCTAGTATATACAATACTAAAGGTATACAATATTTGCTTATCAAAATGCTTCAGATTCTGAAGCCTTCAGCCTGAAGATTAAACCATCTAATTTTGAAACTCAGGTTTGAATTTAAAAATTGTAGTTCGAAAGTGGAATGTGATTTTGAATCAACGTTCTAATAATGAATCAACATTCTAATAATGAATCAACGTTCTAATAATGAATCAACATTCTAATAATGAATCAACGTTCTAATAATGAATCATGAAGTGTGAGTAAAGCAAACATTTTAAGATTCATTTGTTTTAACTGGTACAGATCTCTCATTATATGATGGACATGTGCATCATCTAACAGTAATTTTCACTCAATTATCTCAGCAGATGACAACTGAAGAGGTATTTTTGCAGTGAGAGTCAAAACCATCTGGTTCTGCTGGTTGAAGTGGAATGTGTTCCATCATCATCCCTAAAGAAATCAGATGACACTCTAACAATCAGGATGCCAGTCAAGTTTTGGAAGGACAACAAATTAACCTCTTGGATGCCACATAACCCACTTCCAGTGAGGTCAGTAGGTGTCAGCAGACATTTTATGCCATACACTTGGTGTCATAATCATGTATATTTACAGTATGCCATTCACTTGATGCCAGGATCACATATATTTACAGTATGCCATACACATGGTGTCATGATCATGTACATTTACAGTATGCCATACACTTGTTGTCACAATCATGTATATTTAAAGTACACAAAAACTCATTTATATATCACATGAATTAGACAGCAGTAACTGAAACAGAAATTTATATCCGAAGGCAAATTTTTTTTGGTCTCAAACAAACAGACTGGCACACCAGACTTTTACACCAAGCTAACAGAGACCAAGAACAGCATTTCATCTTTATGACACTATGAATTCTCACTTCCACTTTATGTGCCAATGATAATGACCCTATGTACCTTTTTTCCTATTATTATTATTATTATTATTAATTATTATTATTATTACTAATATTATTTATTTATTATTATTATTATTATTATTGGTGATATATGACAGACAAGTGGTAATGTGGAACTGAAGGGTTTACAACACACATTGTGGTTGGGTTATCTGATTTTGAGAAGATGCCCGCTATTCTGACAGTATGAATAGCATCTATTCAAACACCCACTGATCTGTGGATATGTGCAGTCAATTTGAAAATCCAGTTCCAGTCATTTTCACTTCAACTAATCCCAGACAAAGAATCCCCTCAAAACTGTAAATGGTTCAATGTGTTGAAATGAGGACGTAATTATCACTGATCATATCAGCATAATTAGACCCCTGTGTGGTAAGCTTTGAGGCTAATTTTTGTATCCGAACTTAATCAAACTTTGATCTTTACCCAGGCAGACTTATGTTAATCCTTTTCGTAACATCATACCTGTAACCTCTCTATGTGAGGAAAAATACTGCATAATTTTGGACCATCTCAGTCTCACTTTCCAAGTTTCATTTCTCACACAATAATACATTCTTTATGCTAAAGATTTTTCAGAGCTGTATTTTGAACCAAAAGACCATACCCTACAAATATTGTTAAAATTAGTTGCATGTGTGGATATATCTGTAGATGGAATGTAATAACAATCATTTCAATCATGACCATGTGCATAGTCCGTACAAACTGCAACTTTTTACTATGTTTTAAAGTAAACACAAAAGATTACCTGTTTGCATTTCACATCAATGCACCAGGAATAAAATCAAATGTCACAGAATATTTTGTCAAATCTCACAGTTGGGTACTCTGAAAGCATCACAGATATGTAACATGATCCTGTTCCTAATATTGAAGCTAATGGACCCTGAAACAAGGTCCAAATAGGGATCCTTTTGTATCAGCCTGAGAGAGGGTATGGCACATTATGATACTGACAGCTGGGATATGACACATTATGATACTGACAGAGTCCAAATAGGGATCCTTCTGTATCAGCCAGAGAGAGGGTATGGCACATTATGACACATGTACTGACAGCAGGGGTATGGCACATTATGATATGGACAGCATATTAAAGGACAAATGAAATAATTATCAAATTTTAAATGTCAAACTACCACTTAACAGATTGGAATTTACAAAATTCAAGCTGAAGGTAAAACAAGCACCTGTTGAGAGTAATACTAGATTTGATGAAGCATCTTTCACTTAGCTTTTAACACATTCAAATTGCCTAATGACAAATTTTAATTCAAATAATATGGAAATCTTAATTGGAGTTGAATATTTTGAGTGTTTACCGGGGGGGGGGGGGGGGGGGTAGGACTGCTACATCAAATATTGATATAACTTGAACACCTGAAAGAGCTTAGAATTTTTGTCTCCTTGCCATTTTTCCCCTTCAATTACATGTACTTGTGTAACAAGTGCCAATATAAAAAAATTGTGCAGAATCATCTAATATCACATGTATGCCATTAATGCAGTTATTTATTCTCTTAAAGACTGGTTTGTAAAGAAAGAGAATTGAATTTTAATATGCACTTGCTTTGCACTGTACAATTTTAGGTGAATTGACTCCTTAATTTCAAATAGGCATGAGTTATTTGGTCACACATCATAAAAGGATTGTTTCTCTTGTGTTCTAATTATATCCACCTCAAATACAACTTCCTGCCAGCAGATAAGCCTTAGGAAATAAACGATACAAAGGTCCCTCACCCTGACTGTAAGACTGCAAGCCATCCATAAAGTTTAGTTCAGGTCTGTGATGTAGGACTATATTTCTTCTCTCATTCACAGTAACCTTGACCTTTTACCTTTTTAACTCAAAATCGATAGGCTTCTTCCTGATCCCAAGTGCAAGCCATCCACAAAGTTTGGTAACTGTTAATGGTGGAGAACTCAAGTTATTATGTGGAAGCCATTTTTTTTCTTTCAGTCAAAGTGACCCTGACCTTGAACTTTTTGACCACAAAATTGATAGTGTTCTTCCATACACCAAATATATGCCATCCACAAAGTTTGGTAACTGTAGATAATGGAGAACTCAAATTATTGTACAGAAACCATGTTTCTACTTTCAGGCACAGTAACCTTGACCTTTTGACCCCAAAATCAATAGGGTTCTTAATCCAAGTGCAAGCTATGTACATAGTTTGGTGGAGGTATGTGCTGTAGAAATGAAATTATCATGCGAATAGGAAATGTTACTGGAGATATGGACAGATAGGGTCATATCATAATATACTCTGCAAAAATGGCAGACATATAAAACTTAAATATTGCTCAAGTTACAAAGTTTGTATCAACTAATATTGAAGTACAAGTTCAGAAAAATACATTCCTGTGTACAAATGAGATATTATGTGGAGTGAAAATGAAGAAAATTGTGAGCAGATGAAGACACCTCAACAGGTAATTAGATATGGTTTTTTATAAAAATGGATTCATAATCCAACATGCATACCATCTGTTTCTTAATCTAAATTGTTTTAATCTGATTTTCTGGAGATGACCATCTTTTAGAAAACTGCAATGCCACAGGTGCCTAGAAAATGGCAATGCCACAGGTGTCTAGAAAATGGCAATGCCCCAGGTATTCAGAAAAAGACAGTAATTTTGTTTCAAGCATATAACAGTATCCATGTTAAAGCTTTATACTGTATATACCCACTTATAAGCTTAGTCCAACTGCAAACTGCATAGACCTAGATCTGCTATTACATAATGTGCTGGCAGATTTAGGTCTATGCAAATTGTCAGGAGTAATCAGTAGAACAAACAACATAGACCCTGATCTGCCGGCATATTATGCGACAGCAGATAAGGGTCTATATTTTTTGCAGTTGGACTCACCTTATAAGCAAGTACATATGGTACTTCAAAACTTCTCATAAGAAACAAGAAAATTACAATGAGCAATGGTTTTCAAAACAGAAAGAAAGAGTCTTGTCTGGGACTTTAAATAGTATGCACTTTAATGCTGCTTTCTCTTCAACACTAAAAAACAGAAAACAAACCTGCACAGCAAATTTGCTGAAACAAATAAAAGAATATCAGTGCTACCACTTTTGTAATTACAACCTCTTTCATACATCATAAAGTTCTGTTCTCAACCTAGGCAATGGATATTATGCAATCTACTTAAAACATATCTCTAGCCATGTATACACATGCCAGACATTGTACCCGATGAAGCAATGCTGTTACTGCCACATAAAGGCACAAAGCCATGCATGTACAATAAGATGCGGTCAGAAATAGATTTTAATCCCATTTGATATTCTCGACCAATCAAATAAATCTTCCTCATCACTTCTGAGTTGTCTCCATGGTAAAGCATCTCCATAACAAGATCAGAATGCAAACTACCGTATATACTCATGTATAAGCGGGGTCTAAATGCAAACAACATAGACCCTGATTTGCCATCACATAATGCGCCGGCAGATCAGGGTCTATGTTGTTTGTTCTACTGATTAGTCCTTATAAACTACATAGACCCAGATCTGCCGGTGCATAATGCACGGCAGATCTGGGTCTATGCAGTTTGCAGTTGGTATGAGCTTATACGCAAGTATATACGGTATGCATAGAAAAAAAGAAGTAACCATTAATGAATTCTATCATAGATACATCAATCCTGCCTTTTATTTATCTAGAAAAGACATAATTAAAAGGAAAGTAAAAAGCTTTAACACTAAGCCTAATTTTTTTTTATTGAACTTAATTTAGGGTGTGGATGGATGGATGTACAAGTGGACTCCAAAGTGATTGCTTTGTTGAGCTTCTGCCAATGTGGGATCACCAAAAAAGAAAGAAAAGGAGAAGAGAACAATAAAGTGGAGTAATGTATTTTGCGATAATGTGTAACCACCAAGTATACTAATGTTCCTTCATACAAGTTTACTTATATATTGTCAATGCCTTCAGCAAAACAAAGTAAACAGGTTGAATCGATAAATTGATAAACAAAAAGGTAGCAAATTTATCTTCATTACTTTTGTAACTACCAATGTTCCAGGTCATTAATTCACGGTTTTTGTGGAGAGGTCATAAATTGCTGCCTCTTTTGGCACTTTGCAAGAAACAAACATCACAGATAATATAGAACACTTTTCTACATAGACCCATATACCACATTTGCAGTAAGGATATTCAAATTATTTGTAGCTACTGCTTACATTGTAATACTAGATCAATATTCAAATATTTATGTATAATACAGCACTCCCTCACAAAAATGCTCATCGTTACAACAGTTTCTGTTATAAGATGGTCTCACTATAAGGTCCTTCATTATAACAATACCTGTTTTAAGGCCATACCACCATCACGCCCATCATTATAACAGTTCCTGTTATAAGGTGGTCTCACTGTAAGGTCCTTCATTATAACAGTTCCTGTTATAAGGTGGTCTCACTGTAAGGTCCTTCATTATAACAGTTCCTGTTATAAGGTGGTCTCAATATGAAGGCGTTCATTATAACAGTACCTGTTACATTGGTGGGTATGGTTATATTGATCCCATTTAACCACAAGGTAGTTCAATTTATATATATCATGTACTTCATTATAAGGCAGTCTCATTATATGACTCTTCATCATAACAGTTCCTGACAGACATTCAAAAGTAATACCACATACACCTCTCCCTCAATAACTCGTGCCCAGATAATTTGCAAACCTGCTTATAGCGCAGTCAGACGTGGATCCCATTTTTTTTTTTGTCTAGAAAATACCCACAGAATTGGTCTCTATTTGTAGAACATGAAGAAAATCCGGATCAAAACTAGTACATAAAACCTTGATATATTGCTCGTTTTATTGTAAAAAATGGCAGTAAGTGCCCGGAAATCTGAATCACTATAATGAAATTTGCAACTTTTAATAAGAAGTCATATATTTTGTTACATTTTTCTTAAAAAAAATTTATTTACAGTACACTGTAAACAGCAAATTCTATAAAATTTCGATCCATGAAAATGTCAGTAATGCCTACTGGTGGCAGCACTTAAAGAAATAAATACCAATAAATTGTATGCACATTCACTAAGGAAAAGTGTAGGCATATTTGTGAACACAAATATCACTTGCATTACCGTCAAACCAACTATAGTACTAAACTATTGAAAGCAGCAAAGACTGTATGTAATTGAAACTACATTCCACTGTCCAATGGATTTTAAAGACAGTAACTTGGTGTATTTTTGTATTTAATGTATGTGAGGTTGTGACCATGTTTGTGGTGATGTTATTTGACAACGCTAAGTTTACCTTCTTTTTTTTGTTGTTGTTGTAAGTATATTACATGCTACAGAGAAAACAGATTGTATTTTCTTTTATTCAGATTTGAATTTCCAGTCATTTGCTATAAGCTGATTTGAAAGATAGCTTATTCTCATTTGGATAATGTCGCTTTTGGAGGGTCATGTGCACTGACCCCCCTTGGGACCTCAAAACACACTTTTTGAGTCTCAAACCCCCCCCCCCCCCAACACTGTCTGGGAACATGGCAAGTATCATAAAATAAGTTTTGTCAAATGAAATTTCTGTTTCAGTTCTATCTTTTAATTCAGTTTCAGTGTAATCCTCATAAATGCAATATGTCCTCTTGTATCCAAACGTGAAAAGTGTCAATCTACCATCGCAGCTATGTCCACAAGCGTTTCTACACATGAGAACCTAATTAAGTGCTGACATTGTTTTGATCTCCGATTTGAGTAAGTGTTTGTTGCATTGTTAAAATCAATAAAAAGTAGACCTGCTTCGTATTATCACATTCGTTATGTCTTTTGTATTAAATCAAATAAAGGGATATAAAAAAAAGTAAAAGTTAAAAGGCATGTAAATCTTACCTACGAATGAGCTAGCAGTCACAGTAGTGTGTCAGGTCAACTCATTTCAATTGACCAATTGAACACTGTTAAAAATAGTTTTATGTAAGTAACATAATTAAAGTATCTAACATTAATCAGTGGTTTATCCTACTAATTCACAAATGTGATCCAGGACAGCAAATGAAGCAAACGAAAGGAGTGCTCGGTGAATGAAAAGCTTTGTTGCACAGATACAATTCATTACGGAGAAGCGAGTTACAAAGTTTGTAGTAAATTTAAAATTCCAAAGTTTGTAGTAAATTTAAAATTCCCAAATTGGTACTCATAGGTTTGCTCAATGATGAGCAGAAATTTCACTATTACTTGCAATGAAATCGCTGCATCAATATTTTACTAACAATAAATAAAAACATCGAGTTTCAACGTTGACTGTTATTGTTTCATGAAATAAATGTCCCTACTTTTTGAAAAAAGGAAATCTTGTTTTGCCGTGAATCAACAACAACACTCAAATATATCCACATTCATATGCAAAATGTTTTTGAAGGTACACATGGTGATGTGTGTTGAAACATCTTGGAGTAATGTTTTTAATGATCTTTCAGTGGTTGGACATCTTGAAATTAATTTAGATGAAAAAGTGAAAAACTTCATTAGAAAAAGCTTTTTATTGATAATTATACCCAATGCGATCATAAAACGAGTATTAAACCATGAAACCACCCCCACCCTCTATTTCTCACTTTTAATTATGTCCAGCTGGGATGGCATCCCCTTCTTAATTTTTTTTAGGTCCCTCGGTAACTTGTGCCCTCGCATTTACTGCAGTCTGTGTTTCTGTAACCTGCTGTGCGTGAGTTATTGAGGGAGAGTTGTACCCCTAATGTCATTGTCATGGGGCATAAAAAAAAATTCAGTATGCAACGAGTAATGAGCTATTAAAGATAGGCAAGAATAAAAGACATTTCTTTCGAGATACCATGATAGCCATAAAAATGTATCTCCCTTAGCCTGACAGTGAAGTGTCAAGTTTGTAAGGTAGGATGGTGACCTTTAGAGTATGCTGACATGTGCCAGTATTTATGCTTTTAACAACAATTAAAAAAATTTTTGTTAAACTTGAAATGCATTCATGTATGAATTGTCAAGTTCCATATTAATAGGAAAGAAACTTTTGCTAGTGTTTTTTCCTTTCTTTTAGGCTGATAAACATGTATTCTAAAGGTCTGACATGAAAAGAGAATACCTAAATTGGACAAATGTAACAAATAAGGTACTCTTCCACATTGTTTGTGAATGTTGTAAAACAGTAATTTTTATGGGCAATACAACAGGACTTCTACAGTCCTACCTTCTGGTACCTAAGCAGCCAAAAATTGTTTTCCAAAATTGAATAGCCATATGTGACCTGCATAGAAGCATATATTTCTAAAGTCTATGTCAAATAGAAAAGTTGAATTGCAATCAATAAGAAATAAGATAATTCAAGGGGTAATGCAAAAATCAAAAGCAATATACCTGAATCTTGGTGGACAAACCAACAAAATACTTCTTTAATTTAGAAAATAGGAATTATACTAACAAAATCATATCAAAGTTAATAGATGAATTTGGACATGAATATATAGATACGAAATTTTAGAATGAAAAAAATTGTATACACAGTTATATGATGAAAATAGTGTTTTAGAAGAGAAGGAATTTAACCAAATAACGAATTAGGTCTAAATGAATATAACCTAACTACATAATGACATGTCACAATGTTTGGGACATGAAATTACTTATCAAGAATTGGCAAAGGTAAGCATAGTAATAAAGTCCAGGTTAGATGGATTTACTGAGTTTTTAAAGAAAAAATTTCAAGAGATTTGGAGATATTTATATTAAGTTCAATAAATTATGGATATCCATCATTGTCATTATCAATTACTCATGTATTATAACATGCATACCAAAACAAAATAAAACTACATACTTTTTGAAGAATTTGCGACCAACAGCATTAATGAATATAATTTATAAGATTGTATCAGATTGTATAGCAAACAGAATAAAAAGTGTATTGGATGATTTAGTACACAAAGACCAAAGAGGATTTATTTCTGGAAGATTTACTGGGGACTATATTAGAATAATGTATTAGATTTTATTTAAAACAAGAAAGCAATTATTATCCCAGGTCTATTTTGTCTCGATCCCAGGTCTATTTTGTCTCGAGTTTAACATTAACTCAGCACTGCACATTTTGTGCCACAGTTTCAAATTAGTTTGTAAATTCTGAAGGAAGAATCACACTGAACAGATGTTAATAATTACCCATTGTATGGAAAATCAAAGTTCAAAACTGATGGAAAGAACTCAAAAAAGTTACATGTAGTTGCAATGTACTCAATACAACTTGACCACAGGTTTAAACACATTTTATTGCCTTAGAGAAAACCAACAGAAGGCAAAATGGACCAGAACCAATTTGTCCAACTTACTGGTTCCACTCCATTACAGAAGTATAAGCATATAGGCAAGAGGTATATACAATCCAATTATTAACTAACACATGACCACTGTGAACCTTGTCTCTAACCACATCTGATGTCTGGACTCACAAAAAACATGCAGTCTCAAGGATGTAATGATTTACAAGAACACTACAAACAACAGAAAAACTATGTAGATGCTGAACCTTAAATAAAAAAGATCAAACTCTATGACCAAACATTTACAATCTCTTTTCTCTATCAAAGTTATTCCTTTTTAATATTCAGCATGGGGAAACACTTTACTAGAATGTGACTTCATAAAAAAAACAGTGCAGAAGAGATCCTTCTGTATAATAGGGACTAGTCTGACAACCCTTCTAGCTAGAAGTCATAACTGTCATTTGCTTGCAGACCAAGGATCAGAACAGGCTCAGAGCTGTCATAGATATCCATAAACCAGTCAAGTACAGAGTTGTCATAGATATCCATAAACCAGTCAAGTACACAATCAGGGTCAGGACAATTTTCAGCATGGGGAAAACATCCACACATTTTTCTATCCTGACACGTCATGGCTTGAGTGATGAAAATCTCAGACTTGGACATGTTAACATGTGTCAAGTGACTGGTGCTGCAAATTGTGGAAATACATATGTGCATGCTTTTGTTATGCTGGGAACCAGACAGATTTTAGTGCTTCTGAAAACATGAACAGAAAAGTATTTCTGTCTTGACAAATGACAAAAGACTGTTTGTTAAATATACAAAGCATATTCCACACATGTGCAAGTTTATTGTGTGTGTGTATGTGTGTATGTGTGTGTGTGTGTGCCTTTGCAATGAACATAACATTGTATCATAAAATAAATAATACTTCATCTATTCCTTGTCCAGTAGGGAACTAGAACATTTCATGAACATCTGTTTGTGAAAAAAATGACATAGGTTTTCCATTAAATTAAATACACAGGAGAAAATATCAGTCTTTTTTTCCCATATCATACACAAAATCATCTAGAAAGTTTTGATATCTTAAAGGATAATAATTTTACATCATTTTACTCATTCAATCAAAAAAGACACAACAACAAAGATCCTAATATCTTCTCCCAATGACTAGTTCATCACTGCAAAAAGGAGACCCATATGGCACTCCCCCTATAACGATTACATTTGATAATCCTGACTGCCAACTCAATTTGCAGAACATAAAATGTATCCTTTCAAGTTTGCAGAACATTAAATTTATCTTTTCAAGCCAAATTCAGAACAGCCTGTTTTAGATGGGCACTGCATCTCTACATGGCACCCTATTATTATTATTATTATTATTATTATTATTATTATTATTATTAAGGATTTTTTTGTTTAAAAATGGCATAAATTACACAAAACATAAAAATTACTTTGCATGACAAAATAAAATTACTTATGTCACAAGATACTGGCCATGGCCTGAATGTTGAGTCCAACCCCAAGCCATATTCCAAATCCAATTAATGGGACAAAATGGTACTGTAATGATAAATTGCTGTCATATTTACAATCATCAATAAAATTCTGTAATAAGTGTTTTAGGAGTGGGAAATGCAAATAATGCATTTCTGGAATTTTTTTACAGAACTTTGAATAATATTTTATCGGAGCAGCATCTAAAAAGTAACCAATACAAACTGAATTAACAATGCAAAAGTAGAAAAAAAATGTACAAGTATAAAACACAAATGCACTTGCGAATAAGGTATAACTGGTGAAACATTGTTTCAAGATGCAAGGGCTAACTTTTAGGTTAAACTGGGCTATAACTCAGTCTAATTATTTTGTTTTTTTTAAATTGAGACAGTCTTCTTATTATAAAGACCCATCCCACATTTGTTTTTAATACCAAGAGTCCTTCAAAAGTTACAGGAAAAAAAACAGCATAAAGCATAACAAAAAATTCATGCTGCTATAGCAAGCATCTTAGAAACACAGGGACCATAACTCAATTTAACGGGGAAAAGTTGAAATCAAATTTGACCTAGGTCTTCATATTATAGCTTCGTACCAAATTTGGTTTCAAACAGTTATCATGTATAAATGAAATCTGTGATGTACAGGACATATTAACAGACAAAATATGGTGGGAGTATAAAAACAGTGGTAAAATTTACCACGGGAACTAATATAATGTATCTACTAACTCACCCATCCTTGTTTGTGCATGACAGCATCCAAGATTAGGTACTGAATCAGGAATCAGGAATTCAGAAGTGGAAAATGAATGCCCTATTAAAGCCAATAATCGTATTTCCACTTAGACAATTATATTTATATAATGCATTAACGTAATACATGTATTTTCATAAAAACCATTAATCTGATTTATTTATCCACCAGTTGGATTAGTCCAATTAAGGAGATTATTTTGTATATAAAATGAACATATGTATATAAAACCTTTCAAATTTGTTAAAAAGGGAACAAAACAAAATCATTAAATATGCCAATGAAAGGACTTCATACATACCTAACTTTCTAAACAATTTACAAATGCAAAACATTTTTTCCTTAAAAAAAAAAAAAACAAGAACAGGCTGAATCAAGAAAAGATTTCTCTTTCTCCATCATAAAGCCATTACTCTTTTCTTCTGAACAAGCAGATAAATCAGGCCATTATCAAGACTACTCTGACAAGGGTCAAGAATTAAAGAGATTATCCTTCCAGAAGAGATGGATATCTAGAGATCAAACACAATCTGCATTTTAAAGGTCCAGTGCCTTTTTTAACTACAAGGCACAAGGAAGCCACTTTGACAAATTATCAAATTCAACTGCATCAAGGACCAACATTAACACATGTAAATCATGTAAAATAGGTGATGGAAAGCCCACTTTACATTCACGCTAGAGCGAGTTACAAAACATTAGCAGTACTGATAAATGATTTGGGGAATTAAAGTACATAAAAGGCTTTAAAAAATTAGAATAATCTAAATGATGTATTGGTTTTGTGCTTGTGATAAAGAAACAATTTTCAGTTCCTCTTGATAAATTTCATGGCTCAAAATTTAAAATTAACATCTAAAAGACATATTTCTCGTGCCAATTTTTCTTCCTTTTAATCTTGAAGAGGTTCTATCAACATTAGTGAGGCCCCATTTTACTGCCTTTTTACAGTTTGTCAAGCAAGCTCTTGACTGCCTTTGTTAAGAGTGCAATTTTTTTGCCCTAGTCCCAGTCGTAGAAAGACAGAATTTGACAGTCTTCTTGATCTTAAATTCTTCTCATCTTTCACATTGTCTTTGAGGATGAAGTACACTTTCTGTTATCCTGCCCGACATATCAGAGTAATCAGATGAACCTTGTCTGTTATCCGGTTCAATGTATCAAAGTCCTTGGATGAACCTTGTCTGTTATCCTGTCGAATGTATCAGTCATCAGATGAACCTTGTCTGTTATCCTGTCCAATATATCAGTCATTGGATGAACCTTGTCTGTTATCCTGCCCAATATATCAGTCATTGGATGAACCTTGTCTGTTATCCTGTCTAATGTATCAGTCATCAGATGAACCTTGTATGTTATCCTGTCCAATGTATCAGTCATCAGATGAACCTTGTCTGTTATCCTGTCCAATGTATCAGTCATCAGATGAACCTTGTCTATCTACTGGGACTAAGATAATTGAACATAAATGACAATCATGGAGAGGTCTTGACAAAAATTATAGATTCACCCTTGGTGTGTATAAATATACTTGCAAATACATATATGATTGCCTTCAATTAAGAAAAACTAAGCTGTCTTCTCTGCAACCATAACTTGAAATTTATTTCTTCATGAAACATTATTGATTACCATGTATGTGCTACTACTTGTATATCATGCTGTAATTCACATCTTAATGTGCATAATGTTATCAAACCTACAATCGTCTTGCGACTTTTGTTTGATTTTGTAGTTTTACACTGTCTATTCATGTTTTCTGCAATAAAGAACAAAACAGAACTGAATTATTGGTTTTAGGAAAAAAACATTAATTTCTGTAATTTATTTTTTACTTCCCCGACACATTTTTCTGTTTTCCATTCATTACAGTCATCTATTTTGAAGGACTCCATGAAGGCGAAACAATCTTTTTTTAGGATTGCCATACCACTTCATAAACTAAAACACACAATTTTGGAACATTTCTCTAATCTAGTATCTTAACTGTTTTTTCCCCTCCACCCTGGGGGCCCCAGGTGGCCAAGTGGTCTAAGGCAATTGCCTTTATAGATCACCCACCTGTCACCTCTATCCGCATGGGGTTAAGTCTTGGTTCAGCTAATGTGGGTATGTGAGAAAGCTTGCCAGTAGCTTCCTGTGGGTCAGTGGTTATTCCGGGGTTTTCCCACGTTCTTCCTCCACCAAATATACTGGCTGCCATGTGTAGCCTATCATGTGCCGAAAAAATGGCATTAAAACCCACAAAACACAAAAAAAATATCCCCTCCACCCCATCCCAAGTTAAAGGTTTTAGAGTCAATTTACTGCCAGTTTAGCAAAGTATGTAAGTCTACACAAAGTCAAGTTATCTTCAAACAAAAGTCATTTAAATATGTAACAAAATTCACCTTATCTTAAGCTCTTATAATTGCAATATCTATGCCTTATATCAGAGCTGTCCTGATATCTTACCCTCTTATAATTGCAATATCTATGCCTTATATCAGAGCTGTTCTGATATCTTAAGCTCTTATAATTGCAATATATATGCCTTATATCAGAGCTGTCCTGATATCTTACCCTCTTATAATTGCAATATCTATGCCTTATATCAGAGCTGTTCTGATATCTTAAGCTCTTATAATTGCAATATATATGCCTTATATCAGAGCTGTTCTGATATCTTACCCTCTTATAATTGCAATATCTATGCCTTATATCAGAGCTATTCTGATATCTTACCCTCTTATAATTGCAATATCTATGCCTTATATCAGAGCTGTTCTGATATCTTATGCTCTTATAATTGCAATATCTATGCCTTATATCAGAGCTGTTCTGATATCTTAAGCTCTTATAATTGCAATATATATGCCTTATATCAGAGCTGTCCTGATATCTTACCCTCTTATAATTGCAATATCTATGCCTTATATCAGAGCTGTTCTGATATCTTATGCTCTTATAATTGCAATATCTATGCTTTATATCAGAGCTGTTCTGATATCTTAAGCTCTTATAATTGCAATATCTATGCCTTATATCAGAGCTGTCCTGATATCTTACCCTCTTATAATTGCAATATCTATGCCTTATATCAGAGCTGTCCTGATATCTTAAGCTCTTATTATTACAATATCTATGCCTTATACCAGAACTGTTCTGGTATCTTACCCCCTTATAATTGCAATATCTATGCCTTATATCAGAGCTGTCCTGATATCTTACACTCTTATAATTACAATATCTATGCCTTATATCAGAGCTGTCCTGATATCTTAAGCTCTTATTATTGCAATATATATGCCTTATATAAGAGCTGTCCTGAAGAAATAAAGTTCAAATTAAGCTTCCTACAGATAATTACACCATATTAAAAATTAACCTTGGAATATTTCTCAAATTTGATTTCTTGTGTTGTTCATCGAATCATTTGGACTTTGCAGGATACCTGAATTTTATTCAATTAAAAATCAATTTTGGAGATTAAAGCTACAGTATCCAAAAGAAATTAACATCTCTTATCTTAACAACTCTCCTATCTTATAAAATTAAAATAAGTCTGCTTTCTAAACATGAAATACATATCTCTCCAATGCCTTTCAGACGAGACAAAAAGTCAATGATATTTTCTATTTTTTAACTACTGAAGAATCAATAAATATAGGTCTAAAAATACCATCATGTTTTTGGACTTATTAAATGTAAAACATTGCCATGTTGTTCAATTCTTCATTGTTTGCATAGTAAAGTTGTAGAAAAAAAGATTCAGGCCCTCCAGTCATAAAAATTTACTCGACTCCAAATCTGACTCCAAAATATTTCAGCCAATCAAAAGGCTGCTTTTGTACATTTCAATTAAGATTTCTCAGTTTGGAGTAACATTTATTACTTGAAATGTTAAGTTATTTGGGGGGGGGGCAAGATTTTGACAATTTCTGTCCATCTCAGTGTCATAATTTTGGCAAAATGTATTAAAATTAATGTTATAACAGAACTAATGCACATTCTAATTAAATTTCATTTTCAGAGAAATATCAGCAATAACACAACGGAATTGTCATTTCTGATACTTCAATAAAATAAATATTTTGTAAGAGAAATGAGCTTACCTTTCCTTGAATTAATTAATTCTGGTATTATTTACTTTACAGCCACATTGACAGTATAGTATATAACAAAAAGAAAAAAAAAAAGAAAACAACACATTTTCTCTTATTAGGTTGAAATTTTAAACCTACTTTCTAAAATTAGTCATGCAACTTGAAATTTGCATCATAAGTGCATGTTCCCAGGCTGTATCAGTTTTTGTTCCCCCCTGATCAAACCACCATTATTTATGTTCTTCCTATCTGCCCCCACTTGTGGATCAAAATTCTACAATGGTAATGGATACTGTCACTTTAAACAAGGGTTTTGTAGAAGACTATGTCACTCCCATGAAATGTCCTATGATACATAGTCTTGTATTTGTCTTTTTAAAAATCTACAACACAAAATCTTAAGCACAGACACTTCCCCCATTGCCACCTCCATAGTTGCCACTGGAAAAGTATGTATGTGTATATATGTATATGTGTATGCATGTATAGGGTTTAAAGACACATCAACACAATCTTGGTTATATAGTGCCGAGCAAGTTTAGGTATCCCCAAAAAGACATACAAAACAAAGATAAAGGCAAAAGAGGGTAAAATCCTTAAAATACTAAGTCAAATTTTTTATATAAACCTAAATCATAAAAAGTCTTAGACCTTCTCTGATGGAACACCATCACAGGATGCATCCCATGTTAAAATGGTTGCCGCCATCAGTTGCCTCTTATACATACTGGAGAGCAGATTGGGCCTGTTCTACATCTGTCAGCCCAAAGGAAATCCAGTATTAAATTTTGTCTATGTTTCACAGATGAAACAAAAAGTTCGAAGAACATCTGGACCAATGTAGTAGTTGCATTAGAAACTAATGTCTGCAAGTGAGGACATTCTAAGGGTCAAAAAATGCCTATGTTCTATGAAATGTTAAGAATTTTGTTTTAATAGTACAATTATTTATAAAATTCTATAACTAATGAAATCCTTTCCATCAAATTAACATGTTGACTTCATTTTATTTTTTGATATTTTGCATCCAATGCACAGAAGATCTGACTCGCTAGAAAACAAACTAGGAGTCCAAATATTGTTTTCCACTGTTAATAATACAACCAAAGAAAGAGACATGAAAAAAAATTGAAATTCTTAATTATTTTGATTATAAGATATGTACTGTGTACTGTATATTCTGTGAAAAACATTGAACTTGCACACAAATTATGTGTTCTACAGCAAACTCTTGTGACAGAAGAAACTGAATACAGTTATCCCTCATTATAATGCTGTCCAATGGGGCCAAATATTGTATTGCCTTATAGTGAGATTGTCTTATAACAAAGTAGATTATACATATAAAGTATCCCCTCATTATAATGATATCCATGGGAACACATTAGTGAGGCCACCTTATAATTAAGTACATGACACAAAATGTTCCTACAACATAATGATATGGGATCCATTATCATACCCACCTTGTAACAGGAAGTGTTATAATGAGGAGCACTGTAATGAGGGAATACTCTACATGATTTAAATAAAGATTCATAGGCTTGCCAAAATTTTTATGATTCCATTAGGATTTAAATTCAAAATGCTGATTTAAAGGTTCAAATGTCGAAATCAGTATTTCTTGTCATGGTTATTACAGCTGATAAAGCTTGTGCTTTCCTTCCTATCAGAAAAGTTAGTCAGAGAAAAAATACTAATTGCTAGAGCAGCATAACTCAAAATGAATTTTTTAATAATTTAAAAACAGCATAATCACTAGTAATACTCAATCCCAAATCCACACATTTTAAATCCAATAAACAACACTCTATCTGAAATCCACAAATTTTAAATCCAAGAAGCAAATTAAACTGTTTTGACATTTAAGAATATAAAAAGGTGACAACCTTTTCTTACTTAGTTTTGTGCATTTTACTTGAGTGATAAAAGAGTAGTTTTATATCAGGCATGATAGTGACAAGGTCCATGTTCCCAAAACTAATATGATGGGATGGGGTGTGGGGTGTGTGGAAGCTAGTATTTAAGGGAATAAAAAATGTTCCTCCCCTTATAAATTGTAACAGAAAACCTTAAGTAAAAGTGTTCTTTTACCCTATCATGGACAAAAACAATCCACAAATGCCTGTAGCGGGAATGTTTCTCTTACAAGTCAACTTGTGGAGTTATCTTTACATAACCTTTGATAAAGTGTAATGGCTGTATTTTTATTTGATTCAATATTATAAAATATCTTCCAACATATAATATAGTAAATTATACATGCATTTCATATATATCCTTGTCATGATCCACTTTTTATTTACACACCTAATCCATGATTTCACTAACCTATATGTATAAATTCTGCTGTTAAGTATTAATAAATAATAAATATAATAATGCTCAATATATATATATATATATATATATATATATATATATATATATATATATATATATACACACACACACATACATACATACATACATACATACATACATACATACATACATACATACATACATACATACATACATACATACATACATACATACATACATACATATATACATACATACATACATACATACATACATACATACATACATACACACACACACACATGAATTACATGTTCACCATTTACCTTTCAGAGGTAACTTTTCATACCATTTGTGATACTATCATTGGTATTACATAAAAACTATATACAGCAAAATCTTCTATTTTTTAATTCATAAAAGTAAAACAAAACGAAGAGCAATTTAATCTAAAGGTAGAAAGTACAGGTAAACATACCTTGATTAAGTTATCCAATTTTCTTGGCTGGTGGCAATAAAGCCAGAACGTGACTGTTGGAGTAAATCCGTTGTTGTCAATGCAGTCATGCCATAATTAGACAAGCTAGATCTTCCATACTAAGGTATACATCAATCTCTTCCTACTGGAAGTCATAAACCGTGACCAACTGACAGAGCAACCAGTACCATTTAGAGACTGCAGTCATGTGACCACTTAGTCCCCTCTCCACTTATTTGGATGACAATGGCCCATCACATTAGTTGACAAGTGATGTATATATGTTTAGCTTACTTAAGTCTGAAGTAGGTTAATTCATGAGTTCTTTACCTGCATAAAGACAAAAAGAATCTACTGAACAGCAATTAACAGCATGCCAATATCACATATGCAAGTATTATTTCAAATATTATGTAACATTAATTTATATAAAATAAAACAGCTATTGAATTTTCCAGCTTATAATTATTCCTGGTCAAACTACAATGGAGCATTTCTCCCATGATAAAACCAGGATGACATGACAGTCTAATAAATTGTTAAATAGTTTATGTGTGTGTGTGGGGGTAGTTAAATAGTGTGTGTGTGTGTGTGGGGGGGGGGGGGGGGGTTAAATAGTGTGTGTGTGTGTGGGGGGGGAGTTAAATAGTGTGTGTGTGGGGGGGTGTAGTTAAATAGTGTGTGTGTGGGGGGGGGGGGGTTTAAACAGTGTGTGTGTGGGGGGGGGAGTTAAATAGTGTGTGTGGGGGGGAGTTAAATAGTGTGTGTGTGGGGGGTTAAATAGTGTGTGTGTGGGGGGGGAGTTAAATAGTGTGTGTGTGGGGGAGTTAAATAGTGTGTGGGGGGGGGGGGGGAGTTAAATAGTGTGGGGGGGGGAGTTAAATAGTGTGTGGGGGGGGGAGTTAAATAGTGTGTGTGTGTGGGGGGGAGTTAAAGAGTGTTTGTGTGGGGTTGGAGTTAAATAGTGTGTGTGTGGGGGGGGAGTTAAATAGTGTGTGGGGGGAGTTAAATAGTGTGTGGGGGGGGAGTTAAATAGTGTGTGTGTGGGGGGAGTTAAATAGTGTGTGTGTGTGGGGGAGTTAAATAGTGTGTGTGTGTGGGGGGGGAGTTAAATAGTGTGTGTGTGTGGGGGGGGAGTTAAATAGTGTGTGTGTGGGGGGGTGGAGTTAAATAGTGTGTGTGGGGGGGGGAGTTAAATAGTGTGTGTGGGGGGGGGAGGCTTATTATCAAACAATGATATCCTTAATAAATATTTACCAAAATTGTGAAAAAATGGAGATGGGATTATATAACATCATCAAGCATGAGCTTATCATATATATATATAAACTGTCTTGAAAGAGCACTGCTACGAGACCACCTGTCCTTAGACAAGATTCTCAAAGCACAGATTTATTGATTATATAGTGTTGTGACCTGTCATGAGATGAGAGACCACCTGTCTTGAGTTGAGAGACCATTTTTTGGCATGAGGTTCTACTCTGTGTGTGTGTGTGTGTGTGTGTATATATATAAATAATGGCAAATATTCTTTCTCATAGTGTTCCATTTAGTCACAGTAAAACTAGTAAGTAGGCAATGCTGAATGTAGCTGAAATCATCTTTATCAAATGCTAAATTCTTTATTTCATAAATTTTATGAAATCTACCAGCATAATTTGAGTATGAAACCATGTTACTATCCTAATAAATTTCATCACAGGTCAGACCTGAGGTAATTATAATCAGTAATTGTAATCATCTGTAACTGATTACTGATACTATTTTAAATACTGGTATTTACAAGTCATTTGTAAAGAGACATTTTTTTATACAAGTAATTGTATCTTAATCAATTACAGTAAAAAATATCATGTAATCAAAATTACTCTGATTACTAAATGATTACATTTTAAAGAAAACATTTACCTAGAAGTGCAACTGTGATTTTGAATTTTAAATCAATGAAAGGACAGAGATTTGAGTAGACTGTGTGTATATATATATATATATATATATATATATATATATATATATATATATATATATATATATATATATATAAACTGTATGTGTAATCAGAGTACATTTATGTATGTTTTACTTTTAAATATAATACCGTTGCAGTTATAATGATATAGGTATTTATTACTTGCACAGTTTTAAATACATTTGTGATTTTCTGAATAAATATAATGACAAGTAATCCAAAAAGTAACTGATTACATTTTTACAAAAAGTAATGTAATCAATTACTATATCCTAAAGTAATATATCCTTGGACTGAAGCAGCAGTGGAACTCGGCAGCCCCATGGGTGACTGAATACCCTTTTTTAGGATCACACTGCTCACCTCCATAGCATGAGGAAGGGGCTAGAAAAGGTGCCCTAAACATTGCCTGCTTCATCTTAACCCTGGTCAGCACACCACGGCTGATGGAGATGCAACTCACCATTGGTGCCTGGAATGTGCGCACACTAATGGACAGTACATCAGCAGATAGACCAGAGAGAAGAACAGCTCTAGTTGGTACAGAACTGGCCAGATTCAACATCCAGATAGCAGCCCTGAGTGAAACTCACCTAGCTGAGGAAATACAACTCACCAAAGTAGGAGCCAGCTACACCTTCTTCTGGAGTGGCCAAAGTAAAGAAGAGCAATGTGAAGCTGGTGTTGGGTTTGCCATAAAATCACAGCTAGTCAGCAAAGCTCACAAATCTCCCAAAGTGCGTAAATGACAGACTAATGCAAATGAGACTCCCAAAGTCTGGAAAAAGACATGCAACTATCATCAGTGCCTATGCACCCACCATGACCAACCCAGATGAGATCAAAGACAAATTTTATGAAGATCTGGAGTCTCTTATCGCAGGAGTACCGAAGGCAAACAAGCTCATCATCCTTGGTGACTTCAGTGCTAGAGTTGGCACAGATCACCAGACATGGCCAGGTGTCAAAAAATGGCTTTGGCAAATGCAACAACAATGGACTCCTCCTACTGAGGAAATGTCCTGAAAACAACCTCCTAATCACCAACAGTCTTGCACTTGCCAAACCGCAACAAGACGTCTTGGATGCACCCACGCTCCAAGCACTGGCATCTATTCTATTGTCAGGAGAAGAGACACATAGGGTGTCCGAGTGACGAAGGCCATGAGAAGTGCAGAATGCTGGACTGACCACAGGCTCATTGTCTCCAAACTCAATATCCAGATTCAGCCTAGCAAATGACCACAAGGCAAAAAAGTGCCCAAAGAGCTTAATATCTCCAAATTGAAACAGGAGAATGTGAAATAGTCCATACCGATCATGAAACAAATGCTAGAATTGCTAATACTAGTGTGTCCTTTTGCAGACTACATGCAAATGTGTGGGAGTGCACAGGCATCAGTCTACAAATGAAACTTAAGGTTTACAAAGCCATTGTGTTGCTGACCCTGTTGAATGTTTGCGAAACCTGGACATTGTACAGATGCCATGAACCATTTTCACATAGGCTGCCTGAGGAAACATGAGGATAAGATGGCAGGACAGGGTCCCAGACACTGAGGTTCTCACATGGGCAGGCATTCCAAGCATCCACACTCTGCTAATGAACAGTTCAGATGGGCAGGCCATGTCACCAGGATGTCAGAAGAGTGACTACCAAAGAAGATCGCTCCACCTGGCACAGTCTCATCCATACTGGAGCTACAGACTTTGAACTGAGGAGAATTGCAGAGGTAGTGCAGAAGTGTGAGCAGTGTAAATCTCAGAACTGTAGCACATCCTCTATTGATCAAGGAACCCCAAATGGCATCTCCTGTCAAGTGTGCCACAGACAGTTCAGAACAATAATTGGCCTGATCAGCCACTCACTTACTCACAGAAGCCAAACCAGTTAGTGATGTCATGGTCATCTTCAAACTCGAAGGACGAACAACAAAACAACAACATATTTTTACTACAAAACTATAAAACTATTGTTCATGTTACTTGGTGTAAAAAACATACAGGATTTATAATAAAGTAAAGTAAAACTTGCCTTGAAAGAACAGTTTTAAATACCAACTGTCATAAAAGACAACATATCTTATGCACTCATCAACTGTTATATAATGTGATGACCTCTAATGAGAGAGCATCTATTTGGAGAGAACCTTTTTTTATTGGCAGATGGTGTGGTTTTACAAAATTAATATAAAACTTTAGCTACTGAAGACCATTTGCTGATATTTATTAACATGTAAAGAGTAATACTTTTTCAACGCCTACATACCAGTTTTATCTTAATCAAAATGCCAGGATCCATGGCAGATAAGTTTCTACAGTCATTAATTAGAGTGGGTACAAAACAAAAATCACAATATCTCAGACTAGTGTAAGTGAAATGGCCAACAGCACTTGTATTTGAACAGCTCAAGTCACTTACCAATATGAGATTTTATCCCACTGTAAATACAGAGAACCATATTTTGCAATTATCACTTGAACTAGCAAATGAGCCAATGGGCAAATATGTAAATGTGACACCTGTACTGATTATTATTTCAAAATGTTCTGTACAGGACAGCATTTATTCAGCAAATGCTCCCAAAGATTATTCTCTTCTTGTTTGTCTTTATAAACTCAACTGACAGCTTTCTATCTACAATAATTTATGTGACTTGTAATTTATCACAGAAAATGGCAGCATCCCATTTAAAAATCAATCTAGTTCAACTAAATTACATAATCAAAAATATACCTCTTATTTCTCAAGTCCTCAATAGCACTTGTAATTGATGGGAAACTTAGTAAACTGCTACACAAGATACAATGGTCCCTCGTTATAATGACACTCAATATACTGCTGCCCCTCTTATAACACATGTATGGTCATGGATCCCATTAAACTGTTTGAATTATATTATATACGTAAGTGTGAAATAGAGAAAATTATTGGCAAAATATTTTCACTTCTCATTCCTATACTTTCACATGTAAAATATATCCTTATATTTTCACATGTTAAAATATAAGATTTTCCATCATGCCATGCAATCCTTGATTTTGTGTGCCTACTTAAGTTTTACTTGCAGCAAGAAAAATTAAAACTTTTTGAGCTATAAAAAATAAATGGAAACTGCATTACCTTTCAATCATGGAAATTATTTTTTGCTGAAGAAATTTAACTCAATGTCATTCTTCTCTGCAAAAAGTTGTTTCCCCTATTATAGGAACAATTTTTAAAAAAGCCAACAATGTTAAAAACCTGGTGTGATGCATTTGCAGAATTGGACTTGATTTTTGGTCAGATAGGGTAAAATAGTTTACAAAATGTCAAAAATGTAATTTATTGCAACATAGTATGTCATCCCAAGCTTACCGCTCTCTTAAATCACTCTTATTTTTATGATCAGGCTATGAATACATTTGAAAATGAGGTAAAGTTATGAAAAAGGGGTTGTGGGCTGTGTGCTGATGAGTGAGTTTAATCTTACATTATTTTTTCCGAAACAAATCAAAGAGGATAGAGAAAGAAATAATTTAATTTTATACCATCCCATCATTGACTTTTTTTGGTTGCAAATAGTTAGGTCATGTCTGGCATTATGATGTCATTAAAGTGCCCCATACTAATAGTATGACATTGTGAAACCATCACATGATAACCCAAGATAACCAATCCAACACAAGAAAAATAATGCTCACAAATTTGTCAGATTTCTGTCATGGGTGAGGAGAGTATAGGCCCTTTCTAATATTTCCTCATGAATATTAATGTTTCTTGCAGGACAAGGATAAATCAGCAACATGACATGGCATTTCAAGCTACAGAAGGCAACATGAGTTTTTCTCCATTTTTGCAAGGTGAACTACAGTACAAAGTTTGGTTGCTGGGATAACTCAACAATTATAGAAAGAAATCCTATTAGGCATATCAGTTAAATTGTGTCTCTAATTTTGAAAAATGTAAGGGAAAAACTGCCAATTATACTTATTCTTTTTTTTGAACTATAAGATAATACTCGTGGATTAAATAGATTTTAGGTACCATATATACTAGTGTAGAAGTTGAGTCCTACTACAAATGACATAGACCCTGATCTGCCATCACATAATGTGCAGGCAGATCTGGGTCTTTTCTGTTTGTTCTGTTGATTAATCCTAACAAACTGCATAGACCCTGATCTGCCATCACATTATGCAACAACAGATATGGGTCTGTGCAATTCGCACTTGGACTTGACCTATAAGTGAGTATCACAAATATATAGCTTATCAAAAGATCATGTCTCCAGAAAATTATACTTGGACAAAATTATATGGTATCTATATAATTTAAATTCTAATTTCCTTCAGATGAATCACTGCTACTTTTTTATTACCATATGTACTCATTATAAGTTGAGTTACAAGAAGATAACACTCTTGGATTAAATAGATTTTGGGTACCATATATATTAGCACAGAAGTTGAGTCCAACTGCAAACAACATAGACCCTGATCTACCGTCGCATAATGTACTGGCAGATCAGGGTCTATGTTGTTTGTTTTTCTGATTACTCCTAACAAAGTGCATAGATCCAGGTCTGCTGGCACATTATGCAACAGCAGATCTGGGTCTATGCAGTTTGTAGTTGGATCAGACTTATATACAAGTACAGACAGTAGCTGTCTAGTATAAATACTCTATCTCATACAAAGAATTTAGGCTTCAAATTTTCAGATTAAAGACAGAAATTTTAAATGGTAGATGCGCAAAAGAAATGACAATTGATATATTTTTGAAAGTATTGTAAAGAGAAATGGAAAAGCTAGCTAACATTTGATTTTTGATCTAGACTAATGATTTATGCAAGTAATTGTTTTGGTTGATAAAGGACTGGTGACACCACAAAAGCTGAAAAAATCTTCTATGTGTTGATATGACATCATCCAGTACAATGCCAACAGGTTTCTCCATGGGAAGATGTGTCCTTTGATTAATATGGATGGGCCGCTTGAGTGCAGGGCAAAGAATAGCAAAATAAAATTTCAAAAGAAGTTACACAAGGAAAAGACATTTGTCTGCCTCTTGATATCTTTGTCAAAGACACCTATGCTGAGACTGATTCCTTATCAGTGTTCACCTTTTGACTGTGCAGTGATTATCTGATTACTGATAGGCAGATCAGATCATGAGACCACTGCTAGCCATACTGACCACTGGTCAGGAGCTGAGCTGACCAAGAGTAATCTAAGGACTGACAGCTCATCAGATAACACATCAACACTCCTGTCTATCACAAAGTTTTGTAAAGTTAAATGAAAACAAAAATGATTCTAACATTTTGCATCCCTTCCTTTGAAAAAAAGGTGAATGCAAGAGGTTTGCTGAAAGACTTGAAACAAAAGTACTTTAATAATCGATAGGATCAAGCATGTTGATTTAAAATACATTAGTATCTGACATTTTAAACTGAACATAGTAATGACTGGTCTGAACAAGACTTGATTCTTTTGTCTCTGGCAAAGAAACTATTTTTTTCAAATTCATAAATGTTGAGTCGCAGATAGGAAAATAATAATTAATAGAACATGGCAGTTTGCATTTGGATAGGAAAAAAATATAAATGTCAACTCGGTGAACTAAATTTGCTGTATATGTATGACCATACTGGTTTATGAATTTCAAGTTTTTTTTTAAATTATGAACAGACATCTCACCTGTGTTTAATTGTGTGTTATTTACATAAAATAATCATAAGTACATGTAAGTAATACCCACAAAACTGTTGTTTATACTTTTCTTCTCTACAATTTGAAACCATAACTGCCAAGTTTATGTTTGCCCCTGGCTGTACAGTAGCCCTGGATCAGGTAAATAAGGCAAAGATAACTGATTTTTTACCTGTCAGTACCTGTGCAATTCTATGTAATCTGTTGTAGATAAGAGCTCTGACAAATGATCCAGACTAAATCTATAGATCTATGAGTCGTCTTATCTGCTGAGGCCAAGATGTTCTTCTATACCCCAAAGTCTTCAAGGGTCATCACTCAATATTATCCAATACTGCTCAATAACTTTATTGGCACATTAAGTGATGCTCAAATAAGACAGTATCAGAAACAGAGGATCTAACACTAAAGCTTATTTAAAATGAAACTCTTTCAACAGTTCTGATCTTTTGCTTCCATGGCTCAAAGAAGCTAAAAATTATTTGACTCATTTCATGAATTCAATTTGAAATTAACATCAATATAAGAGATTTTTTGGGCAAATAGTGCAGTAAAATGTGTTGAAGTCCATTTTGACACCCATGACATTATGTATTCCTCTTACACGAGTGGCACATACGCACAATCCTAGCTATTTAGTACTGAAACAAAAGCTAGGTAGCAAAATTTGGTAATGGCAAAAACCTTGCCAAAATCCTCAGGAAGACAAATCACTGCAACATGATGTTGTGACTCTATAAGTGACTTGCATAATGTGTTATTACTATTATGTGGAACTAGATTTGTGTTTGTGAAACATGTATGCCCCCCAATGCAACCAAAATAAATTAAGTGAAAACAGACAACTTCTATACATTTGAATTTAATTATGTCCTTTAATCATGCATACAGATATACATTTCATTTATCTACCTTGCATGGTTTTTCTTTAATCATGCATACAGATATACATTTCATATGTCCACCTCGCATGGTTTTTCTCTAATCATGCATACAGATATACATTTCATTTGTCTACCTCGCATGGTTTTTCTTTAATCATGCATACAGATATACATTTCATTTATCTATCTTGTGTGGTTTTTCTTTAATTGTGCATACAGATATAAATTTCATTTGTCTACCTTGCATGGTTTATCTTTAATCATGCATACAGATATACATTTCATTTGTCTACCTTGCGTGGTTTTTCTTTAATCATGCATACAGATATACATTTCATTTGTCTACCTCATGTGGTTTTTCTTTAATCATGCTAACTACTGTAGGTTTTTGTCAAAATTCTAAGTGCAAAAAGTAAAAAAATGTGTACAAAAATTCAAAACTTGCCATGATAACCTGAAAACCTAATCAGGTCTACTACATATGAATACAAGTATGCATACAAGAATTCATTTGTGTACCTTAAGTGGTTTTTGCTCATTTGTGCCAACAAGGTTTTTGTATAAAAAAGTCATAAATATTAAAAAATGTGTGTACAAAATGTTGAAAAATTGTATGCTATCTAAATTCAGTTGTATATGTTAAGTGGACTCTTTGGTGCAATCTTATGAAAGCTTCACAGGAATGGATGGATGGACGGACAAGATCAAGATGCCCGCACTGCAAGCACTACAGGCATAATAAATAACATGATATGGATTTATAAGCCTAAAAAACACAGGAGTCATGTGATAAAAAAATGCACGACATTGAATATGTATACTACTAAATTATAACCAGGATTCTGCAAATCCAGGCACCATCTTTTACCTGGAAAGTTATGGTGTATGTTGCACTACTCATACACAAAATGTTAAAACAGTATTATTGTTGATGCTGCAGCTGCCATTGAAGTCATACCTTTATCTCACAATCAGCCAATTCAGGCAAGATAACAGGAATTTTCTGCTTTGTTTTAAAATGTGCAATGTCCGGGAGTAAATATGGTTAGTTAGTGGCCATTTGATAAGCAATAAATGTGGACATGTGCTATAGTAATACATTTAATTCTCTACACACATATACTGCACAAACATACAGATCTCATAATTCTGTGGGCAAGTTTGGTACATTGTATCAAATGAACCAGCAAATTACCTCCAAATGTTCCTGCCCGATTCAAGGATGAAAATACCTGCTGTTATTCTAATACCTAGAGAGCTGTCAGCAACAATTTTCTCCAAAGTATTTCTAATTGTCTAGTTAAGCATGATTAGCAAAATACGTACTGTATAAAATTAAAAAGACTTTCTTAGTTCCCAACATGTATTCTTTAAATGTAATTATTTGCACTTTATTTTCATTTGAATATTGCACTTAAATATTTTAAATTAAATGATAAAGAGATATAGAGACTTAATTTGGGCTGAGAGTGCTGCATGTACATTTTTGCTGCATGGCAACAAGAAAATTACCGCCCCTCCCCCCAATCAAATAAAGATTCTTCTTCTTTCTATTCACTCCTGTTCATCTGATTAAATTTTTAAAATTTGCATGGTAGAATAATTTTTATTTGTATTATAAGACTTTGTTAGATTAAAATGGCATACAAAAGATGGAAAATATAAAACTGCTTTACCTGCATACTTCATACACTAAAGGTAAAAATACATATTTTCTCTTGGAAAATAAGAGATAAAAGGTAAAGACATTACATTCTTTAAAATAAAAAAAAAAGGTTAAAGAGGTAAACTCCTTTATGTAGGATCAAATTTTATATATATATAGATTGCATTCATTTAGAAAGTCCAAGATTTTCTCTGGTGGTACATAACCAGAAAGCTGCTTCATCAAGAAAATTTTGCCTCACAACGTGAAACTTGATACACATGACAAGAATGTGCTCCACTGTCAGTGGACACTGACAAGGTACACAATCAGGTCGAGGTTCACCCTACAAAAGATACTAGTATGCATGGGTCAGGTATTTGTGTCACATATGCGAGTGGCACAACACCAACTCATCTGTGCTTTTCATTCCACACATTTTGCCAAGTAGATACAACATACTGATTAATATAATATATTGGATCTGCCATTCAGAAACAATTTTTTTCTAGTAAAATGTTGCTTCAATAATACTTACCTGATCATAATACCTTAGGAGAACTATTACTACCTCGCAAATCAAGCCCTCCCAGCTAAAACTTTTTAGCTAATAAGCTAAAAATTACCTGACCACAAAGGAGGCAGTTACACAGAGTGATCTCCCTTTTTGATAGTGATTTGCACCAAATCCCATGAATACTTCAGTTACTACTGGAGCAGAGTGCACACTCTCTATGTAGATGTAACTGTGGGGAGGCTGGAAGGGTGTATGTGTATTATGGTCAGGTAAGTATTATTGAAGAAACATATTTTACTAGAAAAAATAAGTTTCTTCTTCAGATACGTTACCAGATCATAATGCCTTAGGAGAATAGGTAAGAGGTGGAGACAGTTACATCCCCTTACCCTAGACAGACCATCTCCGGTTCCCCTAAAGTATGTGAGGCAGCTTCTTGATAGATAACCCAGCTGGAGAGTTAACTCCATGTACCGGGACACAGCTTCTGAAAGGGAAAAATGTTCCGCCCATGCAAATAAAGGGAGAGTCTTGAAGCTGTGTATTTAGGAAGCTGCCAAAAACGACCTGGAAAGGTAACCTGTTGTGCCACAGCGATAGGTCCCACCAGGTCTAGTTGAGCCTTTTTGGGATGAAAGATCTCTGAGGTAAAAGCTGGAGAAGGCTGACTCTGACATCCATCCCGCGGTTTGTATAATGTCAGATGGGGAACAGTTTCATTCAAATGCAATGCTTATAGCAACTCCCCTAACTTCATGAGTCAAGATGTTTAGCAAGTTCATTTGATCTTGGGTTAATTCCCGATACGCGGAGTGGATAACCCATTTTATCCAGGACAAAAGTGTCTGCGCTGATATGTTGTCCTTTCCCTCTTTGGGAGGTAAAAAGAGGCAGGATCTCCCTCGACACACCAGTTCAGTCCTTTTCAGGTACCACTTCAGAGCTTTCACTGGGTCCTGTAGATGACCTTGAGATGAAGTGACCAGAGTAGACAGGGGTTTCATCACAAAAGCTTGATTTGCCATGAGCGGGAGCCTGTTCTTGGCAATGAAAGCAGGGGCCATCATGAGTGACACTGACCCATACTGTCGGAACTGCAAGTAGTTTGGGTCAACTGATAAAGCATGTACTTCACTGATTTTGCTTGCCGTTGATCGTGCAAGTAGGAAGCAGGTTTTATACGAGGTGAACTAATGAAGCCCTCGAGAGTGGTTCAAACAGTGTCTTATTCATTCAGGTTAGCACCTATGATAGATTCCCTTTTTGGCACACAGCCAACGCCTTTTGACATGTGAAATCGAAATTTGACAGAAGATCAGATAGGTCTTTGTTTTGTCCGATATATTCTCTTCCATGATGATGCAGTGTGTTGGAGATCATGGAATGATAGCCTTTATCGTGATTGGTGCTAATTGTGTCTCATCAAAGAGCCAAAGTAGTAAGCTAGCTATTTGAGGTATTGATGCCTTCAGCAGCGCAACGTGTTCACGCTCACACCATTGTGTGAAAATCTCCGTTTTCATTCTTACCCTTTCAAAGGTGAGGGTCATCATGCTCGAGTGATTCTCTCCACCACTTGTTGAGAGAACTACTTGTTCTTGAGGGCTTGTTTAATATGATCCAGATGTGCAGGTTCAACAACTCTGGATCGAGATGAAACACCTGTTGTCATGGTTGTTTGAGCAGATGAGGAAATATATCTATTTCCTGGGTATTTCCACTGTGAGTTTTATGCAGCTGTTGATCCACAATTTTTTTCCACTTGAGCGGAGCAATCAGATAAGGTGACACTCCGATTCTCTTGCTTTCTGAATCACCTTTAGAATCTGAGGTGATGGAGGGTAAGTGTATGCATCAAAACTGTTCCAATCTATGGAAAGAGCATCGACCACCCAGGCCTTTGGATTCGGGACTGGTAGGAAAAAGGTTGGGAGTTTTGCATTGCACCTTGTCGCAAATATATCCACCATTGGGGAATCCCTGCAGGCACATATGCAATTGAAAACCGAGGGATGAAGCATCCCTTCCTCTTCTATTAGTTGATTCTTCCGGAACAGCGAGTCCAGTAATACATTTAGTCGGACTGGAATATGACAAACTTGTAGGTGGATTTGTCATTGAAAAGACACCACCTTAGAAAATCTCAAACAAGAACGCAAAGGTCTAGGGACTTGGTTCTCCCTTGCCTTCTGAGATAATTCACCACAGTGGAGTTGTTGGACAGAATGAGCACGCGCTTTCCATGTAGCTCCTCTTGCTACCAATGAAATGCTTTCAGTATGGCTTTCATCTTGAGGATGTTGATATGCAAAAGACGATCCTGAGTGGGCCACACTTCAATGGCCTCCCAGAA
Organism: Margaritifera margaritifera; assembly: GCA_029931535.1. Taxonomy (NCBI): domain Eukaryota; kingdom Metazoa; phylum Mollusca; class Bivalvia; order Unionida; family Margaritiferidae; genus Margaritifera; species Margaritifera margaritifera. Next base: position 733,743 of record JAQPZY010001630.1, on the reverse strand, counting down.
TGATAGAAGGAGATGTGCACCCCAGCCCTCTGTGTTTGCATCTGTACATACTGTGATCTCCAGAGGTTGTTCCTGCAATTGAGGTTGTCCCATCTTCTGAGAATGAACCTCATATATGTGGAGACTGTTATAGGTTGGTCCAAGGGGCAAAGCCTCAGCCTCCATTGGGACAAAAAAATGATTTGTAATCACCTTTGTAAAGGCAACTTAGGACAATGAGGTCTGCTGCTGCATTGAGCAAACCTAGTAGGTGAAGCAATTATTAGGCTGAGAGACAGTCCTGTGTAAGATTTGAAGCCACCATTGAGCTGAATTTGATGCCCATTCCTGAGGGAAACATACTCTGTTTACCTGTGTTTTGAACTCTGTACATGTACCTAAATGGATAAAATGCCAAATTACAGTAGTATGAGCTCAGATTTCCTTGTTGGCATGGAATCCAAGGCTGAGAAGGAAAGTAACCAGGGCTATCATGTCTTGCTCTAAGATACAACTCACCTGGTGTTTTTGAAAAGTATCGTCCAGGTAGTCGGATGTCGCAGCCATGGCGGAGGTGCTGAAATGGGCCTTGACCCTGTCTTTAAGATGCATGCATACCCAGGAAATGATGTTGAGTCCAAAAAGGAGTGCCCTGAAATGGTAAACTGTCTTTCCTGAAAGCAAAATGACAGAACTTGTGGGAAGTTTGCAAATTAGGACATGCAGAAACACATCTTGCAGGTCTATACTGGTAGCAAGTCTCCATCCTGAATGGGATTTAAAACCCACCTTGGTGTTTCCATTTTGAACCATGGGGCATGAATGAAATGCTTGAGGGTGCTTAGGTCAATGACTGGTCGAAGAGTTCCATTGGCCTTTAGGACAATGAACAGTCTCAAATAAAAACCCTGTGATTTTACATTGTGAACAATCTCTACTGCCCTTTCTGGAGATAGTTGTTAATTTCTTGCTGCAGAACACCTGCCTTGAACAGGTCTTTGGGGACGTCTGTAGCTGAAGGGACCCTAGAAAATGGAGATGTGTTGAATGTAATACTAAGGCCCTCTGAAACCACTTGCCATGTCCACTGATTGTCATGGCCAATACTTTCCCATTCGACTGCGAAGAATAGGAGCCTTCCCCCCACCAGGATATCTGACAAGGGAGGTGTGAAATTGGTGTCATTTCTTGTTATAGGGAGGCTGATGTGGAGAGAAATAAGGGCAAAAATGATCGTCTTCTCTCTGCCTCTTGTCCACTTTCATTCTTGAGAACTGTGGCCTTTTACAGATATAGGATTGGTAGGACTACTTCACTATCCACAGTGTCCTAGAAGCGTCCTTTCTATCCTTTTTGTTTACCTACCTGAAAATCCCTCCTCGGACCATGATGCTGTGTATGAATTAAATTTGTCCTTTGGTGGCTTGTTTATATATTTCCTTGACCTTTGACCTGGCCATGGAAGAGGAGATTATAAGAGTATGGCTGTGATCTCAGTTTGACTTGTGATAGTACTTCAGAAAGGTGGAAGTGGAAAGCACTGCATCTCTTTCCGGCACTTGGATGTTTGTTGCTGCTGTTTTGGCACTGACCAGGGTGTGTTGAGCAACACTGTTTAGAACCAAGGCCATTTTAGAAACAGACTCCCATGCATGTCCTGTGGGATTCAAGGTGGGAGATGAAATAGTGTTTTCTGTCTGTTGGAAGATTGTCCTCGAATGCAGGTCCATCAAAGAACCCACTGCCAGCCTATTCTGCACCAGCTGTTGTGTGTCATTAAACGACTTCCAGTCCATAGGTACTGAGTAGGATTTTGACATCCCCATGGCTGCAATGTTTCTGTCTACTGCTGGGGTGCCCCTGTGAAAAACTGGAGTGTGGGTCTTATAGAACCTCCTACTAAAATTTGATGGAAGACACTAGGGTCCTGTAATTGTCCGCGTAAAGCAACCCAAAAGGTCAGCAACTCACCCAGACTGTGGTAGGAGTTTGAAGGCTGGTTTGTCCTTCCTGATTAGTATATCAACTGATGACAGAACTTAGACCAGGCTGTTGATAGGATAGGAGGGGGAAGACAAAACTCCAGTAATAACAAGTGAAAGACTTCCTTGACTGACGCTTGGAAAGCAGATTCTTCTCTTGTTATAATGAGATCTAGCAAAGACAATGGAGCTTGTGAACATACTTTGTCATCTCTAGGTGAATGGGGCAATGCTGACACCTGCTGTGCAATCTGAAATGAAGCTGGAGAAGATTTCCAAAGGGGGAGGCCACAATGCTTGCAGAATGTCCTGATTGGGAGACAGTTACTTCAAATGATCACTAAGCAAGTGCTCCCTTTGAGTGGCAAAGGCATAAGAACACAGTAGTCCACATGTGTACTGGGGCACTAAACTGGGCACTGGATGCATTGAGTAACCTGTGACACTATGCTGATCCTTTAGAGTGCCTGTTCAGTGTGGGGTAGGCAAACTGGACAAAGACCCTCCATCTTTTGGCGTAAATGGTAAGATTGACTGTGGTGATGACCTGTTGCAATCCAAGACGTATGGCAGAGTCTGGTCATGACAGAACAGTGCCATTTTATCTTGCATGACATTGTCCAGTTCTTTGTGTTGGGACGGGTTAGGGGATATTTGATCCACAAAACCAGTCCGTACTTCTGATATGTGAGATATTATCTGAGTAGGCTTGCTTTGATCTCAATCTCGCTCAGATATATTGGCTGTCGAACCCGTGCAGTGTCAGGCCTATTGGGTCCGCTGAAAAAGGTTTGTCACGTTGAGGCAATGGGGTTGGCACCAGATCTGTCACTGACTGGGATAATTTAGATTGCTTCGTTGCTGAGGAGCCGTCTGGAGTGTGATATCCTTTGAAAAGCAAATCATTCACTGCAGTGATGTCAGCATGTATACTAATGGAGTCATTGGCCCTCAAGGTGTGCTTCTGTGCCTTCCCCTTATGTGCCCACAGTATTGCAGCCCACTGACATTCACATTTATTCCCGAGTGGCAACTGGGGCTAGCTAGACATGCAGAATTGTTGTCATTCCTGTGTTTCCACTGTTTACATAGCTTACACTTTATCCTGCCCATGGTCTAAATATGTAAGACAAAATTAGAGCAGACAATATATACAAGTGTAGACAGGCATGCATCTTGCTTTCTGAACTCAGAAGATGGACATACCATGCTACACACTATACAAAAATGTACCTGTAAGAAAGGTCCACATGGCAACCTATACAGGAAAAGTACTGAAGTGTCGCTATTAATACTTACAAAGTGGATATTATAATATCAATTGTAATAAAAACTTTTCTGTAAGGCCAATTGACTGCCTACCGTATATACTCGCATATAAGCTGAATAATTTAGGAAAAAATAAAAACCTGAAAGAAGGGTGGTTGGCTTACCCGCGGGCTAAAGTCTATTATAGCTTTACTAACACCAATAAAGCCATTAACCAGGTCACCTCAGTACATGAGGACCTGGGGGTTCAGGTTAGAAGGGTATATATATATATATATATATATATATATATATATATATATATATATATATATATATATATATATATATATATATTTGTGTGTGTGTTTTGGGTTATTTTACCTGTCTCCTCTATTTCTCATTATATTTCATCATTATATGTCATCTTGGACTTATGTGTCAGCTTATGAGTAGGTCATGCACTTTTTAATGTTTTTACCTATTCAGTTTGGGGGGTCGGTTTATACATGAACGGGCTAATATGCAACAAATTATCAAGTTTTCTTGACACACACAATACCTGCTCACAAAATAAAGCCGCACCATTCTGAGAGGACACAACAAAGTTATAATGTACAAAAGGCAGAAAACCCTCTCATTGATAGAAACGAACAAGAAAAGTTGGAAAATTATAGATGGAATATACTTCACTTCGAAAAGAAAACTCCTCCAACTAACTTTAATGTAGAATAACTTCAGAATACTTGTAGCTTGGTTTGCGAGGTCTCTCTTCAGAGAGAGTGTACAACTCAGCATGAGCGGAAGTAGTGACAAGATTTCACGGGATTTGGTCCCAATCCCTGTATCATAGGGAGATCACTCTATTTAACTGCCACCTTTGTGGGCAGGTAACTTTTAGCTTATTAGCTAGTGCTCAGAAGTGATCGGGTAACATATCTGAAGAAATGGGTGTCTGCAGGGCAACCGATTAATATAATAAATGAGATTTTCCATTCAGAAATGGGTGTCTGCAGGCAGCTCAAGCTGCTTTATCTGCTCTCTCATTACCCTAATATCGATGTGACTGGGCAGTCAACAATACAGTATACTATTTCCAGTGTGTATCAAAAGATAATGTTTCCGTACAACTTGGGATGTTAAGGGATTGTCAAATTTAAAGGGAAGCTCCATGTTGAATTTTATTTATTAATTATTGTATGTAGGAGACATGTTTTATATAATCTCCAAACCAGAATGGAATATGTTTTGTATTTCTATAAACACAAACCAATCTTGTGACACAACAGATCATTTGGAGATCCTCTGATGCTTTTGTATCATTCATACATTTTACCTCTGCAATATGGAGATGCCAAACACATGGTAGATACAGTTGATTTTTAAGTCTAAACTAAAGTTTTCTAAAAGCACGAGTTTTTCTAAACTTCATTTACATTTTCTATGCTTATGAAGTGAATATCCAACCAATAATAAAGACTAAAAATTTTAATGAAGTTTCCCTTTAGGGTTTTTATAAGGTTTTCAGTGTGGAAAGTTAATCCAAAAAGATAGTGAAAGGAGTTATTGAAGAGGTTTCAATGATCTGAGCATGATTGTAACTTCTGTGGGGAAGATGGAGGCTGTATCCCATAACCTGCATGAGATGGTGTTCTGGGGTATTGTAAAGGCAGCCACAACCTTGTCTCCATCTTTCAAACCATCTGTATACCAGGAACGTATGGCATACATGTGATTCTACCGCTGGTAGTCCAAAAATACAGTTTTAAAGGCTGTCTACCGCACATACCGTTTTATAGTTTAAATCTACCGCTTTTGATAATTGAAAGATTTCTTTTTAAAAATTGAATTAAAAAAAAAACACCGTATTTGGACATGTTCTGTCAACATATTAGAGAAACCAGCTAGAACAAGTCTATAGGGGACCAGAAATGTTTCCACCAGGTCAGCGACCGGTGCGATGATGCGTGGAAGACTAATAGGATTAGAATTGTTAAAGAACTGCTAACAGGTGTACACAGCAAGCTGTTAATTGATTACCTTATTGTTGTAATTTGGGGAGTTTAAGGCCAAATGCGGGATGTTTTTTGAGGTGTTATATGTAATAAAGGGATCAAAGGTGGTCCATGATGCCTTCTGAGCCTTTGACGAAAATCAGCCGACCTTTGGTGGTGGGGAGACAAAATGAAGAGACCAACCATACAAGATGATTTTGACAGACACACCAGAGTAAGTATTTTTATTTTTTATCTTGTCTAATTGTTATTGTATTCAAGATGTTTTAAGAGGAATATTTAAAGACAGCTCTTACATTTTTTGTTCAATTCATGTCAAAATGACGAATGCTAAGAAACCACTGACTAAGAAATACTAGAACAAGTTTAATAATGCTTGGATATGTGTGTGCAGGCGAGTAGCAAAGGTTCTGAGTTTGCATTGTGTGTTTCAAAGGTATGCATCTTTGTATTTTATAAATTATTTGAAGTTTTCTTGCACATAAATTAAGTTCATGTCCTCGATGAAAATATAAGTTACAAATATATTACAAGATAATTAGTTTAAAATTTGGGATAAACTTTTCTTAAAAGCATATATACATCATGTATTTTTCATTGTTTATTTCAAGTCTAAATCAATCTTCATTTTCTTATTTATTTACAGTGGTGAAACTTGCCAACAGATTTTTGGATCTGAACCATGAGGAGAAAGAAGCCCTTGAGGATGAGGCTCAGGAATACATCTTAAGTTCAAGTCAGAAACTTCCTCCTCAAGGTGAACATAGGTTGGAGAAGTATTGGAAAGCAGTCAGCAACCTCACAAACCCATCAACTTTCTTCACAAAATACAAAGAGATTCAAAGGGAAGTCTGCACCAGAGAACTATTGAGATTCTGTGAAGCTTAATAATCGCAATGAATGTCATCAGTGGTCATCAGACATTGATCTTGTGAAGGAAACTAAAAATGCTATTGGATTTTATTAAAATAAATCTTTGCAGTGAACTATAAAACAACCCTTCCTTTTTTATTAATTGACAATATACTGACTCATATTAATTAATTATTATTGTAACATTTTCCATTATACTATGAAGAGAATACATCTGGCAAATAATGCACTTGTTTTGTTTTCAATCCCCGTAAAACATGTAAAATTTATACCAATAAAAAATCTACTAGTTTAGAAGCCAATCTACTGATCAAAATTTGTAAATCTACTGGTTTGAAATTCTGGTTCTGTCACATGTACGGTATGGTCACTATAGATTTCACTGAATTTACTCTGTAAAATGGTAGAGGATTTTCTGAATTGGCAAAGATCAAATAGTAGTATGGGGGTTATTAATAACCAGGGCAGAGATTTTGTGAAAAAAAATGTGCACTTTCTAGAACTTATAGGCCATTCAAAAAGAATTCAAAGGTGGAATGAAATTTGGTTTCTGATGATACAAGATCTAATTACGCTATGAATATAATGACAACAGGGAGCAGTCCTAGCTTGATCTTAAAACTGGGTAACAAAAAATGGCAGGAAAATATGAACAAATATTTGCTTGACTTTACTTACAACAGGTAAACAAAAACCCTGTAATTTGGTCAGGCCCAGCAAAGAGTATTACAGCCTGGGTCAGTTTTAGCTGGGGGTCACCTGATAGCATCAAGACTGAGTCAATATTATTCAATATCATTAATTTGTTTTGTCAGATATTGTATACATGAAACCTTAATCTTCTCTTTGACAGACAGAATGATGGATGATCCTGACAAATTTGAAGACTAGATGGTGTTGTTTTTATTCTTGCATTGATACTGTTCTATTTCTGAAAACAAGTTCAAGAATATTAGTATTTGCTTCTACATTTTTCTGAGTACTGGTAAGATGAATGATTATGTACAATTAATACTGAAAGCAATATTGTTATTATGTACAATTAATACTGAAAGCAATATTGTTCATCAAACTTTTAATTATTTTAATTCTATAATTTTTCCAACACTGCAAGATATTTACAGAACTGGATAGTAATACGAAGACACTCTTTCAGTACTTTTTCATTCATTGCCTCCTTAATATTTAAAACTGCATCCCTAATGGTCACAGCCAACTAATTCTTTTATGAGCTACAGAACAAGCCTATGTGTGGTATATTAAATACCATATTTCAAAGAATGAAGGTTGCTGATTGGTTGAAAATAATTACCAGGAAAATAAATTAAAACTTTTTCAGAAGAAGCCTATGTATGGTTAAATTGTACACAACAGTAGGCTAGAACCTTAAACCATTTTAATTTTATCGTTGTTGCTGCACATGTATTACCAGGGTGACCTCACTGGGCCTGATTTGGAAAGTAGGCACATACAAGGTCATTGTCTTAAAAATGAGATGTGCAGCATATTATTTTCATCATTTTAAAAGTTTCCTCATGGATATTGTTCATAGGATGTAAGTAATTTCGTTCATCTTACCACTAAAGTATTGTAATTTGGCCAAACATTAATATTACAGTCTATGTGAATTGAATTAGTTTTCTGTGCCCTATAGGCATGTTTCCAGATTGAGTGGACACACTTTTCCACACCTGCCAACCATCTATCATAAATTTCATAGTTTTTGTGTAGACATCAGCTGAACATGAGATCTTTTTGCAGTTAGACTGGTTTGCACTTAAATGCATTCCCTCTTTGGTGATTTGTAAAGAAACATGAAAACTGATCAGTTATCTAGAAGCCTGCACTAGCAATGAAGAATGCAATCATAAGCTCCAAAACAAAAGAGTATGCATCATTATCTTTGGTTTGGTCAGCTGATTTAGACAATGAGATGTATAGTGCATTACAAGAGAAAAGAAGATGAATCTTGGGTAAGGACAGAAAAGCTTGAATTACTTTTCTTCCAAGGATTAGAGCAATGAAAGATATCAATGGTAATCTCTCGGCTTCAAAAGGCTAAAGCATCTGTCAACCTGGACCATCTACTTCCAATCATGAATGTAATGTGACTTATAGCCCACCAAACCAAAACCCTAAAATATCAGCTTTACATGTTCCAATGGACCCAGAAAATCTGAAAATGGAGCCACCCTAAAAACTCTTAGTGCAATCCCTGTGTAATTATATGTCATTGATCTCTTATCTATCTTCATTTCAAAAGGTTGTAACAATGTGTTACACAGAGTCCTAACAATTAATGCACTTTAAAGTATATCCCCAAATAAGCATAAGGAAAACAAGAGGCTCAAGTGGGTCCAATATTGCTCACCCTGACTTGTGTTACTACAATTGATTATGTAATTGGGCAATTTCTTTTTATATTTCCAAGCATTTCTGTATAACAGCTGCTTATCTCACTCATGCATTGATAAACCATAACAGAGACTTTTGGGTTATGCAGAAGAGGAATCATATGTGCAAAATGAACTGTAAGAAAATAGCAATGAATATAAACTGCATATGCCTTGTACCATATATACTCGCATACAAGTTGGGTCCAACTGCTAACAACAGAGATCCTAAACTGCCATTGCATAATGAACCAGCAGATCAGGGTCTATTTTGTTTGTTCTAATGATCAGTCGTAACAAACTGCATAGACCCAGATCTGCTGAAGCATTATACAATGACAGATCTGGATGTATTTCATTCGCAGATGGATCCAACTTAAAACCAAGTACAGCTCTCCCTCTATATAACATGATAGTTGGGGTCCATAACTGCCGACCATATGAAACTGTGTTATAGTGAATACAGCATTACGTATCAATCTTCAGTATTGTGGGAATGATAAAAATTTGTCAAATAATAATGTTTTTAAAAGGAAATAAGATATAACACTAAACTACATGTTGTCTTCTTTCAACCCATATTGTGATACACATTATAACGAGTGAGAACTGTATAGATGGTATACTGAGTAATCATTTTTAACAAACAGTGTTTATTTCACCAGTCTTTGTATCTTTTGACTCAAATACTTTTTCTGATCATTATTGTTTCTTGCTTTAAGAGATGCTCCTGATAACAATACATTAAATCCATACTTGCTCAGTCCACCAAAATTAATAAATCTTACACACCTGTTCCTTTACATCCTTTCCTGTTCGATTATCATGTGACTTATGACATTATTACCGGCGCTAAACAAGAATAAGCTAAGATAAAGTCAATTATTTGCTTTTTTTTATTAGCAATATCAACAAAGCATGCTCTCAAGCCAATAGATTTCCAATTAGCATTGGAGATTTCTCTACATTTGCCTGCTAGAATAAACACTATAATCCCTGTAAACAAATGTGCAAATTCATTTCATTAAAAATTAATAGTCCTTGACTATATTGGAAATTTCCTGTCCATTTTGATCCCAACTGCAAAGGCTTATTTTATTTCAAGTCTTAAATTTCAATATAAAATTTAACACCCATTCAGAACAGTATGGCCCTGTTGGACTGATTAAGGGTTATGTTGACAAGATCATTAAAGCCATTCAACGTCGATTGAGGGGAAAATGCCACCTATTACGACAGTCCAAGCTATTGTAGTCAACTGTGATATTGCCAAGTGGAATAGAAGCAATTACTGCAACCTTTGTTCCACCTGGTTGTAACTCGCATCAAATTCGTCTCTCAATGATGTATTGGCATGCCAAATATTCATCACCAAGCATTCTTTCCACTAATACCCTGCTGAAGAGACTGAAATACAAGTGACACATGAAATCAGGGAATGATGCAGCGGACAAGTGCTGATAGACCTTTGAACTTCAAGTTGAACATGATCCCTGGCAGAAGGTGTTAACACACTGAAGTGGATTTGATTTAATTGGAATTAATTTACAACTGTCAAAATATCAGAGGGTATAAATTAAGGTTATGTCAGTATAACGTGACACATAAACTAAAAGAGTGCTGTTGTAATGCTTTCTGAAGTCTACCAAAACACAAAATTCAACAAAATATACATGTGTTCATGAAACACGTATAACCCCACCAGTGTCTGAGAAACTGACTTGAACACAAACTTAACAGGATGGACAGATGTATATGTAGCAATCTAGGTATATAACAGGATGGACTGATGTATGTGTAGCAATCTAGGTATATAACAGGATGGACAGATGTATGTGTAGCAATCTAGGCATATAACAGGATGGACAGATGTATGTGTAGCAATCTAGGTATATAACAGGATGGACAGATGTATGTGTAGCAATCTAGGTATATAACAGGATGGACAGATGTATGTGTAGCAATCTAGGTATATGACAGATGTATGTGTAACAATCTAGGTATATAACAAGATGGACTGATGTATGTGTAGCAATCTAGGTATATAACAGGATGGACAGATGTATATGTAGCAATCTAGGTATAAAACAGGATGGACAAATGTATGTGTAGCAATCTAGGTATATGACAGGATGGAAAGATGTATGTGTAGCAATCTAGGTATATAACAGGATGGACAGATGTTTGTGTAGCAATCTAGGTATATGATAGATGTATGTGTAGCAATCTAGGTATATGACATATGTATGTGTAGCAATCTAGGTATATGACAGATGTATGTGTAGCAATCAAGGTATATGACAGATGTATGTGTAGCAATCTAGGTGTACAACAGATGTGTGTAGCAATCTAGGTATATGACAGATGTATGTGTAGCAATCTAGGTATATGACAGATGTATGTTTAGCAATCTAGGTATATGACAGATGTATGTGTAGCAATCTAGGTATATGACAGATGTATGTGTAGCAATCTAGGTATATGACAGATGTATGAGTAGCAATCTAGGTATATGACAGATGTATGTGTAGCAATCTAGGTATATGACAGATGTATGTGTAGCAATCTAGGTATATGACAGATGTATGTGAAGCAATCTAGGTATATAACAGATGTATGTGTAGCAATCTAAGTATATGACAGATGTATGTGTAGCAATCTAGGTATATAAGGCCACTAACTAACAAGACTGGCTGGTCCTGACCTTTTAGTCTAGCAGTATATGCACCCAACTATGAGATAGATGAACCTGGTTAAATTTCTGACTGCAAAGGCTAGATTTTACATCCCCTTGTGTTACATTTGGGGGCTCGTATGACTTACAGTAGCTGGTGGCCCAGGTGAGAATGGGTTTTGACCACTCTAAGAGGGGAATCTGTTTGACGTTTGAGGATGAATGTTAAAGTAAAGGGAAAGGAGTGTAGTAGTCTAGGTTATACGAGTCAACTTGCTAACCAGCCTAGCTAGTCCAGTCCTTTTAGTCTAGTGGTATGTGTGCTACTGTCAGACAGGCAAATTGGGTTTGATTCCCAACCACAACAGTTAGACTCATCTCCTGTCATGTTACATATGTACGGAGAAAGGTAACACTGTATGCCCCAACAACATTTGTTCTGGGGCGTAAAAATCCTTGAAAACATTTAGAAGCAGGTCAGTCAGTATGTATGCACGCATACCTAGATTGCTACACATACATTGCATGCATGCATGTATTTATGTATGTAAAGGGTTTAAATGCACATCAGCACAATCTGGCTACATAGTGTCAAGTAAGTTTAGATATGAGAAAAAGGCATACAAAATGAACATAAAGGCATAGATGTTTAAAATCCTGAGAATACAAAGTCCCAATTTTATATATATATATAAACCACACTTTTGTAAAAAGGTTGTCTCCATTAGTCACCTTTAATGACGTGCAGAAAGGCACATCGGATCTATCCTACATCTCCGAGCCCAGAGGGAAGGATCATTACAATTAAACCCAATGCAAATATTTTGTTATTTCATTATAACAAAATATATTTTGATTAAATTAAAAATATTTTTCCTCCTTACCATTTAATGGATATAATTGTGAGGATAGGGCAGCTGATTTGACAATTAGAAAAACATACCTACCTACCTACATACATGCATACTGTGACAGGACATAAAAGGTATAAAACATGAAGAAGGCTAGGGGTCTGCATGTTGAGAGGCAAGTGTGCATGTCACCAAATTAATTGTCTTACCGTATATACTCATGTATAAGCTGGGTCTAAATGCAAACAACATAGATCCTGATCTGCTGTCGCATAATGCACCGGCAGATCAGGGACCATGCGGTTTGCAGTTGGTATCAGCTTATACGTGAGTACATATGGTAGTTTCATAATGATTGTTTTCAAAGTATTAAGAAAATCCATTATGGGGTTTAGGAAATATAAAAAAACAACACCTGAATGCAAAGTTTCTATGACAGTGACATTGACCCCAAGGTCAAAGGAGCAAGCGTGCATGTCACTGAATGAACTGTCTTATCTTCATAATCAATCATCCGAAGTATGAAAAAAATCCATTATGGGGTTTAGAAAATATGAGCAAATGAAAACCTGTAACTAAAACCTTAATGCAAATTTTCTATGTGACCTTGACACCAAGGTAAAGGAGCAAGTGAACATGTCCTAGAATGAACTGTCTTGGCTTCATAATGATTAATGCCAAGTATGACACATATATATAAAGGGTTTTAGGAAATACATGCAAATGAAAAAGAAGAACTAAAATCTTAACTACTGACAACAATGCCATAGAAAAGTGACCACTAAATGACTTAATAATAAAAAAAAACTTTTTTTCTTTATATCAAATTATAATGAGTTGATAAAAAAAAAAGAGAATAATGTTGCTTTTTATTATTTTTTAGTTAAAAATCATTGTTCTTAAAATACTGCTTCAGAAAGTATTATCATTGTCGACCCCTAAAAGCCAGATTTTACTGGCTGCAAGTCACAGGCTTTGAGTAACCTTGGAGTGACAGCTAATAGTATAAGCATAGTTCATGCATCAATAATTACCTTGATTAGCCATTACAAAATGAGGCCATGCATGAAAGTTGGGTCCTAATTTCGTGGTTTGGAGAAACTCGTGAGGACTTTTTCAAGAATGTTTCAGCTAAACATATTTCGGATTTTTTGTAAGATTGTAACCATTTCATCAGAGCTATTCAAGTATTTAAGTGTTTGATACAGCTAATTTTATTTTGCCAATAATTTTCTGTGCCATATTCCATACTGATTTAATACAGGAACGAGAGTTCAAACTAGAGACGTACAATTATCATGTTTTCCTCTTGCAATTTCTAGAGTTATGATGAACTTTAGCTTGTTATATACTATATTTATTCAGATTTTCAACTCTTGGATTGGCATTCAATTTTTAAGGACCTTTTTCCATTCCCTGATGGAATGAAGGAAAGAAATCCCTTGTATATAAATTAAATATGTATAAAAGAGTTTTGCCCAAAAGGCCACAGTTAAATTATTGTTGTTTTTCTCCTTTGAAATCAACAGATATCATTTAAATGAAATTTAAAAAAAAAAAGACAGAATGCACTATCGGACTTGTGTTATACCCATGCCTTTGTTTGCAATATATTAAATTTAAATAAATATTTAAATACTTGAATGTTTCAAGTTCATATAAAACATATTTTATCAACAGAAAGTGTTATTATAGTGACCAAAAGATTGTGTTGGGAAGTAATAACTAAAATATTAAAACAAGATTCTTTTTTCTTTTTTTGTTTGACCAGGTTTCCTGGTGGCGCTACCTATCAGATTCTTGAAGAGTAACTGAGCTTGATTGATCCCCTTTTGAATAAAAATTTGAGATGATGTACTGTCCATACTCGCTTGTAAGTTGAGTCCAACTGCAAAACAACATAAACCCTGATCTGCCATTGCATGATGTATCAGCAAATCATGGTCTATGATGTTTGTTCTACTATTTACTCCTAACAAACTGCATAGATCCAGCTATGTTGGCGCATTATGCGACAGCAGATCTGGGTCTGTGCAGTTTCCAGCTGGAATCAACTTAAAAGTGAGTAAATATGGCATCTAAACTGAAATTTTATTGATATAGCTTAAGGTATATAACCCAAACTGGCAAATATAATCATTTTGTGTGAAATATAAGTACCGTATATACTCGCATATAATCTATATCAACTGCAAACTGCATAGACCCAGATCTACCATCGCATAATGCGCTGGCAGATCTGGGTCTATGCAGTTTGTAAGGACTAATCAGTAGAATAAACAACATAGACCCTGATCTGCTAGCGCATTATGCGATGGCAGATCAGGGTCTATGTTGTTTGCATTTGGATCCATCTTATCCACGAGTATATACGGTAATTCACACCTAATACATACTCCAGGATTAAGTGACATTCTAATTAGGCTATTTATAGACTACTACCTGAATATACATATACTGTCACCTTAAACATATTGTCCCACCTCTACAGATGTCTAAGATGGACAATAAAGGCATTGAAGTTCCAATAAGATTTACTTTATGGCTTTTATTAATGTTTTATCTTTTTTATCCCTGTCACTTATTCCACATCTCTGGATATAAAGAATGACAAACAACAATCACTTTCCATCTCATCACTAGGAGATAAACATTTACAGCTCTAGAAGATGTAAAGGACAATATTTTATAGGCATAATGAAATTTGATTTTCACAGACAGGACATTTATGGGAGTTCTAGGTTGAATTTTCATGCTACCATAGAGATGCAGTAGTATGTGTAAAAAAAATTGATGAGTGAAAAGTGACAAAGCAACAGCCGTGACAGATGCCTTGAACCTTTCATGGCAGAATCAGAACTCTAGTTACGAATATCAACATATTATATATACATTTTACCGAATTTTAACATTTGTACGTTTTATATTGTATTTTGTCGCACTTGATGTTGACAGTTATCTGGAAGGGTTTATCTTCCTTAAGTTTTTGTGCAATTCATTTTTACATTTAGACACTATTGTGCTGATGTGGGGTAAAGTGCTACTTCAAACATACATACATACATAAATACATACATATATACATACATACATACATACATACATACATACATACATACATACATACATACATACATACATACATACATACATACATACATACATACATACATACATACATACATACATACATGCATAATCATCCCACTCTTTAGTCCCATGTACACTTTTTAAATAAAAGTGGACAAGTTTAAAGTAAAAGGGGTAGGCCTCTTTTTTGTCCAAATATTTCCAAATTTTCAAAAAAGTAGTTGATCTAATAATACCATGGCAAAAAATTGATCAGCATTTGAATAACTTAAAAAATTTATAAATGCACATGCTCATGACATCACATTTGGCTATAAAGAAGCCATTTTGTGCTGCAATTGGAGCTATTTTAAAAAACTCAGGTGGTTCACATGCTACAACCAATTTCACATTTTTACAGAATATAAAGGTATGCATGAAAAACCTATTACCGGTACTACAGGGATCAGAAAAACCACTCTTCTTCCAGTCCTAACCGGGTTAAAATTAGCTGGGCAGAGTAAAACTTTGCTTCGTACTCATCCCTGGGCCAAGTAGATGCAGATTCACACCTTGAGAATAAATCTGAATGCATTTTCTACCCTTAATAAGCATTGAAGTTCAACATAGCTTAACATTTAGCATGCATCAATTATAGATAACTTACCTAATTTACCTACTAGTTGTCAGCGCAGAACATGTCACAAAGGAAGCTGACTTCATTTTTTTTACACAGGTACCTGATGTCAGTTTGATACAAATATGGGTAAAAATCATGAATATATTATGTTGCAGTTTCACAGCTAGCCCTCAATTTCCTAATGGTGTTCATATTTTCAGTGACACTTTTCAGTAATTTAGGCATCATTTTGATGTTTATAAAGTTTTCCTCTCAACAAGCTACAGTACAGCTCGCATGATTTTTTGGAACCCCATGCATCGCGGTGGGGGTGGAGAGTGAGTGGAGAGGATTAAGAAAAACCCCTCCACCATCACTCCACACGTCCTGATGGAGTTGTTGCGGCATCTCGCAGAGAATAGCCCTGCACACCACGCTTTCTCGCGGAGTCACATCCGATCACCAGTGCGGAGTGGATGTGGTCTCGATAATATGGGCATGGTTTACTGTTTATGACCCATGAAAGCAGAGGTTGAGAGAGAGATGGGGGGGGGGCACCAATTTATCTACATCGTTATCCCTCTGGGGAGCAATTTGCTAACTTTTTGATACTGAAAAAAACATAGTAATTCAGTTAATTATAAATATTTCCTTGTTCTAACGAAGATAATGTATAATACATAGTGCCAAATCATATTTTAGATGATGATAACATAATGACAATGCCTCGCAAACTGTACTAATACTACATTTTGCGCAATGAATCTAATTTTTTTTCTTCAATACTATGTTATCGGAATCTAAACATGCATTCATATCCTTATTTCTTTTTCGGTAAACGCAATACAAAATTTTAATGATCATATGAAAGTCAGTGATATTGTACTACCTGCAATGAAAAGAACGATAAACATCGAACAAATTAATAACAAAGCTGCAGTCATACCTGACTGAAGTGAAACAAAATCGCACAAGTTCCGATGGTTACACCATGCATGAGTACTCATTCACATATTGTATGATTTTTTCTGACATCCAATCGCTTAAATAAAGCATGATTAATATTTCACATCGTTATTTTATTTTAAACTGTACTCTTTTGCATTAATTACCAAAGTAGCGGGTTTTTTTTAAATCACAAATGGTCGCAAAAGGTCATCCTAGATACATGTAGTTGACATGTGCAGTAACCTAGCACAAGAGAAACCATCAACACTGCTTGTTTTCTTTGATATTGATGTGTTAATTTCATGTGCTAACTGTTAACCTAAAGGTACAACAGCAGCGCTTCTGCGGGTTTGTTTTCTTTGCCATTGATTTGACAAACTTGCGCATCAGATGAAATTGATGTTTAACTTTTTCTTTTCTGTTCGTTTTCCTATTACATAATATTCATAATACAGAAAAATAAGATGAATAATTTTAGATCATTAACTCTTCTTAGTAAAGATCCCCTCCCCCCACCCCTCTCTCTCTCTCTCTCATAAAATATGGAATCCAAATCACTACTGCACAAGTTATCGTAAACTGAAATCTGGAAAAGTTTGCAAGTGGTAAGAAAAGTAATACTGTACTAGATATTATAGCGTAATAGAGGGGGAAAAAAAGAAACAAATTTTCCCATCGGTGGTTGCAAACTCATGACCTCATGCTCCAATATCAAATGTGTGTGTGTGACACACACTCTATCCATTTGGCCACATTAACTGTAGCTGTAAAGCAATATACCATATACAGAAACATTCCAAACACCATTCAAAGAAATTAGTTTATTTCTTGTCTCAATAAGCAACTGTTCCAAAGTCACAAAGATAAAGAGAGAGACAGACAGAGAGAGTAATAAAAAGCATGTTTGTGTGTAATTTTACAAGCACATATAACCATTGGGGGGGGGGAGAGACTGCGTGTCTGACGACAGCTAAATTGTTTTGTCTGTATTGTTTTCTGTATTGTTGTATATGAATATTGTACGTCTATATACTTCTATATCTATATCGCCAAGTAAACTTAGCATCAGATGAAATTATTGTTTAATTTTTTCCTTTTTCTGTTCGTTTCCTATTGCATACTATGCAAAATACAGAAAAATGATCAATAAAAGACCCCTCCCCATGTCTCTCTCTCTCTCTCTCTCTCTCATAAAATATGGAATCCAAAGCACTACTGCGCAAGTCATTGTAATCTATTACAATTAGAATTATTTTTTTTTTTTACATGCTTCAGTAAGAGTTTAAGTATTCCGTGATTGTCTAGCTTTCTTCAATTAGAGGCCTCATCATTCACACGGAGCCAAAAGATGTTCCTGCCATTAAAGTTTTTCGTGATTCTGCGTATGTTTTGAAGAGTTTTTCACTAATGTGAGTTTAAAAAATAACGCTAAAATGCTTATTAATGTTAACCAAAATTTTTCTTTTTCACTGCTTGACATGTCAACATTTTTAGTCAATCATCAGAATTTAAATATTAAAATCTGACTGATTATAAATCTCAATGTACACAAACTGAAATCTGGAAACGTTCAGTCGTGGTAAAAAAGTAATAACGTGCTAGACATTATAGCCTTATGGAGCAAAAAAGAAAGAAATTTTCCCACCACTGCACAGGAACTCCCAAGCACATGGTCGTGTGTGTGTTCATGGACATCCGCATGAATTTTCGGGGGGTGAGCCGAAGTAAAAGGGATATAATTTTTTTTTTTTTTAAATCAGGGCAGGGACGAGGCATCATGCCCTCCCCCCCTGCAGACACCCAAGTGTGTGTGTGTGTGAGTTGCACATTTTATCCACTGGGCCACAGTAACTCGAGCTCTCTAGCTGTAAAGCAATATACCACATACAGAAACAGGCTCAATAACCAAAGGCTCTAACAGTCACGAACAGGAAACTGCATTCTTTAATATCTCTGTAAAAATAACTAAAAGAGTATATTTTATTTTTATATTTTCGCCGTAGTAAAATGAGCAAATAATAGGATACACGTGGAGACTATACATCCATGTAAAATGCTCGAAACTTGTTGGAAATTAAAATCTATGAACATCTCAGATTTTAGAATTTTCCATATTATTTTTCATTTCAGTAATAAGCCGAGTTCAGATTAATAACTAACAATTATCAAACTTCCGTTGTTAATGGCGGGACCATAATTGTGGCTGTAAAGTACAATGTGCCAAGTCAGATGGCTTCGTGTGATAAAAACACACTGTTCCCAAGCTGAAATTTACATCATCCTTTGATGCAAACCCTTGTTAATATTTTACAACAGTGTTCACAATGGTCACTGCCTTGTTTTCTGTAGAACATCTGCTGAAGTCAAGTCTTTATTAGGAACAGACAATTGAATTTTCCAAGGGGGGGGGGGGGGGGGGGTAAATGCATGAAAACGATTGTCTATAAAAAGACGTTAATCCGTTCCATATTTCACTTAAAATAAATAAATATTGTGATGAAAGAACAAACAATATCCTGGTCGAAAAAAAACAAAAACATATAAACCCCATATATTAAATGGTCAGTCCATTACAGTACACATGCAGTCATAATATTCAGCCTCGTGACACTGCTGTTAACGCTTAAAGACTAAGCACGCGGTTTGCATTTCAGTGTAAATTCAGTGTTTTAGGTTTGTTGTTGGGGGGGGGGGAGTAAGCAGAAGCGGATGTCAATTTGGATTTTAATTGTCCATATCTCAGAGAATTACTTTCCTCTGGAACAAAATGATACATTTATTCTGCTTGAGAAGCTCAGCAATGTGTGCTTCTCTTCAAGTCAGTGCATAAGTTTGTTTATATTTCTTTAAAATAAATTAAAATCATAAACTTATTGCAAAAGATGTCGATCAACCTTTTATAAACAGTAATGTGTACTGAATATACAAGCCTTTTGAAATTATTTTTTTATTGTCCAAATATGATCGAAATAAAGACGACTGATTCTTCCAATGGTATCTGGTTGTAAATCACTCTTGACGTCTCAGTCTTTCCATAGGTGGTCTTCATTCATTGGCTGTTCAGATGTCAATCAGTAATGTCGACTAGCCTCTCCACGGTGGAGTTGACATCGGCGTGCCTACCGAAACGCGGTGGTGATTTGTAGGTATTTATGCCAATTTATGCCTCCACCGCGGAGTGTTATCGTGGAGCTAAAGTGGAGGAGATTAAGTCCCCCACCACGATGCATGGGGTTCCGAAAAATCATGTGAGCTGTACTGTATTGCACATCCTTATGAGTCAGACCTCGGAAAAGTTAAGAGACAGAGAATGCCAAATCTTATGCTGTTTTTCATCTGATCAATGTTACACTTGCCCAGGTCGCTAATATTTTCAAGTCTAAATTTTCGATACATTGTCACACCAAAGGGAAAATGCTGGCAGATATTTGTATAAGTATGTAATTACTTTTCACAGGAGATATATTGCCAACTTACATTAGAAATAATTATTGTACGTGTCTCACCCAATTCCCATCCACTTTCACATAATAATGCTGTTGTAATCTATTTATAATGCACATAATGTCGAAACAACAACTGATTGGTCAAAGTTTAATTGGGGATATGACCTAGAAATGTTCTAATTCTTTTTGCCAATCAGCAATCTTCCTATTCATGGTGCCCATGAGTAGCTATCTAGAATGGAGGTTTCACCAAAATAGATAATTTAGTACGAAAGTTGGTGGAAACTGAGGCAGTTGAAATTCTTCTTTCAAATGCAAGTTACCAACATTTTTCTTGTGAAAAGTAACTACTTACTTATATAAATATTTGCTGGCATCTTTGCTCTACTGTGACAATGTATCAAAAAAGCTACACAGTCTTGAAAATGCCGGTGATCTGTGGCAAGCGTAACAATATCTGACCAGATGAAAAGCATAAAATTTGCCATTTTTTGTTTGTTAACTTCTCCCTTATCTAACTAATAAAGATGTGTGATAGCTGGTTGAAAGGAAAATGTATCGACATTAAAATGACTTTTAGAATACTGACAGGTGACAGGTGTCACTGTAATTGTGAATACCACTAAGAAATCAAGGGCTATGGGTACAACTGCAATTTCTCAAGTTACAAACTTTGTCTCTTATTATATGTTCATCAGGTGCATGTGGTTCTTTAGTACAAGTGTTCTGTGTTAAGTATAATAAAGGACAGGGACAAGTACCTTATGCAACCTACTTGTCCTGGGAACTAGAGCATGGAAATAAATTTCCTGAGCCCTGTACTAGAATATCGTTTTGATTGTCGCATGTGGATGATGTGAAAAACGAAAACATTTAAGTCCATCAGCATTCATTGGTACCATGCATCTCTGTAATGATCAAGTATAAACTATATCTAAACTGACGTTTCTGATACAGTGAACACATAAAGTGATTCCGACAAAAAACAGACATTCTTATGAAATAGCCAGCGTTATAGATGAAGAATTTGTTATAGACAAGAATTTTCCCGGACATGTTTAAGGATTGCATGGGAACAACAGTTGTTACTTTGTTTATGATCATGTCATCAAAGTTTGAAGGACAAGGTTGGATAAGGGCTGATTTTGGCCCTCAAATTAGTGATAAATTTGAGTGATTGTAAGAGCATTTGTTATGGTTATACCACAATGACTATATGTCCACTGTAATATATATACATATGCAAATCTGAACATTGGGATGAGGGTAGCTAAATATAGAAGAGGCACATGAAGGAACTCAACCCACAACAACAAAAAAAAGTGCTTACGGTATTATTTTACTAACAAGGTCTGTAAGAAAAGGAACGACGATAGAAATATCGATTACCGTGTATCTTTTCCTTACCTTCATTATTTTAAATAGCATTTATGGTTTTAATTAGTTTTGTAGATTATATTATACCCTTGTGTGAATTCACAATCTTGAACTCCTACAAACATGATTAGAATATGAAATAATAATGTGAATCACACCCATACAAGCTATGAAAGTACTAAAATCAGCATTGAACAAAATTTCAAATGCAATATGTGTTAGCATTATTATTCATTTGTTTGTTATTTGATGAATTACTTCAGTATACAACTTCACAGTATCCACTGCAATAGACAAAATTGAAAATTATATCTCGGTCTCCAGCTGACAATAACATGGAGAAATACAATTGATTGCAGTAGTTCTTAAAGAAGTATTTATTGAATAAAGGGAGATATATTGTACAGCTTTGACTTTTACTCTACATTTAATGCAAAGATATGTATAAAGTAATTTTTTTTTTTCTCACAGGAGAACAGAAATTCTTGGACATAATTGATGTCATCCAAAGGAACCTCATATGGCAATATGCTATCTATATATAGCAATTTGCTTAGCACATTGTCATACAACCCGAGTAGTGTAGAGGTAAAGTGCTTGACTGCAAATCACCACTAAATATAGAATCAGTTCAAGCCTCACTTTGAGTGTTGTTTTGGGTTTTTAATTTATAGAAAGTTTTCTTTTATTTTTTCCTTCACACTTGTTCCTCTTGTACTATTTCTTTATGTCCTTCTCATGATAAATAACTGAAACCATTATCTATCCAAAGATCTGAATTAGCTTAAAAATAATCCTGAGAGAAATTTGTTTTAAAATACTGCTATTTCAACTGGTTGCTTACATTTATCATTATCTACATTATCTAGCTCATTCTTGTTTATCATTCCACTGTTTCTTGAAGCTGATTAATACAAAGCTTTGCCCTAGATCATGCATGTGCATGTGTGCAAGAGAGAGAGAGAGAGAGAGGCTATAAGAATGACCATACCAGGAAAAAATTGGCGGCAACAGAGCCTTTTGGAATCTATCCTTTCGTATCTTTGGCCATGTTCAGTTGCTGCATTTTTAATGTCATATACATATTTTCTTTTATCTTTAAACTTTAAATGTACATGTGTGTTGTATATGTACATGTCGACCGTCAAAATCAAGCAACAATAGTCGACCACTGCTGCTCCATTTTTTAAAAATCAGATTCTTAATGAACAGTCTGACTGCCAGCCTTACCTCTGGGACAAAATTCTCTTTATCCCCAAGTAAACAGCTTCTTTTAAACAGTCCCAATGTCCCTGGACTCATTGTGTGCTTGTGTGTGCATGTGAATGTGAGTCCATATTGATGCATATGTAAAACATTTTTGACATTTTTCACACAAGAAATTTAGCTGATTATCCTGTTTAATTGTTCATTCTAACATTAATTTAAAAAAAAGTGGCATATGTCTTTTCAAGGTTTAGTTCTATGTATACATGCTTACAAGAAGACAAATGTTACCATGTCAACTTGAAATTCAATGCCACATGACCTTGTTTATTTGAAGTACAGGGGTTTGGGAATACAAAGTACATGCTATAAAGAGAAATTGCTATGGTGTATCTCTGGATATTCATAATGGGCCATCCTTAATTTCCAAGTCATTTAATATAAAGTTTAAAAACTCGGGAAAATAAATGCATTACAATGACACAAATTTCTCCAAAAATGAAATCTAGCACCGTTTCATGATTATATTCACCACTGAATATACAGGAACTTATGGGATAAATACCCTGGATTTTTAAAAAAATAAAAAAATAACGAGATAATGTTGAGTTCTAATTGGTTATGTCACAGTAATGATGTTGATGATAAAATCATGGGAGGGGGTGCATTTTTATTAATCTGTCTTACTGTATTATTTTTCCCATTCATCCGTTCTAGACACCCATTTGATATAAATAAGAAACCAATGCCTGTTCACTCATCGTCTTGACAATAAATGTATCAAAACTGATATCCTCGGTTGGTGCAGTCATAAAACTGTGCTATATATGTTGAACAAGTGCATCACACGCTGTATACTTTACAACTATTGTACTATCTCTCTCTCACTCTCTCTTATAGAATTCATATAAATATATCAAATTTTATGATCAATCATTATCATAAGGAATACTTTTTAAAGTTATAAATAACAAAAAGCAAGCTTTTCCCCCAAATGATACATAAACAAAACAACTTTGGTCACTGACATTCTGAACATTTTTAGTTCCTCTATATACACAATATCAACATTCATCTATAATATACAAAGTGTGTACTGCATTTTTGTGAAGAAATTGATTAAGAACTACATACATTGCCTTTTCTGGGTCAATTCTGACAAGATTTTGACAGCAAGTCAGTGCTAAACATAAACATGAGTAAAACATTTTAAATGAAAATGAAAATAGGGGTCGGAGGTAATCAACCAAACCTAATGAAAATATACACATCATTTAAACATTGTTTCAAAACAAAAATAGAGTTTTATAAGTGCTATCACTGACTATTATGCATGTTGCGTGCAAATACACAATTTAAGACATATATATTTCGGCAATTGGCGTGGTAGGAACTTTTTAGCCAGCATGTCTATAATCCACGAATATAGGTACCACAACGGAGGAGAAAACCATTGGCTATTTAATGGTTGCTTTCCTTTATTAAAAGCAGTCCTGGATTAAAATGAAATACATATTTAAGGAAGAGAGAAGGGCATCTTTTATCTATATCAGTTTATCTGGATCTGATTCGGGGCTAAAATTTACTCTAACAGTACCTACCCCATTGCCATAATTAGAATTAACACCTGATGAGTGTCCTGAATGACCTTAAGTCATTTTTATTTTTAAACTGCCGTTAAACCTTGCCATACTTTATCAACAAAACAACTTTATATGGTGAACTCGGGCAAAGAAAAGGTCACTTGATGGGACTTACACTCTACTAGCTGTAAAGAAATTGTAAGGAATCCAAGATAAATCCATTTCTTATTTTTAACTACTGAGTATTGAAACCAGCTCTGATGTTATTAACTCCCACATACCATATTTTGTAATATAACTATTTTCTTATGGCATGTTTAAGTTAACATGTTTAAGTGCAGTACAAAATTCTTTCTCATGGCCTTTGATCTTGAACCTGATATCATGGATAGAAGATCACTAAACTTTCATCAATGCCAAGATATAACCACATGCTAAGTTTGGTTAAATCTACAAGTAATATTTTGAGGGAAAAAAAAGTGAAATTAATGAAGTGATACCATTCAAGTTATTCTTCAGATATATCTGCCAACTGGGTACAATGATAAGTAGGCCAGGGCCTGCATGTCTAATCCATGATCAAAGCAGTGCTGTAATATGTGACCTTGACCTCAATGTCAAAAGGTTGAGCAAGCATGTAACATATTGAATTGTTTTAGCTTTATAAATGATTCATCAAAAGTATGAAGAACACCAATAAAGGGGTTTAGTACAGGCATATTAAAAAAACTCAACCATAACCTTAATGCAAATTTTCTATGACTTAGACCTTAACCTAAAGGTCAAAGGGGTCACAGAATAAACTGTCTTATCTTAATATTGATTCCACTGAAGTACGAAGAAAATATATCAAGGGGTTTAGGAAATGTAAGCAAATCAAACAACTTGAACCAAAACCTTAACGTCAATTTTCTATGTGACCTTAAGTCTATGGTCAAAGGGGTCATCAAGCATATCATAGAATGAATTGTCTTAGCTTTAGAATGATATATGGCAGGCATGAAGAAAATCCACTAGATAATCAATGAAAGCCTCTTAGTACTCAACTGCAAGTGCTTACATGATCAGATTGAGCTTGTTAATATTAATAACTGTTACATGTTTCATCATGCTCATAGTAAAGTGACTGTCTGCAATTTTCATCTGCTGCTCATTTTTAAAGGGGGATTAATTAAATGTAGGGAAGAACTAATGCAATCATGCATCCTGGAGAAAACACTGCTTGAACCCTAGGTAAAAGGGGAAATCCAGCATGTTGTAGAATGAATTGTCTTAGCTTCATGATGGTTAATATCAAGGGCTTTAGGAAATATATGCAAATGAAAAACTTTATTCAAAACCTTAAACTGTTGATGCTGGCATTATTGAAAAAGTGACCGCTATCTCTCGCTTTCCTCTAATGTGGTCTCAACAAAAATCCTGTAAGTAGCAATAGCAAAACTCTGTAGCAATGTTGGAGGTCAGATTGGCGGAATTTTTCATTTAGTAGCAAATTAAGATCAGTCTTTTAGCAAATACTCAAAGTTCATATTATCATCCATTCCGAAGAAGCAGTGACAAGATTTTCAAGATGGCCACCGTGGCAGCCATATTGGATGTCAGATAAGCTTAATCTTAATTTAGGACCAACTAGACATCGTAAGAAGTCTTTCAGTGAAAACCCTATGTCAATACAACCATTTGTTCAGGAGGAGCAGTGATTACAAGGTTTTCAAGATGGTTCATATGTCAGATCACTACCATTTTCATTTAGAATCAACAGCACATCATATAAAGTTCAGGATGAGTAGTGATAACAAGATTTTGAAGTTGGCCAATATGACAACCATATTGGATGTCCAAAGGCTTGCCAATGGAAAGCATTTTGATTTAGGACCAATTAGACATCATAAGAAGTCTTTTAGAGAAAACCCCATGTTGATATGACCGTCCATTTTGGTAAGATTTTCAAGACAGATGCCATGGTGGCCATAATGTATGTCTAAGGAGCATCAATTTTGTTTACGACCAGCTAGAGATCATAGGAAGTCTTTTAGTGAAAATTCCATGTTAATACAACCATCTGTCCAAGAGGAGTAGCAATAACAAAATTTTCAAGATGGACACCATGGTGTCCATATTGGATTATCATATCAACATCAATTTCATTTAAAACCAACTGGACTTCATAAAAATGTAAAAAAAACAAACAAAAAAACATAGTGATATGACCATCCATTCATGTGTAGTAGTGATAACAAGATTTTCAAGATGGCCACCATAGATGTCATATTGGATGTCAGACTGGCACTACTGTCCTTTTGGACCAACAAGGCATCATAAGAAGTCTTTCAGCAAAAATTCCATGTTGATATGACCATCCATTCAGGAGAAGTAGAAATAAAAAGATTTTCAAAAAGGCCTCCTTTGAGGCCATATTGGATGTCAGATCGGCACCATTTTCATATAGAACCAATTAGACATTACACAAGTCTTTTAGCAAAAAACCCATATTGATTATGACCATTCATTGAGAAGGAGCAGAAATAAAAATATATTCAAGATGGCCACCATGGAGGCCATATTAGATGTAAGATTGGAATCATTTTCATTTATGACCAACTATATACAGTGAAACCCTGCTATAAAACATTTTTTTATAACATGAATTCAGATATATTGCAGATATGGTGTGAGTCCCAAAATTTTACAATAATTTCACCAATTTCTTGAAGGACTACAAAACTTTAATGCCAAAATAAACAAGAGTTTGATTTAATACTTTGGCAAGATGTGTTGTATTCTTGAAGACAAAAAATATCTTACACTGCTTCTTGCTTAATTTTGAAAGACATTAGCTCCTTAAAAAGCTGATAATTATTAATCTAATTATTACTGAACCATCAACAATAAAGCCATTAAATCTTCTTTGTGTTTGTCTTCAATGCATTCATGTACAATCGTTGCTCAATCCAGGGTATAGCCAACAGATGTTTGCTCTGTCATTTGGCATACACAACCAAGCACCAAACAATGCAGTGGTCTAAAGAAGTTTCTCACCCGAATTTATGAATCACTTAATTTATCTACATATTTAGGGTAAAACAATAGACCACCAATGCCTACTCACTCAACCATCATACTCACCCACTGAAGCAAGTTTATCACCCGAATTGTCAGGACAGGAACATACCTGCCATATTCCCAGACAGTGTTGGGGGGTTTGGGGGACTCAAAAAGCGTGTTTTGAGGTCCAAAGGGGGTTCAGTGCACGTAACACAAAAAACGACACTGTCCAATTGAGAATAAATTATCTTTTCATATAAACCTATAAAAAATTACTGGAAATTCAAATATCATAAAAGAAAATAACATTTCTGTTTTCTTTGAAGCATTTAATATACTTACAAACCAAAAATACTTTGTATACTTAGCATTGTCCAATATCATCACCACACACATGCACAAATGTGTCCACTCCCATAAACACCACCACACAGACATTAAATTAAAAAAAATATACCAAGTTTATGTCTTTAAAATCCCTTAGACAGTGGAATATTTTCTTAATTAGATGCAGTTTTTGCTGCTCTCAATAGTTCAGGTGGTGGTGAGGGGGGCGGTTGAAGTTAATACAAATGTCATTTGTGTTCATCTTGACACTCATTTGAGGCTGGATGGTACTTTTGTTGAAACTTTACTTAAGATCTTCTTGCATTTTTCTCATCATAGAAAATGATCTTTCTACATCTGCATTGCTGTGAGGGAGTGGCAAATATGCTCGGTGGTGTTGCTATGTTGATGGATGTCGTACACTCCAGAATGACTAATGTTGATATGGTTTTTGCAGGGTGTGCAAAAAGTAAAATGCTTCCCATTGCTCATTGGCTTCACAAAGTCAAACTCCATCCAGAAGTTCTGAAATTTAGTTCTGCAGGGCTCTGCTCATTTTGCAGATGGCTCATCTTTTCCTAACTCACAGCTACAATTCGACATTTTGCCTTAACAAAACGAACGACACTTATACACAATTCCAACCACCGAAATAATAGTATTTTGAGTAAAATCTGACTTCAAAGAAATGATGAATCTGATCACAAACTTGACAGTAATCATTAATAATGATGGCTTTAACTTTCTCATTCAAGGCAATGATGTCTAATGATATCTAATGATGGCTTTAACATTCTCATTCAAGGCAATGATATCTAATGATGGCTTTAACATTCTCATTCAAGGCAATGATGTCTAATGATGTTTAATGATATCTAATGATGGCTTTAACATTCTCATTCAAGGCAATGATGTCTAATGATGGTTTTAACATTCTCATTCAAGGCAATGATATCTAATGATGGCTTTAACATTCTCATTCAAAGCAATGATGTCTAATGATGGTTTTAACATTCTCATTCAAGGCAATGATATCTAATGATGGCTTTAACATTCTCATTCAAAGCAATGATGTCTAATGATATCTAATGATGGCTTTAACATTCTCATTCAAGGCAATGATATCTAATGATATCTAATGATGGCTTTAACATTCTCATTCAAGGCAATGATGTCTAATGATGTCTAATGATGGCTTTAACATTCTCATCCAAGGCAATGATATCTAATGATATCTAATGATGGCTTTAACATTCTCATTCAAAGCAATGATGTCTAATGATATCTAATGATGGCTTTAACATTCTCATTCAAGGCAATGATATCTAATGATATCTAATGATGGCTTTAACATTCTCATTCAAGGCAATGATATCTAATGATGGCTTTAACATTCTCATTCAAGGCAATGATGTCTAATGATGGCTTTAACATTCTCATTCAAGGCAATGATATCTAATGATGTCTAATGATGGCTTTAACATTCTCATTCAAGGCAATGATATCTAATGATATCTAATGATGGCTTTAACATTCTCATTCAAGGCAATGATATCTAATGATGGCTTTAACATTCTCATTCAAGGTAATGATATCTAATGATGGCTTTAACATTCTCATTCAAGGCAATGATGTCTAATGATGGCTTTAACATTCTCATTCAAGGCAATGATGTCTAATGATATCTAATGATGGCTTTAACATTCTCATTCAAGGCAATGATGTCTAATGATTTCTTTAACATTCTCATTGAAGGCAATGATGTCTAATGATGGCTTTAACATTCTCATTCAAAGCAATGATGTCTAATGATGGCTTTAACATTCTCATTCAAAGCAATGATATCTAATGATGGCTTTAACATTCTCATTCAAGGCAATGATATCTAATGATGGCTTTAACATTCTCATTCAAGGCAATGATATCTAATGATGGCTTTAACATTCTCATTCAAGGCAATGATGTCTAATAACTTTTGTTCCTTAGCAACCATCTCCTTGGTTGTACCAAACTCAGACGAATTGGGTTGTTCCACTTTGTGTACTTTGACTATGCAAATTAGCCTAAAGGGCTCTCCCATAGCAGTGTTCAAAGGACTTGACACGGCATCATCCTAGATATTCTCAGCCAATTAAGTACCATAATATGTGAAATGGTGATTGCTTATCTCTGACCGCCTTACCTTTTAACTGACTCAATGATAATCAGCTGTATGAAATGCATCAAGGATAGTTTTACCTGGACTCTAAGCAGAACTGTTTACTGTTTATACAGACTACACATTCCGGGCATGTATTGTGGTGGTCTAAAAAATGTCTTTTTTTCTTCCTAAGATTATTCTGTTATGTATATTGAATTTATAATATGTGTCCATGAGGTAAGTTGTACTTTAGTCAGATTATGGTAAACAAGGTGTTTACTTAGAATTTGAGTTCAAGGTTAGTCTTGTTTACATAGCATTTAGTTCTTAGATTGGAACTCTCCATGTCTTGATGTGAGAAAAGTCACATATGCACAGTAATTTTCCATTAGAGTTACTCATATTCTCGAATATTCTGTCAGCTGACTTGTCTTTATATTCATAGAGCATTTGGTAAAGAAGATTCCATTCCTATACTAAACTTCATGTTATAAAGATCAGTCTATTAAGGAATATATTTTAGTAATCAGATGTTACAGTTGTGAAAATCAGAGCAAATTCAGAGAGGAATTATTTATTTAAAAGATTCATTGGAATTACCGGTACTAAAAGTGATCATTCTCATTTTGGATTAATACTTGACTTTGGGATTTATGTGAATTCATTCAAAGATATTCTGGATTACATCATTCAGGTATATCAGGACATTCAACACTACTGGCACATCAGGACATTCAAAAATACTGGCATATTAGGGCATTCAAGGCTACTGGAATTCATTCGGAACATTCTATATTTAGGACTTGTGATTAGGACACTTAGGATTGTTGGATTATTTGGACTTTAATTCACGTTATTGTAAGTATCTTTTGAATTTTCACTTTAATTGTCTAGAAATAAATTGCCTGTTGATTTTAGTTGATTTTGCTGGTTTCACTTATTTTACATATTTTAAAGGCCAATGATTCGTAACAATAAATATATATATATATATATATATATATATATATATATATATATATATATATATATATATATATATATGGCTTGTTTCATTTTATATATATTTAAATAATTTTTTGAACACAACATTGTTTTAATTTAATCAATTATCTGACAGTTTTAATAGTGACCCAGAAAAATAATTACATGTAGCAGTCTCTCATAACTGTTGTATTCTGTGCATTCATAGACGACTGCAGACAATAAAACAAGTTACTTAAGAAAGAAAATGTGTGGAAAATGGCAGGATGATAAAGAATACACAACAGGATTGTAGTTAAAACATAAACCTAAATAAATACATGAATGGTAAATGATGAGATAGTAAATGATAAATGATGAGATTCTAGCTTGAACACAACCACTAGAGAAATGTAAAAATTGTATATGCTAATATGATAAATGATAAATGAGATTTTAGCTTACAACACAAATGGTAAGAAATGCATTTGATATGCATATGAAATGAATTATTGAGGGTACATAAATATTTCAGGGTCTATAATTGCAAAAACTTAATGTTGATGCCTAGGATAACAACAATAACAACATCACTGTTTGAAAAGTGATCCCTACACATCACTTCAAATTTGGTTGAATTCTGAAGAGTTGTTGTTGAGAAAAGTTGTTCAAAGGTTTTCTATTTTAAGTAAAAGCAGCTATATTTTATGGCAGATCAGCATCATTTGTATAAAACCGAAAGGTCTTTACAACAAAATGCCTTCCATTAAGTTTGGTCAAACTCGGTTCTGTGGTTGTTCAGAACAAGTTGTTAAAAGTTATTCTATTTTTAGTAATAATGGCCATATCTGATAGTGGATCGGCATCATTTGTGCATATTTGCAATGCTGTTATATGAGGATATTAAAGTGAAATATTTTGAAACTGGTCGAATAGTTTCTGAAAAGAACTGGAAAATTGTCGATGTTGATGGATGATAGACAGACAACAGATGATGCACAATGCATGATGGATGCAGGGCTATACAATAAGCTCAATTAGCCTTATAGCCAGGTCATTTAAATTGCTGTAATGCCCTAATATTCTAATCAGGCCTTTCACTTATGACCATGATCATGCCCTAATATTCTAATCAGGCCTTGTATTTATGACCATGATAATGCCCTAATATTCTAATCAGGCCTTTTACTTGTGACTATGATAATGCCCTAATATTCTAATCAGTCCTTGTATTTATGACCATGATAATGCCCTAATATTCTAATCAGACCTTGTACTTGTGACTATGATAATGCCCTAATATTCTAATCAGGCCTTTTACTTATGACCATGATAATGCCCTAATATTCTAATCAGGCCTTGTACTTATGACCATGATAATGCCCTAATATTCTAATCAGGCCTTTTACTTATGACCATGATAATGCCCTAATATTCTAATCAGGCCTTTTACTTATGACCATGATAATGCCCTAATATTCTAATCAGGCCTTTTACTTATGACCATGATAATGCCCTAATATTCTAATCAGGCCTTGTATTTATGACCATGATAATGCCCTAATATTCTAATCAGGCCTTGTGTTTATGACCATGATAATGCCCTAATATTCTAATAATAATAATAATAATAATAATGAGGACTTTGTATAGCGCCTAATCTTTAGAAGCTCTAAACGCTTTACAACATTATATAACACCTAAACAAACATATATAATGATATGATTACGAAAAGAAAGAAAAAACAAACAGAATAAAATTAGAAAACAAAAACATGCTGAAAATAGTTAAGGTAAGAAAACATTAAGTCTTTAGGTCTATTCTTGCAGTCGAAAAAGGTGAGTTTTAAGAGCACTCTTGAATGAGATCATTGTGTCTTTGTGTCTAAGTTTAGTGGGCAATT
This sequence comes from Margaritifera margaritifera, assembly GCA_029931535.1. NCBI lineage: Eukaryota > Metazoa > Mollusca > Bivalvia > Unionida > Margaritiferidae > Margaritifera > Margaritifera margaritifera. The sequence continues at coordinate 701,101 of JAQPZY010001630.1, read as the reverse complement.
CGTTCCACGTTGCTGGGCCCTGGTATGCAAAAGAACGTTGTCCGTATGACTTCATTTTGGTATTGGGAATAATGAGAATACGGGTGTTGGAAGAGGAGCGTAAGTATCTTGCTGGTTTGTACACATGGGTGATGTGAGATAGGTATGTTGGACTGGTGCCAGTCAGTGAAACGTAGCACAGAGAAAAAATTTTGTGTTTGATTCTGGATCGAATGGGTAGCCAGTGTAGGATACAGAGCAGGGGAGAGGTGTGGTCTGTTCATGGTACTCTAAGAATGATCCGAGCAGCTGTGTTTTGAACTTTTTGAAGTTTCTGGAGTAGATACTGAGATGAACCAGATAGAATTGAGTTACAATAGTCCAGTCTTGAAAGTACTAAGGAACACACAAGTGTTTTAGTGGCATCAACTGAAAGATAATTGCGAATGGAGCTGATCCGTCTCAGCTCAAGGTATGCAGCCTTGCATATGTTCATGACATGTTGGTGCAATGAGAGTGTACTGTCTAGAGTAACACCTAGGTTTCGTACTGACTGTGTGAATTTAATATTGGTGTTGCTGATATTTATTGTTTGAGGTAAAGGATGTGAATGAGAAAGTCTTTGTGTTGTAATCAGAATGGCTTCAGTTTTATCATCATTCATCTGCAGCTTGTTACATGTCATCCATGATTTCACATCGGAAATACACCTCTCTACACCTTGGATGGTAGCATCAACTTCAGTTGGGTGGCTAGATTTGTATATTTGGGTGTCATCAGCCTACAATTGGTGAGACACTGGGTGACGATCTATGACACTTGAGAGCGGTTGAGTGTATAGAATGAAGAGAACAGGTCCAAGAACAGAACCCTGAGGAACACCAAAACATAAATCAACTGGGCTGGAGTGTTTTCCATTTGCGGACACAATTTGTGTCCTGTTGACGAAGTAGGACTTGAACCATAGTAAGGCTGTATCGTGAATGCCAAATACATGATGGAGACGGTGAAGCAATATATCATGGCCTATTTTATCAAATGCTGCAGACAAGTCAAGGAGGGTGAGGACTGTAATCTTTCCACTATCCAAAGCAGAAGGGTAGTTTCGGTACTGTGGTGAGGGCGATACCGGGCCTTGTATTTATGACCATGATAATGCCCTAATATTCTAATCAGGCCTTGTACTTATGACCATGATAATGCCCTAATATTCTAATCAGTCCTTGTATTTATGACCATGATAATGCCCTAATATTCTAATCAGTCCTTGTATTTATGGCCATGATAATGCCCTAATATTCTAATCAGGCCTTGTATTTATGACCATGATAATGCCCTAATATTCTAATCAGGCCTTGTATTTATGACCATGATAATGCCCTAATATTCTAATCAGTCCTTGTATTTATGACCATGATAATGCCCTAATATTCTAATCAGGCCTTGTACTTATGACCATGATAATGCCCTAATATTCTAATCAGTCCTTGTATTTATGACCATGATAATGCCCTAATATTCTAATCAGGCCTTGTATTTATGACCATGATAATGCCCTAATATTCTAATCAGGCCTTGTACTTATGACCATGATAATGCGCTAATATTCTAATCAGTCCTTGTATTTATGACCATGATAATGCCCTAATATTCTAATCAGGCCTTGTATTTATGACCATGATAATGCCCTAATATTCTAATCAGGCCTTGTATTTATGACCATGATAATGCCCTAATATTCTAATCAGGCCTTGTATTTATGACCATGATAATGCCCTAATATTCTAATCAGGCCTTGTATTTATGACCATGATAATGCCCTAATATTCTAATCAGGCCTTGTATTTATGACCATGATAATGCCCTAAATAAGGACAAGAAAAATCTGTCTCATTTATGCTAAAAGTAGAACATATCAAGCTTACTGTTCTTGTCTTACCAGGTCTTGCATCTTCTGCTGAGGCCTGTCTGTAAAACATCTTAAAGTTGCTTCAGTAACTGGAAGTTTCTGCATTCAGTTTCCAAAGGCGTCCTAACTGCAGTATGTCCTTCTTCAGATGCATGGTTAGCAGGATTACCAGGTTTTGTATCTTCAGCTGAGGGCCCTCTGTAATACATCTTAAAGTTGCCTTAGTAACTGGAAGCTGCTATAATCAGTTTCCAAAGGTTCCCTCACTGCAATATGTCCTTCTTGAGATACAAGGTGAGCAGGATTCAGAATCTCTTTATTAAGGTTTGGCAACTGCAACAAATCCAAAAATATATAATCTCAGAATGTCTGAAAATATTTCCAAAGAAACAATTAAAGTTGATCTATGCATGGAACATACAGCCCACACTGTTTATAAAATTTCTTGCATCCAATTTTTATCACAGAATAAACTACAAGTAAACAAAAGACACTGGGATTAAAAACAACTAAGAATCTGAGTAGATGCATGCTTCATGAAGAGGACTTTGACTTTAGAGCAGTATGAACTTTAAAAACTCAAAACATTGCCGGGTCCAAGAATTTTTGTCAATTTTTCTGTCATTGCAAGTTTTTCAAAGGTCACCGATAAGAGAATGCATTATACCAGAACTGAGCGAATCATTTGAGTAATTCTTAGTTTTCAAATGACTAATGTTTCAGTTACTGAAGTTTATGAAAAAAAAGTTTATGACTCTTTCAGAAGAATTTCAGTGAAAACCCCATGTTGATATGACCATCCATTCAGAAGAATTTCAGTGAAAACCCCATGTTGATACGACCATCCATTCAGAAGAATTAGTGACAAGATTTTCAATATGTTTATTGTGGCAGCCATCTTTGAGGTCAGATCAGCACCATTTTCTTTCAGGACCAACTAGATATCATAGTCTTCTGGTGAAAACCCATGTCAATATGACTTTCCATTTAGAAGGAGCACCAATAACAAGATTTTCAAGACAGCTGCCATGGTGGCCATACTGAATTTCAGATTGGCACCCTTTTCATTTAGTACAAACTAGACTTCATAAGAAGTGAAAACCGAACGTTGATATCAATTTCCATCCAGGAAGAGTGGTGGTTAGATTTTCAAGCTGGCCTCTGTGGTGGCCATACTAGACATCAGCTTGGCACAACTTTTATTTGAGACCAACTAGACACCATAAAAAGTCTTCCAGTGAAAACCCCATGTTTTCATTCAGGAGGAATAGCAGTAACAAGACTTTCTAGATGGCTGCTGTGGTGGCCATATTGACTGTCAGATCAGCACCATTTTCATTAGGACCAACTAAGCATCATAAAAAGTTTTTTAGTGAAAAAGGTATGTTGACATGACCATCCATTCAGGTGGAGTAGCAATAACAAGATTTTCAAAATGGCTGCTGTGGTGGCAATATTGGATGTCCAAGCAGAACCATTTTCATTTATGACTAACCAAACAGCAAAAGAAGTCTTCTGATGAAAACCCCATGCCAATATGACTTTTCCTTCAGGAGGAGAAGCGATAACAAGATTTTCTATATGGCTGCCATGGTGACCATATTGAACATCAGATCAGCAGTTTTCATTTAGGACCAACTAGACATCATACGCAGTCTTTTCGTGAAAACCACATGTCGATATGACCATCAATTTAATAGCAGCAATACATTTACCCATCACTATTATATAGCTTTATTCCTTTTTCGTGGCGAAAAACTCGTCCGTTCGATGTGAAAACATTCTCCCACTTAAAATGGAGAATTTGTCAACAAGCCACGTCACGCCCGTGCATCTCTCTGCGCCTGCGTGAACATTCATCTTTTTCATGGACGCCATACCTGGTGGTTGTGTCGCAAAAACGTAACCTGAGGAAATTGTCTGCTGCGGGTTTCAACTACATTTCGGACTTCCCTCCTTCTAAATTCATCTGTGTTACAGTTGTCCATCTTGGCTATATGTGTTTTATGCCGCTATTCATCAGTGTTTAGTTCTAGGAAGAGTTTTTCTAGTTCTCCACGTGTACTCTACCCTTAGAGGGGTTAGGGTAAACAATATATCTTGTTTCTTTTCAGGTACATGGTAAGTCGTCTATGTCATTACAACGCGACATAGAACAACTGTGATAGCGCCGCAATTAACAGGCGCATAATTTTACAGAATTAATATTTCATTTATATATTATTCTCCTACTATTTCAATTGTTTCTTTATTATCTACGCGTGTCGCGTCGCATGCTTTTCTTGTATTTTCCTGAGAACAATAAAGCTTGTCAAGTGAACTAGCTTCTAATATCTCTTGGGAAGAACATATATATGTATATTGTTTACCTGTAGCAAACTAACCACTGTGGTGCAGATAGCCCGCAAAGTATATGGTGAACGGGTATGTATAGAGTACGCGACGTACCAAAAAAAAGGTGAGTTTTCTACGTGTAGATTTTAAAGGTGAGTTTACACGTTGTTATTATTATTGGTTGATATTTAAATAATATTTATTTCAGATAATATTTATTTCAGATAAAAAGAAACAATGCCAGCAAATCAGTCTGTAGGTAAGTGTGGCCATAAGAAGGCCCCATGGGATACACACTCAGACTGTCTTACCTGTTCCAAGTGTAAGCGGAACAGTCGCTGCAATATCTGTACAAATTGGACCAATGAAACCTGGAATCTTGCTGATTCCAGGCGTACTTATAGAGGGCGGAAAAAAATAGTTAAATCCCCCTCATTGTCTGATTTCTCTGGATTTTCTTTTACAGGTACTCAGACTAAGGCAACACACAGCAAGAAGGCCACTCTAGTTCACAAGAACATTCCGGGGCCCCAAGAGCCTGCACCAGCCTCCCCGGACATAGTTGAGGTCCCTCCTGTAGGGGCCAGTGAACGCTCCAAGAGTAAATCGCCTCTCCCGGGAAGGGAGAAGACGAAAAAGAGCAGTAGTGTGTTACTTCCTTCCACCAGGAAGTATACCACTCCAAACATTCCCAAAGTAGCGTGTCGCACCCTCTCGAGGAGGGGCTACACGCACCTTGGGTAGTAATGAAGACAGACGGACATCTGAGATGTCGTCTGACCGGTCACTGACCGGTGACCGGTCCGGTCACCCGTCAGTGTCGGGTGACCGGTCTTCCGGTCACCGGTCAATGTCTTGTGACCGGTCACTGACCGGTGACCGGTCCGGTCACCGGTCAGTGTCGGGTGACCGGTCCACCAGTCACCGGTCAATGTCTTGTGACTGGTCACTGACCGGTGACCGGTCCGGTCACCGGTCAGTGTCGGGTGACCGGTCCACCAGTCACCGGTCAATGTATTGTGACCGGTCACTGACCGGTGACCGGTCCGGTCACCGGTCAGTGTCGGGTGACCGGTCCGGTCACCGGTCAATGTCGGGTGACCGGTCACCGGTCACCGGTCACCGGGTACCCGGTACCGGTCACCGGTCACCGGGTACCCGGTGCCGGTCACCGGTCTTTGGTTGATCACCTTTCGCCAGTCACTGGTCGCCGGTCACCGGTCACCGGTCTTTGGTTGATCACCGGTCACCGGTCACATCGTTCCGGTGGCTGGTCATCCAATACCGGTCACCGGTCACCGGTCATAGGCCACCGGTCTTCTCGTACCGGTCACCGACGTCACACTGATCAACAATCAGAGGCCTCGTCATACGGAAGGTCGCAGACCAGGGAAGGGGATCGGATCTGTATCCCTATTATACCAATGAATCCGTACGGGATGTGGGGACCAACATCTCATAATAATTGGCCCCTTATGCCCCCTTGGGCTACTGGACCCTGGACTCTGAGTAGAAACGATGTTGCGGCTCGTGTTCCGCCATCGCCTCCTCGCCAGGTAGCATCCACTAGTAGAACCCGACGCATAGCATCATCCACGAAAGACAAGCGGTCTCGTCTTTCTCCTGGAACATCTAGAACCCATAGAGCCCCTACTCAGCATGACAAACAAGTACGGGAAATGGCGCATAGTGTACCTCTGTTACTATCTCCAAGGGACATTGTGTCGCCTGGCCACTCTCCTGCTCGGAGTGTTCTAGATGATGATGCATTATCTATCATCATCGATTCCAACGAGTACGAACTGGAATCAACTAGACCCAGCTTCCCTCAACCAGAGGAAGCGGAAGAGATATGGTCTTTTGATAAGGCAGTAAATGAAGTTTACCGCCTACTACCTACGGATTTGTGCCCGAAACCATCTGGTACACAGTCCAAGAAGATCCTCTCCAGTTTGGAAAAGATCTCCGGGGCTCAACCACAATCAGATCTTCTGCTCCTTCCGCATTCCTCTACAATTGAGGAAATATCACACAGGTTCTCCTCAGGCCAGGACATCGCTAGACGGCGCAAAGGGTGGGCTGTCCCAGCCTCTACTTTAAGACCTATGGTCTCTGCCTCTAGTTACAGGGTACATTCCCCCAAGTGGCCTGTTAAACCTCCTCAATTGGATGCAGATGCATCTCAAGTCGGCTTGACAACAGGAGCCTGGGCACGCCTTCCTATTAAGACGATCGAAGCCATTGAGCAGAAGGTCCGTCTTCTGACCACCATAGCTTCTCATGCGGACCTCTTCTCAGCTACGTCGTTTAGTATGCTGAGGGAGGCCTCTCTGAATCCAGCCGCATTACAGCGTGTGCTGGAAGCTGTTGCCAAGACATCTCGGCATTCACTCGCTATTGCAATGGCCCTTTCAGCGGAACTCCTACACATCCGTCATGATGTTGCACTGGACTCCTCGAGTGTCTTACTTAGCCACAGTAAAGACCTTCTAAGGGCTGCTCCTTTGAAAGCTGAGAGTCTCTTCGGAGGTCTCATCCCCACTGTGGCCTCACAAGATTTGAAGGACCATCAACATAGGTCCTTCACAACTGCACCTGGCCCATCGCAATCGGCCAGGAAGCGTACTAATGTGCATCGACCTCAGGGGCCACCTGCTAAATTCTTTAAGCAGGTACAGCCCCAATATAGTGCACAACCTCAATATAGTGCACAACCTCAAGTGAGACCTCCTCGTCAGTCAGGTCCTAGGCGTGGACCTAGACGCCGAGGAGCCCCTAGGAAGAAGTTCTACAACCCACCTTCCTTTCCCAAGGAAGGAGGGGGGATGGCCCTAGGGACTCGCACCCTCTCCTGCCATCCATTCCTCTCCCAAACATCCCCGTAGGGGCTTGCCTAGGCCTCTTTTCAGAGGCTTGGGCAAGTATCACGGACGATGGGTGGGTCCTTTCTCTTGTAAGCGAGGGTTACCGTATTCAGTTTCAGGAACAACCTCCACTATCAAGGACCCCCGTATTCTTTCATCAGTCCAATCTGGTGAAACTAAGGGAAGAGGTAAATACCCTTTTACAAAAAGGGGCAGTCGAGAGGGTCCTGAACGATCAGTCTCCTGCATTCTACTCCCGAATCTTCCTGGTCACCAAGAAAAGTGGGAAATTTCGCCTTATTATCGATCTCTCCCCCTTAAACCGTTTTCTTTTGGAGGAACATTTCAAGATGAAGACCACCTCCTCAATCCGAAATGCGATGCGGCCATCGGATTGGGCGGTCTCCATCGACCTTCAAGATGCATATCTTCACATTCCGATTTTTCCACCTCATCGGAAATATCTCCGGTTTTGCTTGGACCAGGAAGTTTTTCAATTCCGGGTTATGCCGTTCGGAATAGCTTCCGCACCCAGAGTTTTCACCCGAGTTATGGGAGTAATAGCATCTTATCTACGAGTACGGGGAACCCTGATCCTCCAATACTTCGACGACTGGTTAATCCACAACGTTCAGGTTCAGTCCCTCCATCAGGATCTGTTCCATTGTTGGTCCACAGTAACTCGATTGGGTCTTTTACCCAACCTCGAGAAGTCAGAACTGATTCCATCCCAAGACTTCGTTTATGTAAGAATCAACTTCCTCACAAACCAGAACTTAGTCCGGGTTCCCCGAGAGCGTATAGATCGAATCCTGGCACTCTTAGAGACACTACGAGTAAAAACCGTGTTGTCTGCTCGCCTTTACCTATCCCTACTGGGAACCTTGAACGCCGCTGCAGATCTGGTTCCCTTAGGACGGCTCCATATGCACCCTCTACAGTTTCTCCTACTCGCAAGGTGGAAACCACACAAGGATTCTCTATCAGCTCTGATTCCTCTAGGACCAGATTTCCATCATCATCTGCGATGGTGGATGAATCGAGACAGATTCCTAGCTGGGGTCTCTATGCACGCTCCGGATCCCCACTCCTACCTGTTCGCCGACGCGTCAGATTCCGGTTGGGGTGCTCATCTAGAGCCGGAGGGGATAACTCTTCAGGGCCTTTGGACCCTACACGAGTCGTCCCTCCACATAAACAACCTAGAAATGAAGGCTGTCTTTCTAGCGTTACAAGGGTGCGTCGACAGAGTAAGGGGTCGTTGTGTCATGGTCTCCTCCGACAACACGTCCGTCGTAGCGTATCTCCGACGTCAAGGAGGCACACATGCCCCTTCTCTTTGCGTGGAGGTCTGGAACCTCCTCCGCTGGGCTACCTCGGAGAACATCTCCCTCCGAGTTCGCCACATCCCAGGGAAAAAGAACATCTTAGCGGACAGTCTGTCCAGGTCAGGCAAATCAGTTCTCACAGAATGGACTCTTCACCGCGAAGTGACAGAGTCCCTTTTCTCACTATGGGGAAGGCCCCTCGTGGACTTGTTTGCGACCAGGCTCAACAACAGACTCCCCTTTTACGTCTCCCCAGTCCCGGACCAGAGAGCGTGGGCAGTGGACGCGTTCAGCTTCCAGTGGGATCGTCTGTTTGCATACGCCTTCCCACCGTTCCATTTGCTTCCCCAAGTTCTGCAAAAAGTAAGAACTTCCACTGCCCGGATCATTCTCATAGCTCCGTTATGGCCCCAACGATCGTGGTTCAATGATCTTCTAGATCTATTGATAGATCAACCCAGATCTCTCTCTCACCGGAGGGATCTTCTGTCACAACACAGGGGCTCCCTCCTACACAACAGCCCACACATCCTCCACCTTTACGCTTGGTTCATCCCAAGCGATCTATCCGCCAGAACAAGTTTTCGGGCCGGGTTGCCAGTTGCATCATTCAGGCCAGGAGAGCTTCTACATCCAAGGTCTATGATGCCAGGTGGAGAATCTTCTGTGATTGGTGCAGTAGGAAACGTGTTGATCCCAGCTGTTCCTCTATAACTGCCATTGCTGATTTCCTTTGTTCCTTTTCGAGAACAAAAGATGTTCAGTATCTACTATCAAGGGCTATAGAGCCGCCATTTCTAACACACTTAAATTCTCTCAGGGCTCGGAGATTGGTTCAGATCCACAGCTTACCGATCTCATTTTGTATTTTGAGCTACAGAGACCTGTCACTCGCTCTCTGACGCCTAGATGGAATCTATCATGTGTTTTATGGTCCTTAACAAAAACCCCCTATGAACCATTGAGTGAGGCATCCTTTCAGGATCTCACACTCAAGACGGTATTTTTACTCGCTTTGGCATCTGCGAGAAGACGTAGCGAGATTCATGCATTGTCGGTGGACACTGGCCGTCTCCGTTTTAATGGCAATTTTGAATCCGTTTCCCTCCTTTGTCAGCCAGGATTTTTAGCCAAAAATCAATTACCTGCGGTAGCTCCATCACCTATAGAGATCCCCAGTCTTAGTCGAATCTGTGCTGGGGATGATCAAGATAGGCTCTTATGCCCAGTTAGGGCACTGCGTTTCTATCTAAATGCTTCAAAAGTGAAAAGAAAGGGCAGGAAACGTCTTTTCCTTCCTCTTAAGGGCTCCGTTGATATTTTGGCCTCCACGATTTCAAGGTGGATTGTCACCACAATTAAAAGAGCTTACCAGTCCCTTACTGATAGAGACCTTTCCTTTATGAAACTAAAAGCCCATGAGGTTCGAGCCGTCGCTGCCTCATGGGCCTATCTAAATCACTCTTCTCTGGAGGACGTCATGAAGGCAGCATTTTGGCGATCCCATACTACCTTTTCGTCCTTCTACCTCCGCTCATTAGCACATCAAAGCGCAGGCATATTTTCTCTGGGTCCCATAGTTGCGGCACAACATGTGGCCCAGAAGGACTCCAGCAAATAGTAAAGTGGACATCTCCCCTCAAATGGTGAGTAGTTTACATTTTTCCTCTGTTTTTGATCAGTTTAACATCAGCCGACCCACCTAACTGACAAATTCAGCTATATAATAGTGATGGGTAAATGTATTGCTGCCATTAAAATGTAGTTTTTTGGGGGGTAAAACTAATTTTAATTATGCAATACTTACCCATCACTATTATCAAATGCCCTCCTCCCACCCCGCTCTGATGCCCTGGCGTAATTTCGTCTATGAAAAAGATGAATGTTCGCGAAGGTGCAGAGAGATGCACGGGCGTGACGTGGCTTGTTGACAAATTCTCCACTTTAAGTGGGAGAATGTTTTCACATCGAACGGACGAGTTTTTCGACACGAAAAAGGAATAAAACTATATAATAGTGATGGGTAAGTATTGCATAATTAAAATTAGTTTTACCCCCCAAAAAACTACATTTCAAGAGGTGTACCAATAACAGGATTTTCAAGATGGCAAAACTTTACATACACATTCATCCCAAGGTCTAGTTGGGCCTAAATGAAAATGGTGCTGCTCAGACATCCAATATTGTTTTTGTGACAATCCTCCAAGTAGTTCAGGAAGAGTAGTGAAAACAAACTTGGTCTAACTGGCATGGACACAGCATCAATCTGAAGCTCTGTTAGTGGAGGTCATATGCACTTAGTTTCTATATGCATTTATTGATAGTGAAATATATCATGATGACAATTTAGGGTCTATTCTAGAACTGACCATTTATCGGGAAATTCCCGCCCCAATTTAAAAAAAGGGTGGCATTTTCTGAATAAAGGAGGGATTTCATGAAGAAATACAGATTGGACATTAAAATATAAAGTCTCATTTTCAGGAATTCAGTTGAGTTTTTGACACGACTGTTGAAAGATCAGCAATCAATTCCACAATCTTGCATCCTAGAATAGACTGACTATTTGTACAATTTCAATATGTATGCAGATCAACCTGATTGAACAGAATACAACTAATAATTGACTAAAGAAAGGAAAGACAGCAAGAAGGAAATGGTAGAATTAAAACAAAGTAAATAAAAAGAACATTGATCACATAATCAAAAACTTATTATTATTCCAGTGAACAAATCTGTCATATTTAACTGCTTTTATTGTAAACACATTGCAAAAAAATACCTGAAGGCTCATATACCCTTATTTTCCATACAGACTTTTTTTCCGTGTACTAGTCTTTTTTTGCATATATGCCTATTTTGCATATAGACTTATTTTTGCATATAGACTTATTTTCCATACACTTATTTTTGATGATTTTTTCCATATATACTTGTTTTTCATTTATGCTTAATTTTCATATATGCTTGTTTTCCATATAAACTTATTTTCCATGTGCATATTTTCAGTAGACTTATTTTCCATATATGTTTATTTTTCCACACAGACTTTTTTCCATCTATGCTTATTTTCCATATACTCATTTTCCATATGTGCTTATTTTCCATATACCTATTTTCCATATATGCTTATTTTCCACACAGGTGACCTCTGTACACAGGTTCACGGTTCAAAATTGGTTTTTGAAAAATACCATGCACCAAATATTATTATTATTATTATTATTATTACATTCTCAATAAATTTTTGTATGTCCACTACTGAACAAAATTATAAAATATGTGTATAAGTTGTTCTCTACCAAATTTATGTTCCACACATGATTAGTGTATCCTGCTCACTTTTATCATATAAATTTAATCATAAGACAAAACACTAATCTCACTACTAACTGACAGCTTACATTTGACTGTAAAACAGAGGACAGACTCTTGGGTTGGCCAACTTCTATAAATAAGGCTTAGAAACAGCTGTTCACATTTAAAAACAATATCTGAATTAGCCAGCTGCTCAACTCACCAAGATGAAATGAAAGTCAACTTATGTGAGGCTTGTGATAAATAGGGAATCAAAAGAAGCCCTATACAGCTATTCTTTGTGATACATGAACTAAAACTTTGCCTGCCTTCACAGACACATTTTAAATACCGAATGCATAACCCCTGACCCTAATGAAAAGGCAAATAGATCAAGATATCAAACTATACCTGTCACACTGGCACAAAAGCTGACTTTCATTTCTGCTGTGATAACACAATTACTTTTTCCACCATCCAGCAAATGAATTGCTTCGACCCTCTAAACTACTACGTAACACCATTGAGTTACATTGAGAATGTGAATGGAGTACGGTGAGTACAAGCAAGATAAGAAATGTTTGCACATCAATTCACATGATATTCCTTTATCTGAACAATGCCACTTCCTTAAGAAGCAAAGATTAGTTTGCATACACTGAGCGTTCACTGCAGATATACTCCAGTGACTACTTAAAGCAGTGAGAAAATATTATTTGGTTAGGAAAGCAGGTGACTGTTATATACATGACATTTAGACCAGGTGACCATTCAGACAGGTTTGACTGTACACTTATTTTCCATACATACTTATTTTCCATATATTAATTGTCCATGTTTTTTTTTCCATACATGCTTATTTTGTACATGTTTATTTTCCATATACACTTATTTTTTATATACGTGTGCTTTTATATTCATGCATCCATTTCCAACAAGTTTTATTTCAGTTTATCAAGAGAATTATTACTAAATCGTAGTCATGTTAACATATCAAATTGAATATTCCTAATATTCCTCAGATATTCAAGAAGTAATTAAAAATGCACCAAATACACAAAAACCAACCAAACCATGAACCCAATACACAAAACAACAGGTGAATGGTGTTACCTATTAAAACATTTATCTTGGTAAATTAAAATTGAAACATTTATTTTGTTTGCTGCAATTTGAGTTGAAAAGGTGTGTCAAGTACACAACAAATCTAACAATTTTAAAGCTTAATGGTGTTGATTTATAAGTACAAACTTGGACATGTGGATTTTACAATTTTTTAAATTTAAAGTTCTAAATTTTGTTCTTGAATATCATCTTTTTTATATGCATCTAAAACACGAGTTTCCATTTAGAAGGATCAGCCAACACCAGCAATTAAACAGTAAAATAGGAACAAAGTGCTTTCTGTGGGTCAATTGGTGCAATGGCTACAGCCAGCATGCAAATCATCACAAGTTAACCACAGTTAGCAACCGATCACTTCTTGTTCTTGTGTTTTTAAATCAAATGAGCAACACCTCTAAGTGCTTGTTTGTGACATTTAAGTATAAGACAAACATTTTAACACCACCTTAAAAATTCTAATAAAACTGTAAATATGTCGAATTATAACTTCAAAATCATGTCTGCTGATAATCATCTATACATTCAAAATTTGTGGAAAAAAGAAAATTTCTTGCCAGTCTAGGGACAGCATATGGACTATATCCAGTATGTTTTTTTTTTTTAAATGCCATATGTACTTGCTTATAAGTCAAGTCCAACTGCAAACTGCACAAACCCAGATCTGTCACCCCATAATGCACTGGCATCTCTGGATCTACACAGTTTGTTAGGAGTAATCAGTAGAGCAAACAATATAGATCCTGATCTGCCAGTGCATTATGCGATGGCAGATCATGATCTATGTTGTTTGCCGTTGGACTTGATTCATAAGTGAGTATATACGGTGTACAAATACCTATTGTAAACTAGTACAACACATGAGTCATGGACAGGTAACCAAAAACAAAGTTCAATGTATCTTTCCTGTGTCATCTCAAAAGTGACAATATTTTAATTCTAAATTAAATACTCTAATATGGGAATTGGATGGGCTGTTAACGAAATTCACCTAATATTCACAACAATTATATCACTTTTCAAATAAATCAAATGCTTTATTAAGTACTGTGATATTATATTTCTGAAAATATGGCACATTAGATTTTCTTATGTATTTAACAGTTTTAAAAAAACTTTTCTAAAAACCATAGAATTATGAAATTCTAATTATGCCCAAAGACATGTTAAAAGTAGCCAATCCGGGCTGATCCGATGGTGGGAATTAAACACGCACGCTTCTAGTCCGAGTCCAATACCTAAGCACTGAGACACCACATAGCTCTGCTTTCAATTGGAACAAATTGTAATAAGGTTTATTTCAACCTATCAAAATTTTACTGGCAAAACACTAGAATTCACAGGACAACAAAAGACTAGATAGCATCAAAGTCCTTAAATTTCATAACAACACTTGTTATCCATTAAGACAAATATTGTGAGAACAATTTTTGAACTGAGAGAGAAAAGTATGTACAATTAATGGACCATAATACACAATTATTGTAGTGAAGTATTATGTATATATTCCTCAATGATAACTACTATAACAATTATTAAAGTCAATGTTCCAATACATGAAAACCCAAATGATAGGTTTCAACTTCCAGCAACAATGTGATTAAGTTATCAAAAATCTGTGGTGGTCCCAACTTGGGCCATTAAATATACATACAGTACATTGGTAGTGATGGGAGACATTTTTAAACTTTGTAAATGAAAGATGTTTTGGTAGATAAATATGACAGCTCCATTAGTAACTGAACAATTAAGCTGCTGGTGACTGACTCAGGGCATATCTATGGAATTGTCTATCTCAAAAATGAACAACAGTAACCAGTAAGTGGTCATTGTACACAACTTAGTGGAGAAATGTATCACACCCAGTGTGTACTGTGTGATTCTGCTAACTAGTGGTCATTTCTAGCATTAAGTTGACCTTTTCCCATCTAGGTCAAGTGGTTGCTGTAAAAATATGCTAACAAGGTTTCACAAAATTTTCTAGGTCCAAGTAAGAAACCAATTTAAAATACAAAAATCACTCACATGGCATTCAAATCTAATCATCTACATATACATAGAAATATGCCCACTAAATTTCACTTATTTTGGTAAAGTTGTTTGTTTGTAGGTTTTAATTTGAATCCTGCCATCAGATCAACCCGAGTCAGTTGCCACAGTGTGTCCCCGACTATGGCACACTACTCCAAATGCACTGGCATGATATAAAACCTTCATGTAGCGATATGCCATAAAACATCAACAAACTAACCCAATAGTTCTCAGAGCTGGTTGCTCTGGCAGATTTAGGCAAGTAAATCATAGGTTTTTTTTTGTTTGTTTGTTTTTTTTAGGGGAGGGGGGATAAAGTAATTTTTGTTGTGTAATACTTGCCTACTATTACTGCATTGCTATGTATTTTTCTGGTAATATTTCCCAGTCCAAGGAGATTATTCTCTCTTCTAATTAGTAACTGGAGATATAGAATAGAAAACATGATCCCAGTCTAATACCTTAGCTTACATCCCACAATTGGAATATCATCCTCTGACTTGGACCATGACTGAGGAACCTCAGTGCATGGAGTGAGGAAGGAATTGGCCAATAATAGCAGGTATTACATAATTAAAATTAGTTTTACATCCACAAAAACTTTACTTTATTAGCAGTAATACATTACTGGCCATAATTGGGTTGCTGAATTTGCCAGCCCAGAGTGAGGCTGATAGCCTAAGATAAGCTATCCAAGTGAACTTACCATTGCTATCAGTAGGATGCTCTACTGCATACTGGAGGGTGTCTTGACAATTTGTTGGGCTGAGGCAACTGGGCCCATATCATAAATGCCCTTGCTCTGGTGTTACACTGATCGAAGGTAAAATGATGACAAGTGGAGGCAACACTGCCCAAAGGCAGCTTTCATGACATAATCCAAAGATGAACAATTCAAAAAGGCCTGAGATGCAGCCACAGCCCTGACCTCATCGTTAGTGATGGGAATTGGTCAGAATTTCATAATTGATTTCACACAACTAATTGATAATCAATTATAATTGGTTGCTGAGAGCAAATTTTACTTTTTGTTTGTTATACAGTTATATCTATAGTTCAAAATGTTAAAATGTGCAAACTTTAGGGTTAAGCTTCTGACAATTGATATGTTTCAAACATGACAATGAAAAAAGGAAGCTTAGTTTTGGAAAGATATTTGAAGTACTGTGACACACACAAAAACATATTATTTTATTTACACATTATATAAATACATGCTAAAATTAAGCACAGGATTTCATGAGTATAAAACTTAGGATTTAAAATACTGGATATTGGAATTCCAAGAAAGTTTATATTATCCAAAATAACAGTCATTATCTGAATGCAGTTCTAATATAGTCAGCTTCTGATCCATATCTAATATATTAAAAAAGGATAAAAATGTGTACTCAACTTACAGGACATATTTAAGATTCAGAGAATGTTTTCACTGTGATTTCATCTCCCTTTATTTTAATTGTAGCCATTATAGCATTTGGTATCTTATATGGTGCGTGGGGTATACAGTATATATATGTACTGACATTTTTATTTACCTATGCAAGGGTCTGCATCACACCCTTACAGCACATCATGTACATTAGCTGCTCCATCTTCTAAACATATCATGGATTTAACATTTTACTCACTGTTGATGACTATATTTTTCCAGATTACAAAAGTTTGTGCCAACAGAGCAAGGTATGGTTTGATATTTGTAAGTTATGAAGGGATTAAATAATTCTCAGCCTGACTTGTGCCAGGTCAATATTTTTGGAGATAGAAGGTTAGATACAATTTATATCCTGGAGTCCAAGGCTTGGACACCACTTAAGCATTTACTTTCACCTTTTCAGAAATATAATTCTTTCATAGTGACACCTCTCTTTTTATTTGAAACACTAGTTATTTTAGCAAAGCATGCATATCAAATGACAATGATTTATTCCCTCATATTCTTCTTGGCATGCTTTCAACCAAATGATCTTTAATCGAAAAGTTTGTGTATTATGTCACTTGGATCAGAAGCTGCAAAAAAAAGCAATAGCCTGAAGGGGAAAAAAATCATACCAATTGACAAAAATTCCTCATATTACTGCTATGACCTATTCTAACACCAGACCCTGTCTATCATCCCATAAAAGAGACCTATTTTTTTTCCTTCAGGCTATTTCTTTTTTTCAACATTGAGCTAGCATCAGCCACCTGTGACTATAGCATACTGTTCACACATTAGTTTTTCTAACTTTTGTATGCATACTCATTTAGCACAATTTACACAAAGTTTTAGACACATCGATGTTTTCCTTTGATGCTGGACCATCCTTCACTATTTTCCTGAATTTGAAATAAGTCCAAATGCATGACCAGGCATTTTTCCAGGATAGGACTGCAGTGGTTCATCTGACATTTTTTGGCTAGTCAGGCGAATATACATTTTTTTCAAGACAAAATAAAGCCCATTGAAATTAATTTTTTTAAAACCCACTGCCAACATTTCTGAAAAATAAATCCTGAAGAATTCTTCCAAAAATTTCTCTAACTTGCGAAAGAAAACTATCAAAAATCATTGCTTGCCATAATATGAATCTATAACTGTTCAGATAATAGCGGCTTGTCATAAATGACATCACGTTTACATTTTGAAGCAAACAGCTTGTTTCTAAAACTAATTTCTGCATTTTTTTCATTATTGTTTCTGATTAATCAAACAATTTTTTTGAGCTTGAGCACTTTGTTTTTCATTGCAATTGACTAATTTTTATTATGATCGATGATCAGCCCATCACTACTTATGGGCTTTGATTTTCATGAGATCTCTCTCTCAGTGCGATTGATAAGCTCTTTTAATTGTCTACACAATCCACATTGAGATAGTGGCTGCCGAAATATTAGTTACCTTATCAAGGGAGAAAAAGACGGTTATGACCCTTTCTTTTTTCTTTTGATTTAAATAGACATCAATGTAAAGCTCTAAATGGGCAAAGGAGTTGGTCTTGATCACCTCCAGCACTGGTATGACTGAGACTGGGGATTTCAACAGGAACAGGAGCTACTGAATGTTGCTGATTCTTGGTCAGAAACCCAGGTTGGCAAAGAAAGGAGCCCAAATCAAAGTTACCATTGAACTGTAAGCAACCCTTTTCCACTGACAAAGCATAAATTGTATTCCTTCTCCTCACCAATGCTAAGGAGAGAAGGAAAACTGTCTTTATTGTAAGGGTCTGGAAGGAAATCTTCACTCAAAAATTCATATGGTTTAGATACAGACCAAAGAACATATAAAAGGTTCCACCTTGGCATTAAAGAGTGAGAGACTGGTCAATGGAGTTCAAAGTACCTGATCAATTCTGAAAGATGTGGGTCCAGCCAGTGGAGCCTATAGAAAACTTAAGAGTATTGGAGAGGGTTTTTCTATAGCCCTTAATGGTGGATACTGAGCAATCTGTTTCCTTGAAGAGAAAAAGAAGAAAATTTGCAACTGCAGTCAGTGGGGAGCAGATAGGATCAATACATTTCCCACCACACCAATTACAGAAAATTCTCCTCTTGGCATTGCAAACCTTGGAAGTCAATTGTCTTCTAGGCTGAGTGATGCAAATGGCAACCTTGCTTGAAAACTGGTTCTGGCAGATAGATTGTTTGATATAAGTCAGGCACAAAGGTTGAGAATTTGAGAGGTGCTGTGCAAGAGGGACCTTCTGTGCTGCAACAGCAGATCCCACCTTAGTGGTAATTCCCTGTTATCATCAACCAACAGGTTGAGGAGATAGTCAAACCGCAATTGCTGGGGCCACAGGGGAGCTATCAGGATGAACTTGGAAGTCCTGACTCTGAAGAACCTGGGGGATGATTCTAAAAGGTTGGAAACCATAGGCACACAGTCAATTCCACCTCAAACTGAAGGCATCAACCTCCAGTGTCCACTGGTCTGGCATTGGAGAGACACAAAGAGGGAGCTTGTTGCTCAGCCTTCAAGCTGTCCATCAGAATATTCTTTTACCCAGAATATGATGGATTCTGAGAGTGATCTCCTCCAAAGCTGTCCAGGTTCCAGATGTCCAAGTGAGTGAATGGATCCTGTAGCTGGAGGCTGAAACCAAGGTACAAAGCATAGAATTGGGGATAGAAAACCCCTTCTGCTGTCTGGCCACCAAGTTCTGAGTCAGCTCCCTCAACATCACTGAGTGAGAGCAACAGCAGGTCTGATTTTGGCTGTGCCCCGGACTGCCTCCCCAAACTGGAGAGGATCCTAGTGTCTGATTATACCCGAGGGTTTGGAACAGAGATCTTGGAGAAGGACACTTAGGACATGACTGGAAAACCACCTTACCAAAAGTCATTCTCCTACGTCACCTGAACCATACAGCGGGATGAAGAAGGAAACCACAACAGATGAGAAGGAGCTGACACAATGGGTTCTTCTAGGAACTTGCTTGTGTCCACAATAATTGAAAGTCTGCTGTCCGGTCTTAACCTTCACGGTGAGACAGGACTATTTTGTCTTATCTCCCTCCTGGGTGATGGGGACTTCATGACTGACTCCATCCCCTTCAGTCAATAACAAGGCCAGAGGTGGCAGGAATGATCTATAGCATGCAGAGTCTGCCGATCCATAGAGTCATGGCAAAGTCCTCTATAGTGTCATGGTAGGGAAAGGGGACATGGCTGACTCACCCCAGATGGTGGAAGTCTTTAAACCAAGTTAGGGTTGAATGGGAACATCAAAAAAGGAATGGTATTGACCAAATCCCTTCCCCTACATGGGTCATCAAAACTCAAGCCCATTCCCCGTAGGGATTGAATGAAAACAGAGAAAGGCAGGTTATCAAACTGCTCCCATGGTGGGAGCTGACATTTTCATACCATATGTCAGTTATCTCACCCCCCTTCTCCCTATAGAAGCAGGCAACTTCTGTACCACAGACACCTCCAATTATGGGAGCTGGCAACTTCCCAAAATCAGGAAGTGTCATAGACCCCTCCTGGGAATGGAGGGTTTCTTTCAGTGATGAAGAGGAAGAACCAGGTCCTTCTTCCTGGCCATATAGGCAATGTGACTTTCTGCCATGTCCCATACCATATCAGGCCAAAGACAACAAATTAGAAAAATGTCCATACATACACATGCAGTGCATGCTAAGCAGGTGGGGAGGTGTCCCACATGGTCTTTTTAAGACCACATTTACATACACTTAGGGCATTATTGAATGCTTAAATAAAATATAAGATTTTTAGATACAACAAAATAAACCAGAACAACAATTGGGTAGAAAATACTTATTCTAACTCTGGTTTCTAATTGAGGGATTAAAAACAAGAAGCACCTCTTTGCTAGCAAAGTACTAAAAACCTTCAAATTCAATTATATGGGACACAGATACATGAAAATAATTTTTTAAAAATGACTGGGGAGAAGATAACAAATACAACACAAAAAAGGATATGATTGACAGTATGATTGACAGTAGAAATGCCAAAAGATGACTTAAATGATGAAACATTTAGCGCCCAAGAGACACATGTAGACATGCATTAAGTCCAAGAGACACATGTAGACATGCATTAAGTCCAAGAGACACATGTAGACATGCATTAAGTCCAAGAGACACATGTAGACATGCATTAAGTCCAAGAGACACATGTAGACATGCATTAAGTCCAAGAGACACATGCAGACATGCTTTAAGTCCAAGAGACACATGTAGACATGCATTAAGTCCAAGAGACACATGTAGACATGCATTAAGTCCAAGAGACACATGTAGACATGCATTAAGTCCAAGGAAAAGAAGGATGATCTTCTGATTGTTGGACATCAACTAAGGTATCCCCTGGAATGTTGTTTTTTATTCGAGAACTCCAATTTCTACTTGGAGGAGAAAATAATCTCCTTGGACTGGGGAATAGTGCCAGTATAAGATATACCAACGCAATAATAGCAGGTAATATATTACTGCTATTAAATTATCCAACTAACGGCACTTAGGGAATACCCTGGATAAGTCTTGTGGGTAAGGATTGACTCCGGGGTCAATGTTAGTTGTATATATATATTTCATTATCAGCAAGTCTATATATGGTTATAGGCTTGAGATCTCGATAGTTTCCTAGAGATGAACCTGAGGCTAAGTCCCTAGGGGGTAGATAAAGACTAGAGCACGATCTAGCGGTCCCTGTCTGACATGTAATGACATCTGGGTATTTATCACATATGCCAATTCTCAGACATTTGAGACAAACAACTAAAGACTTATTTAAAATTTATGTAAAATCACCAATATCCCCTAGCTCCACTCCAATGAATAAAATCAAATTTCTAAAAGTGCAGGCACAATCTACACCCAAAGGATTATCACTGACCCAAGTTTCATGTGCCTAGCTTTAATGGTGTAGGAGGAGTTTAATGACATTAAATACATATGTACCTACATACCTATGTATGGACTGTATCATAACAGCCCTATACCTCTTTTGAAAAAGAGGGGTTAATAAAAATGTAACTAAACCAAAGCTCATGCCAACTTAAAGGTAAAATAAATAGATACTCCTTTTAATATGGGTACATGTTTTTACAATATTTTAAAACACTAATTTGTTCACCCTATAAGCTTAAGTTCTTATTAAGAGATCAATTTCTATGGTGACCTGTTTCAACATAAAGCACAGAAATGATTAGGACTTTGCATTGCATCTCTCCCTATAATTATCATATTTATTCACTAAATCCAACAAGCCGCGCAATTTATAGGTACTGGGAACTAAATTTACCTATAATTTATGATCAGCAGTAAATTAAGAAAACAAGCTGCCTATGGCTCCATTTCACAAGTCAGAACAACCAAGTCACAGACATATGAGGCAAATCATTTGTTATGTATACATGATAATGACACTGAACACTTGGATACTGTAATTATGTTGAAACCCAAGTTCCGTTTATAATTGCCATTAGAGAATATAATATTCAAAATACACATTTAAACTGCAGTAGATTATAAAATTGATTCAGTATGAACCTTAGAAGAACAATATAATATGAATTCTTATTTAATTACATAAATTGAAAGGAAACAATATCTACCAAAAGTTTCAGATGATAAAGGGCTTAAATATGAAAAAACAGTAAATGTAAGAAATAATTACGAACAAGAATCGTAGAGTTATTATTGAATGACTACATAATTTACCCTGAAGTAGCCCCATGAAAGAAGTGGAGTAAGCAGAGTAAACAGTGGTTGAACATGCAAACTTGAAAGCCAACCCACTTCCAAAGGTCAACAGGCTGTGTCCTGCACTGACAGATGATAGGCCCAGTCTATGGTAGGAATCTGTGAATACCAATCAAACATTCAACTGGAGCCATAGATACATCACAATTAAATACTATAAAAGCAAACATGAAACATTAGATATTTTTTACAGAATAGTTGACTAGTGGAACTAAAACCATTGGATTCTTGTTGATGGAAATCAATGACAAAGAATGACAATGTACAAATACAATAAAAATCAATGACAAAGAATAACAATGTACCAATACAATATATATCTGACATATATGTTTCAGAATTTGTTTTCTTACTCTGCAGGCAAGACAGGCTCTGCAGATCACAGTTTCACTTGCCAATACATTATCATGTACCCAGTAAACCCTCCCAAAATGGCCCCATTCCTTTAACAACCTCTCATATCCAGCCAGGGTCTGATTTTCCCTTTATCTCCATTTTATCTACACATTTAACCTCCTTAAAAGTAACAATCCTTTGGTGTCACTGCAGAAAAATGGGAATAATTTTACATTAAAGATACAAATAAAAACTAGCCAATGATTTTTGTGGAAAGCATGCTTGTAAAATTGTGACTGAGGTATTCAGGTTAATTCCTTGTACAACTGATGACTTTTGTACTGAACCAACACTACCACCAACCCCTCTTTTTTACATTCATTTTTGACAGCAAAGAGCTATTTTGAATATTTTCCTGCGACAAGGAGTTTCAAAGAATCAGTATGTGCCTTATGTATGATTAAAGTTCACTGGTATAATAACAAATTAACATACTTCTCATCACCCCTTAACCATCTCGATTTTGAGATACTTACCACTGTAGCAGACATACATAAATGCGTAAGCCAAGTCGCCTGTTCATTTGCAGCCCAAGTTATGCATTTGATCTCCAATTTAACTGTGACATGCAGTCACCAAGCAAGCCAATCCATTTTCAAGCCTAACTCAAAGTAAATGTAAACCATATTACAGATTTATCTTCTGTGTAAATTTATAAACACTAGGCTTATGCTAATTAGGCTCATGCTTTCTACCTTAAAAATTATGGGGGTGTCAAAATATGAAACTATCCAGTGAGACCTACCTCAGCCAGGGTCTGATTTTCCCTGTATCTCCATTTTATCTACACATTTAACCTCCTTAAAAGCAACAATTCTTCCCAGGCCAAATTTTATCTACACATTTAATCACCTTAAAAGCAACAATTCTTCCCCAGCCAAATTTTATCCTGTTGGTGGCTCTTGGAGCAGTTGCAATTGATACAGCTTTCATGCACCTTACCATGTTACTGTAACAAAAGGTGATAACTGTCTTATTACCTGATAATACAGGTGAGATAATTGATCCACACCCTCAGTTTACATATATAAGCATGTAATCATATCAAATAATCTAGATACAAGTTATTGACATTCCATTTCAGTTCTCTAGTAAACAAAGTTATCTGGAACTTCTATAAATTTAATAGAGATGTATGCTGAAGCTGTGAAACTGCTATCACACCATCTATCCCCTTTGACTGATAATAGAACTTATGTTTCACTTTTTCTGATCCCTTATATTCACACAGCATCAGACTACAATTTATAAAAAAACAAGTCATTTATGTCAAAATTAAAGTAATATTCCAGCTAAAACTAAAAAAATGTAGGATGCTGATGTGGGCAAATGAGTGTGGTTAAACAACTGGCACCTTGCACAATTTACAGGGCAAACCATCATAAAAAGATGATAAAAAATACAGAAAAAAAAATCAATTACTTTATTATGATTAAAATGTTTAAAACAAGACTTTTGATTTCATTATCAAATAATTTCATTGCTACTGCGGTAAAGAAATGCGTAGGACCAGACTACATTGTGGTGCAATATAGCAACACCTATCTGTAATATTACAAATCTTCCTTGGCTCAGTGGATAATTAGTAATACAACAGTTGTCAACATCATCATCATCAGCTGGTAAAGGAGACTGGAATCTAAATCTTGATTACTTGTTGTCTTTTGTGAAGTAACTATAACTGTGAATTATGTTCTCAACTTTAGCATACGCTTGAGTAGAATGATGGATTTGTTTGGTGTTTGAAACATCTGCAACTATATCATACATAAAGATTTCATTCACAATTTTCTTGGGAAGTTATTTCTTAAAACTTTCATATGTAGACATTTGTTACCACAATTCTACATCCACACTCAAGATGAGTATGACAGCCATTGCACAAACTTCTTTTAATACAAATAAATAATAAGCTGAGAAAACATCCAATTGTATCTTCTGGTTGACTATACAATACAAATACCAAAAGATCAGAACAAAACCTGCTGAGATTGCTCTTTGGACAATGTGGGGAGTTATGAAAAATTGGAGAGGGCCTCATGAAAGAAACAGAAGGGGCACAATGAAAAGATAGAGATGCACTTGGGAATAAAGGCACTGGAAAGTATAGCTGATGTGAATCTATCAAACAAAGAGAACTCTCTCTTTCTGCATTATCCAACAAAAAACTACCTCCAAATTTTGTGAAGTCCTTGTTTATCTCTTGTAAAAAAAAAAAATCTACTTTTTTTTAATAACAAATATATATTAAATTTATGTCCAAGTCAAGAAAGAATTTAAGAAAACATTTAAAGTCTATTTTTACTGATATTAACTGAGAAATTTGGTGAGTTTGAAAGCCCTGTACACTAAATAAATAACTCTTGCAAACATCAGAATCAGAACATATCTTTAGAAGAATCCAAATGTGCCATTCATAGTCTAAATTCTTAACCCTTAAAGTGCTATGTAGTTTTGTAGCACAAGATTTCACAGTGCTAAATTGTTTGAGAAAGAAATATGAAAATTGCACTCTACTATTAAATTGCATGTATTTTAACTACTGTACATAACAAATACACAAACCCTACATGAAAAATAATTATTAAAGTCTGAACTTTACTATAAGCATCAAATCACATATGTAACTTTATTATATTTGCAGGTGCAAATACAGGTAAAATAACACATTAATTTTGTATTTCATCTGTATTTTTGTTTTGTTTTTTTAATGAAAAATTTCAAATTTGTCTAAAAAATTCTCTATTCCTTAAGGACTCATCCATATATATGTATGTCTGTTACAACTTTATATCCAAGTTGTGAAAATCACAGGTGTAGAATAGGTAACAGTTATTGAACATCCAGTCAAGGAACATCATAAGTAAGTTTACACTCCCTAAAGTCTGTAATAAATGTTCACAAAGCTTTGCAGTTTTTCTTATTTTTTCTAGTACATGTATATGTCTGTCATCTAATGTCCACTTATGAGCTTACCAAGACAGTCAACTATCAAGTTCATTACCCATTCATGTGTTACTTGCTTAGAATATTAAGAAATATATCCCAACTCGTTTGTGTGGCTTAAGTATGGGATTTTTATCACATATTGAGCTGCCCAGTAAAAATCAAATTTAACTTCACAACCCTTCACGTACCCATATGTGTAAACAGTTGCTTACCTGAAAAGCAACATATGCCGCAACAAGCACTACAAGACATCTACCGGCAGCATGATTTATGGTGTGACAAGCACTTTAAGGGTTAACTCATTAACCCCTAGCGTCACATTTATGCGTCATGAGGTTGTACCTTACTTCCAAGCTCTGTAACATCTTTCTACTCGCATTAAAAAATACAGCGAAAAAAGGTAATTTTTGAGACCCAATTTTTTTTTAGGCCAAAAATTGCCACTTTCGGAATCGAAGTTTGTGTACAAATTTTAGACCTTTTGGCCTTAGATCTAAAGCAGACAGGTCTAAACTGCACACGGACAGATGAACCTTTGCAAAAAGTAGGATAAGTTTCAGATTTTGAGTAAAAAGGGGCCAGGACAAAAAAATCAGGGGGCCAATATGAAAAAAATAAAAAAATTTAAAAAAAACTATTACCCTTCTGCACATGTGCGAGCATAATAGCCAATCAAAAACAAAGTTTCTGATACACCTAAGCATCTGGCTAAATGAAAAACTTTCTTAAGCAGATTTGTTTTGCTGCATTCAGAAGTAACCCCAAGAATGCGTTTTCTACCCCCATTTCAGGCAAAAATTAAAATAATCTCCTGGGGTTAATGAGTTAATAGGGGCTACTGATGCATGGTTTTGTATTCACTGGGCTAAGCATTTTATTATTATTGTATATTTACTGGCTGCAGCACTGTTAAGTATAAAATGTAAAAATCGTTAAAGTTGAACATATTGCTGTTGAAACCTGAATATGTACAAAATGTGAAATTGCCAAAATCCATCTCTTTACAGTCAATATCAAGGTGCAGTGCAAGGCCAGACCTCAGAAATGTAAAACAGGCAATTGTGTTTGCTTTTAAAACTTTCTCAAATTTTGATTTGAAATCTTTTGAAATTGCAACATATTTAAAACTCTGCAAGTTGAGAATTTACAAAAAAACTTTATGACATCTATCAATGGTAATAATAAAGCAATCATTAACCTCCTAACAGGGACCCCTTTTTTATAAAGCAATCATTAACCTCTAACATGGACCCCATTTTTACAAAGCAATCATTAACCTCCTAACAGGGACCCCATTTTTATAAAGCAATCATTAACCTCCTAACATGGACCCCATTTTTATAAAGCAATCATTAACCTCCTAACAGGGACCCCATTTTTATAAAGCAATCATTAACCTCCTAACAGGGACCCCTTTTTTATAAAGCAATCATTAACCTCCTAACAGGGACCCCATTTTATAAAGAAATCATTAACCTCCTAACAGGGACCCCTTTTTATAAAGCAATCATTAACCTCCTAACAGGGACCCCATTTTTATAAAGCAATCATTAACCTCCTAACAGGGACCCATTTTTATAAAGCAATCATTAACCTCCTAACAGGGACCCCTTTTTATAAAGAAATCATTAACCTCCTAACAGGGACCCCTTTTTATAAAGCAATCATTAACCTCCTAACAGGGACCCATTTTTATAAAGCAATCATTAACCTCCTAAAAGGGACCCCTTTTTATAAAGCAATCATTAACCTCCTAACAGGGACCCCTTTTTATAAAGCAATCATTAACCTCCTAACAGAGACCCCATTTTATAAAGCATGCCTTTTATTTAACTAAGTACAAACACATTAGCTTTGAAGTTAATCAGGGTATGGACAGACATATGGATGGACTTGCACATGGACACTAAAATGATTGCTATGTCGAGCTTCCACCTCCTAAAATCCACCTATTTTCTAACAGGTTCAATGAGAAAATATTGTAAAAGAGTAAACTACTGAGCATGCATTAAGTGTATAAGTACAAGTACATGAGTATAAGTACATGTACAAATGAACAAGTACATGCATTCAGTGTACAAGTACAAGTGTGTAAATGTACAAGTGTGTGAAAGCACATGTACAACTAAAAGTGTATAAAGTACAAGTACATGCATTCAGTGTATAAATACAAGTGTATAAGCCAATGTACAAGTGTGTGAAAGCACATGTACAAGTAAAAGTGTACAAGTATATGTATTCAGTGTACAAGTACAAGTGTATAAGCCAATGTACAAGTGTGTGAAAGTACATGTACAAGTAAAAGTGTATAAGTATATGTATTCAGTGTATAAGTACAAAAATAATTTACATACCTATTACTCAAATTTCAGAAAAATCATTAATTTCTTTTAATTAATCTGATTCACAAGACAATAAAGGTTAGGGACAAGTAATAATTTACACAAAAGTAGGCTTTTTCCAGTACACTTGCTAAGCAAATATTGTGAACTTAAGCTTTTCTGTCAAACACTTGACAAACTGACAGACCATTTTTCTCATTCAAAGTCAGCAGATAAACACTATTAGGTCTGAAAGTAATAGGATTTAAATTTTTAATCTTTTCTTTCACATTTCTCGCATTTTCTTAAAAATATACATTTTGCCTTTCTTTCATGTTCCTCACCATCATTAAAAATACATATTTTGCCTTTTCTTTGATGTTCAACACCATCATTAAATATCTGATACCACAGTTGCATCCACATTGCCACTGATCCAATGCACAAGGCCACTTGATACTGCTAGTGTAACTTGATGATATAAATGTGTAGCACGATGCATGCACAGTAATCTCTGCTTCATTTGATACATCTCAACCAATCTCCAAACTCAGAGTTCTGAAAAGGAAAATGTAATAATAGAAAGGGTATCTTTTTAGAAAAATTTAAATCACAGACTCTGGTAATAAAGGATTCTAACATTATAAAAGCAAAATTCTCAAAATTTATCAATGGGGATGCTGTTGCACATTGAATTTCATAGGCCATACTGTTGTGTTGTCATTACTGTCTGCAACAACAAAACTTTAAAATGTAAAATGTAATTTAAAAAATCTGAAAAGCAGTTGATCAATCTTGGATATTTAAAAAAAAATATGAAAACCCAAATATTCCGGTATTTAGTAAATATCTGAGCTGCTGTAGACACCTGGAGGTCTAATAAAACTAGCAATCCATATTTTCTTTTGGGCTTCTAAATTACTTTAGAATGTTTCTGAACTTTTAATTTCAAAATTATCTAAATTATTACCAGTCTTAAACTCAAAATGTTGGGAATTGAAGCAACTCTATTACATCTATTCCTACTGCAGGCTGATGGATGTAGAATCGGCTCATTGTATCCCCAGCATGTCATAAGAGTCAACTAATGAAGGCAACATGATTGCCATGGTATGTGTTACAACTGATTTTTTTGTTTTTTTGTCTTTCTTTCTGGGGAATTTTTGCAACATCTTCATTTTTATGTTTTGTCTCATGTTGTATATTTACATCTTGTTGGCGGGGTTTGTCTTGTGGATTTTGGCAAGGTTTTTGCCTTTACCATTTTACTCAAGTACCTAGCTTTTGCTCTGCGCTACATAGTCAGAATTGTGCTGATGTGCCATTATACATACATACATACATACATACATACATACATACAGTAAAAGATTGATTATCTGGATGCCAATTATCCGGACTATTTGCTCATATCGACAACTACCATGTCCCCAATGTTTTTACTTATTACAATAAACACGTATCTACAATGAAACTTATTTGTCGATCACAATGCCAACAGAGTAACAGAAATGGGAAAGGAACACAATCGAACATAATCTCATAGAATTATAATTACAATGGCAATATGAATAAATAAATTATCTTTTATGCCTGATTGTCGCCAAGTGAGTGCCGCAATAAAAATATTTAATTTCTCATACAGATATCCCAAGCTAATCAAGCATGGTTAAAGACTCATAACATGTCTGATCAAAGATTTTCTGTAGTCCAAGCCAAAGTAATAACTGTCATTCAATGTTCAATGGCGACTTAGTGGGTGATAAAAGTTAATCACCTACCAGTGTGAATAGACTCTCTATCAGCTGAGTTTAACTTAATCAAAGCCCTCTGACACTTGTGTTCACAAGAACACACATAAAATGACCATCCATCACACCTATGTTATCATTCCATCATGGATATTCAAAGTAGATCTCAGGTATGTGTAAAGCACAAATGTAAAATCTTATGAGTTTTAGTATTAATTAAAACATCTTAATTTTTTTTCTTCTACTTTTTCTTCCCCTAAACCATGTCAAATGTCTACAAACTTAATATTTACTTACCAGTAGTTACTGATATATATACAGTCAAACATACAATTATTAGACCCATTTAATCCAAACACTTCTAATCACAGTTCTACTCTTTCAACCAAAATTCCATCATCCAGGCAACCAATCATCCAGATGAAATCCATGTCCCTAATGGGTCTGGATAATTGATGTTTTACTGTATATACACAGATACATACATACATACATACATACATACATACATACATACATACATACATACATACATACATACATACATACATACATACATACATACATACATACATACATACATACATACATACATACATACATCATAATGATAATGAAGCAATCAATAGTTTCTTAAAATCCACAATACAAGGTAACTGTGCTCTACCTATTATCAAAAATATTTACCACTTGAGAAATCAAGTTTAAAGCTAAGTATGTATTCAGTGTAAAATTCAATAAGTTTACAAATGTTTTACTAATCTCACATAAACTTCTTTAATGTCTTCAATTTTAGCAAATTCACAGACATAAAAAAGTAAATGTTTAGGGACATGCAATAATTCAGACTTTAGACTTGTTCCAGTTGTAAGTTTGCTTATCAATTTACCAAAGACAAAACACATTAACAGTCCACCATGCTTTTTCATTCGGAAAAAGAACATTAAATGTAAAAGTGATAGGATTAAAATTTTCTTTCTCAATTGTCATTAAAATTAGAAACCACATAAAAAAAATGATTTTTCATTTCTTTCATGTTCCTAACCCTGCATTAAAAATTTTAAACTAAAGTTGCATTTACAATGCTACCAATCCAAAGCACTATGTCCACCAAATACTGCTGAACAAGGTAACCTGATGATAACAAACACATAGCACGAGGACACCCCTGCTCCACAACTGACACTCTCATCTCAATTTCATACTTCTCAGCTGGTCTCCAAACTCTTTCTGAGTTCTGATATGTAAAATTAACAAGTAAATTATCACAATTATGTGATTATGTGATACCGGGAATACAAATCAGACACATTTTCTAGTTATCTGTAAGACACAAGCTACTGATAATGGCTGAATTAAAAACTACAAGCAAACTCCTAAAAGAATATTAAAGTCGTTTTACAGACGAACTCCACCTGGCGACCTTGATTCACAAAAATACAAGATTTCACTTTCTCTGCAAGAAGGAAATGGCCCAAGTTGAAGGTTATTTTATTACTACAGCCTCTGGTCACCTTAAGCAGACACTTAGACATTAAAATACCGTACATACTCGCGTATAAACCAAGTCCAAATGCAAACAACATAGACCATGATCTGCCATCACATAATGCACCTGCATATCAGGGTCTATGTTGTTTGTTCTACTGATTAGTCCTTACAAACTGCATAGATCCAGATCTGCCGGCGCATTATGCGATGACAGATCTGGGTCTATGCAGTTAGCAGTTGGTATTGGCTTATACGCGAGTACATAGAATTAAAAAAAATACTAAAAGTCTACAACAAAGGATTGTCCCTATGCTTTTCTCAGTTATTACTAACCACTACAACCCCCATCACATACATATTCGTAAGTGTCCCCATTACTCCAGGCTCTGCCCTCAGTGGGCAGATCAAAATTTAAAAACTGCTATGCACATCAAGAGACCACCCCAATGATATCACAAAGTTGATGTCTCCATCTTAAATGGTGCTGGAAGAGTTATGCAATATGACAACTTAATTCACTACACATTTCATATGCAACAAGAATTTCGGTAAAACACATATCCCCCCACTTCTAAACTTTGTCCAAAAGACCCCCCAAATCTGTGCCTCTAGGGCAGTGCTCCAGCAGGGAATTTTTTTTTACATGGAAAGCAATAGCAGCACCTTTTATGATAGGGGCACTTGTATACATGAAGTGGCACTGCCGATGATTTTAGAATGTCATCTGTATTTTTAAGTAAACTCAGCCAAAAGAACAATACATCAGATAAATATAAAAATAAATATATGGAAGTTATTGAGAATATCAATTTTAATGACATATTTTAGTTATCCTGAAAGAGGCTGATGGAAGAGCCCTAGAATGCAGAATGGAAGGTTGGAAGGGGCACTGAAGGCCAAGGGGAAGGCATTAAAGCCAAGAAGAAAGGGGGGGGGGGGGTCAAGCTGGAGCACTGTAGTGTTAAGTCCCATGGGGTAAGAACAGACCCAGAAACCAATGTTATTTGAATATTTGAATTCATTATTTTGTGCCCATTAAGTAGTAAGTATATTTATTGGGTGGGGATTTCAATAGTTTTTAACATATGACCCAGGGGCCACAACTGTACACATGCATCAATTCTCAAACATGATGGTCTCATATTTTGGAAGCAAGTTGAAATTTTGTGCAAAACCACTCCAAGCCCCTGCCCCACTCCAGGGGCTGCATCGAAAATTTATTAATTTATAGAGCATATAAAACAGGCCAAGAACTTTATTTCAAAAAGCAAATCTCTATATAAAACTGTAGAGTCATCAGTGTTTCATATAGTTCAGACCAGGACAAATGTTCTGAAGCTTGTCCAAAATTCAGGACAATCCAGAAAATTTCAGTTCATGTTAGTGAATGATGACATTTATCTGCTGTCACATAATGCACCAGCAAATCAGGGTCTATGCAGTTTGTTAGGAGTAATCAGTAGAACATGCAACACAGACTCTGGTCTGCTGGTGCATTATGTGATGGCAATTCAGGGTCTATGCAGTTTGTTAGGAGTAATCAGTAGAACATGCAACACAGACTCTGGTCTGCTGGTGCATTATGTGATGGCAATTCAGGGTCTATGTTGTTTGGAGTTGGACTCAACCTATAAGTAAGAACAGATGGTACATCTTACTATACCTTATTAGACCCAGCATTCTCACAGGCACTTTATCATTTATGAATTTTATAAATAACGTATTAGAATTTAGGAAAGAAAAAGACTAGAAACCAGCAACTGTAAGAATTTTGTTAAATACCATGTTTACAATCATATATGTAAACATTGTAAAATATACATGTACTACCATTTTCCCTATATCTTGGATATTTGATATGGAATATGCTTAAATGTAATAGGCATTCCTGATAAAACACTGAAATTCTAAAACCACAAATCTACAGACAACCTGTAATCATATTCCAAGCCTTCAAGTCTTTAGGCCAAAATACAAATTGTGCGGTTCTGGTAATGGTGTGGAAAAAAAATTGGACTGGAAGGTCAGTACTAATTTTTTGTTTTTAGTTCCTTTTTTTGTATAAAGGTCGTGTTAGTTCATGTCGCAGTTTCCATTCGGATGTGAAAGATGGGCAAAGTCAGTAGACTTTTCTTGTGTTGTAGTTGTAGGGTCAGGGACATGAAAATTGGGTAGGTCAGGTTACCGGAACCACATTTTTTTTTTGGCTTTGTTTTGAACCATGTAGCACAACATTCCAATCGCATGCACCCACCCACAGATGGGCAGAATCACATATTCCCCATCTTAACTTCCAAACGCACTGGGATAATTACATATCTGCCAAAGTGTGTCCTTTCTGCTCCAAGCTCCACCCCAAGAGGACGGCTTAAAATTCTGAAACCATTGTACACATAGAGACCACCCCTAATCATATCACAAAATTTGAAGTCTTTATCTTGAACAGAATTGGAGGAGTTTGGCAACATTATGGAGACATACATGGTCAGGATTGCATAATCATACCTTTTCTTTGAAAAGTCTGGGAAAATCAAAATTAAAGAACTGCCATTTATAGAGATTCTGAGCATAACTATTCCTTAAGTGTACATTCTTGTTAACTTGGGGAGCTGAGATAACTCAATTGGTAGAGTGTCAGATTCATAATCCAAGAGTTCCAGGTCAGCCCAGGTCTATTGCCTTTGAGTGTCATTGGGAAAGGCACTTAGCTCCCATTTCCTCAGCATGATATAGCCAATAATGTGTTAAAAGTGGGGTTAAAACCAAAACAAACTTGTCGTTAAGTTCAGTGGCAGCACTGGGAGGGGGTGGCAATTGTTCCCGGGTGCCAGGCAAAGGGGGGTGCCATCAGGATTTTTTTTTTTTGGCAGCTAGTATTTTCATAGTATTTCACCTCACCTTAGTGTAATGGGGGCTTAGATGGGGGTGGGGTGGAAGTTGGCAACTAACATAAAAACTATTCTCTGTGGCAAAGTAGGGGCACCACTAAAGAACAATCCACTAAAGAACAATGCCGCTGGGTGCTCGGTAGTGACGCCACTAAAGAACATTGCCCCCGTGTGCCTCAAACAATCATGCCACCACTGGTTAAGTTCATTTAGTACTTGTTCATGCCATATAAA
This sequence comes from Margaritifera margaritifera, assembly GCA_029931535.1. Lineage (NCBI taxonomy): Eukaryota > Metazoa > Mollusca > Bivalvia > Unionida > Margaritiferidae > Margaritifera > Margaritifera margaritifera. The sequence continues at coordinate 666,993 of JAQPZY010001630.1, read as the reverse complement.
CTCGCTTATAGGCAGAGTCTAAGAGCAAACTGCACAGAACCAGATCTGCCAAAGTATAATGCGCCAGCAGATCTGGGTCTATGCAGTTTGTTAGGAGTAGTATAACATAGACCCTAATCTGCCAAGTGCATTATGCGATGGCAGTTGCAGTTGGACTCGATTTATATGCAAGTATACTGGCATACCGTGTTCTCACAGTACTAAAGAAACGAATTACAAATAAAAGACAATAATTTACCTGCTGATGAAAGTTGCCCTATTTATTTATTTATCATTTATCTCCAATCCTCTATTCTGGAAATATTGTAAATGATGCTAATTTTGCAATAAACAATGTCCAATAGAACATACTGTGTGTACCGCAATATAAAACTAGATTTCATATTCGCATGGCAAATGATGTAATTGCTCTCATATTTTCAGAGATTTACTGAATTGGCTCACAATAGCTATGGTGAATGTGTGGTGTCAAATCCTTTGAGCACTGCGGAGGGAGAGCCCATTAGGCTAATTTGCATAGGTAAAGTACACTAAGTGGAACAACCCAATTTGTCTGAAGTACATCAAACAGATGCGTGTTGAAAAATAAATGTTATTACACATCACTGACTGCATTGAATGAGAATGTTGAAGCCATCTTTAATAAAGTTTGTGATCAGCGGCAACGTTTCTTTGAAGTAGGATTTTTACTCCATATATAAAATTCAAACCACGATTATTTCGGTAGGTTGAACAACAGCACCATTCAATCTCTAATGCATTGTTGCACCTAGGATCCAAAGGTCAGGGGATACTGCATCCCTCACCGTCCAGAGTTGGGGTACACACAACATTTTAAAGGGACACAGGAAAATTTTAGTACATAATGCACTAAAAGTGCTAAAAAAAATGAGATAATCTTATTTGCTTCTACAGTTTTGCCACCTTAACTTTCTCATATTTTCATTGGACATTTACATGATTGCAATAAACGTTTTATGGTGTGATCAAATAACCTGAAATGAACTGCATCATATAATTATAATACTCTAAAAGTATTAAATAATTAATCAAATGACAAATTGTGTATTTGAATAAATTAGTACCTTGTTTCATTAATTCAGACTGAGAATAAATTAAATCTTCACTGCCATAGGTGTGACTTTAACCTCGAAAATATGTTACAATAGTGGTGGTCAAAGACTAGCAACTCTTCCGACTACCACAAATCTTGAATGTTTTCATTGGCAGATTCATTGCTTTTAAATGGATATTCATTGCCATCTTACAGGTTTTATCACTTTTAGCGATGTTGGCCATTGCTTGCGCCAACATAGACGTGGATGCCCATTCGCAAAGGAATAGTGTATACATATTTGTGAATACAAATATCACTTGCATTACCGTCAAACCAACTACTGAACTATTGAAAGCAGCAAAGACTGCATGTAATTAAAACTTCATTCCACTGTCAAATGGATTTAAAAGACAGTAACTTGGTGTATTTTTGTATTTAATGTATGTGAGGTTGTGACCAATTTTGTGGTGATGTTATTTGACAATGCTAAGTCTATCATTTTTTTGTTTTTTTAAAAGTATATTACATACTTCAGAGAAAACAGATTGTATTTTCTTTTGTTCAGATTTGAATTTCCAGTCATTTGCAATAGGCTAATTTGAAAAGATAGCTTATTCTCATTTGGATAACGTCATTTTGGGGGGGTCATGCACACTTACCCCCCTTGGGACCTAAAAACACACTTTTTGAGTCTCAAAAAAACCCAACCTTGTCTGGAAATATGGCAAGTATGGAAAACCCACTTTGGGAATTTATACAATGGGATAGCCAATGTAAATATTTGGTTTTAATTATGTGGGGTACTTATCCAACGTAAGAAAATTTAAACTTGAAATGTATATTCACTACAGACTTTTTCGTTTCAGTATTATTTCATAATGAACATATAAGACATTGAATCTATTATAATAAAATATGTATCCATTCACCAGTCTATTTTTAAATTTCTCCCTCTGTCTCACTATCGGTCTCTCTCTTAGTCTATTCATTCGTGTATTTATATGGTAAAGAACAAGCAAGCAGTACTGTAAGTGCACATAGAATTAACGGATTTTTTTTTCATTTTTAATTTATTTATTTTTTTATTTAAAAAACATGGAGACGCTATAAACTAATAATATCCATACCTTGACCGAACTGGCACATTTCGGTCATATGCCACGTGACTTTTTAGTCGGTGTCACGAACCATGGACGCCATTTCCGGAAATAAGTAAACTTACACAAGCTCGGAAAAACGGGAATTCTGAACTAATGTACATGAATGCCAAAATTTTTTAACAATGATTAAATGAAGTGGATATAGTTGACGTCGGCGGAAGAAGATACCATCAGTAAGAGGAAAAAAGAGTTCATTTTAAAAAAAATATATTTTCTGTTTTAGTACAAAGAACTTCTATCTGTCTATCAAGTTCTAACCAAACGAAAAAAAAATTGACTACATTATAGCCTATTTTTCGTTCTAATTTATGTATTTCTATATTTCCACGTTTTGCAGAATCACATCTACTGTGAATATGAATGTGCAAAATATTAGCAGTTACTAGACACAAGCACCCAAATATTGTAAGTCAAAGTACATGACACACAACACTATCACAACAGAATTAAGCTAAGCGTATGATTGATCTCAATAACACAAGCTCGAATCTAGGGTTCTGTTTCATGCTGAAAATCATAAGGCACATCCGGTGATACGTCGATCCAACTTGTTAGCATACTATGACATGTTCCTGATGATTGAGAGTGGAATAATAGATATGCCGAAGCAAACCACGAGTACTATATGGAAGAAAAAGACAAAATTTAAAATGATGGTGAATACGACAAGTCTAAACAAACGTTCATCATCATGTAGTTATAGGGTAACTATTTATTTGAATCGGCCATACATCAAATACATGCCGATAAAACAAACTTTAGATGGGCAACTGCTGAACAAACTGTCGAAATGATAATGCCTGCTTCGGAAGCCATAACAACTGTTACAACGCCTTGCACGCTTTCTGCAAAGACGGCAACCGTTGGGTACACGTGTAGTACGACTCTGATGGATTTGCCCCCTAATTTATCAGAAAATTACTTTAAAGTTATAGCAATCACGTTAAAATCCAGGCAGCAAGGATGCACATATTTGAGCGAAGGGCACTTGGAGAATGCGAAACGTTTTAGGGCGATAAACACGTAACTCAGCTATCGGCCAGGCGCCATAGGAGTTATCAAAAAAGCGATAAACCACGGCAGGGTGCATTTTATTCTTTTCATTACCTTTTTAGATAATGGGAAATGACAAGAAAGAAAGAAACAGGCAACAGAATAGAAAGAGAGACAAAGAACAATACTTATGATTTACCTATATACTGTATTGCAAAGTTTAAGATTGTAGATACAACTTTCGTCAATAAACACCCGATTTCACTCTCTTCCTTGTTGATTTTAATTATTATTAAATGTGATTTTACCATTTATTTCAATGAAATTTGTTACCGACGTCAGCACCCACCCCGCCTACTATATCGTGCTTATGTGCATCTACATAACAGAGTAGCCAGTATTCTGACGTCTACCAAACCAGATCCTCACACCTTTAAAAATATATATTGCAAACAAAACAGTGACATGTGGGGTTGCATAAGCAAATAGAAGGTAAGTGTAAAGGGCCAATGTATTATACAAAAAACGAAAATAACAAAATTCTGAAAGGTCCTGATCATGTGGACTTGCATACACAGAGAAAAATGATTTATGTTTGTAACTCAACTCTGTGACTATATATATGTTTTATTTATTTGAAAATATTTAAACTTTTAATATCATTTACCAATAATGACCTGCAGTATATTTATGGACAATATTAAGTGTGGGGGTTGTTTGTTTTTTTTTTTTTTTTTTTTTTGTTTTTTGTTTTTTGTTTTTTTTTGGGGGGGGGTCTGTGTATTTATTAAAATTCATTTTTCTTCAAGTGCTTTTTACTTTTTCATTTTAAACATATGAGTAAAAATTTTAGTATTAAAAATATTAGTTTTGGTCCTGCTGATATAATACATAATTCGTTGATTTTACTCTAAAAATGACCATAAACCTGGGCATTCATATTACCAGAACTTATCGCTATATCCTGACAACAATATGGTCATTTTTATTTGTATTATAGTCTTCCCTTACTTGGAAAATAATTATCTAATCCAAATAAGCTTTGAAATTTTCATATCTCTAAAATAATTGTATATATAATTTTTAATTTCTATCCATGGAATAAAATCAAGCAACGAAAATATGTTGTTCACAAATCACCGCTGGCAAGTAGCTTCACCGGTTTTTCATGTTCGGGCTCATTGCTAACGTTGATTCACTCCGTACGAAATACCAAAAGAGCTATATAAAAACTTCAAAGATGACGCTCTAGCACCTGAAAAACGTATACCTATTCTGGATGATTTTTCTGAACTTCAAAGAATATTTGTAGAATTTTAAAAAGCACAAAGCCAACAGTACCAAACTATTATGCTCACTGAAATAAAAATACGTCAGTCACTCTATAAATCTGAAGGATTATATACAGTTAGGTATAAAGTTTTATATACAGTTAGGTATAAAACTGAAAAAGATACAGAGTTGTCATTTTCAAACAACAAACACGGTTTAAATCCTATTTAGAACGGAATACAAGTTTGAGACAAAAAAGCCACATAAGAATTTGAGAAGAACTTCTTTAATTGATGAGCAAGTCTGTATTCGGGAAACAGATGTGGAATTTGAGCAAAAGACCAACTGTTAAATTATGTAGGAGTGGAAAGAGAGTTTCCTAATTTAAAAAAAAAATGTATCTGTTATTCACTAGCAGAACAATTATTGCAGAAGATTTGGTCTTAGTTACCACACAATTTTAAAAAAAAAAAACAAACAACAGCAAAACAAACAAAAGAATCAAATTAGCCAAACCAACATAAGGTGGATTTAGAATGCTGGAGTTATCGAAGTGGTTGATGTACGAATTTTATTACAGCTAGCTACATTTTATGACATTGATGACTATCCAAAACGGCAATGTGTTTGATATCCAAAAGGGCAACGTGTTTGATATCCAAAAGGGCAACGTGTTTGATATCCAAAAATATGAATAATAGATACCAAGCGTTTTCAAAGACGAACTAAACAGCACAGTTGTTAAATAATTCTGCAGGCAAGGATCAAAACACCTTCAGTGCACCTCGCCGCAAACGATGAAGGCAGACGGTAAAACAACAGCAAGTTATAGTTGAAAGAACTAATGAACTATCCTGAAGTGGACCAGTATACATTATAAATAAAAACCCCGATGAAAAAGTCTAAAATGGGTTATCCACAGCCTTAATTCCTAACTATGAATAAAGAAATGAAGACAAAACATTTGATGAAAAAGAAAACAATGAGATGAAAATTAGCTTGTAAATGAATGATATTTACCCGATACCGATTTGCTACACATTTTAAAGGAAATGTTTAGAAATGTGTCAAACGAATAAATATCAGCTACTGTTTGCACGCAGTTAAAACAGCCTTTGTTGGCCTACCAAGCTTTGTTCTATAAACACGGATGTAATATTTTGCGTGAAACATTGCTAAACTCAATGAATAACATGGAAAATGTCGAAGGAAAAAAATAGGATTAACCCGATCAAAATATTGTCGCAAAGACAAACGAGTCATTTAGTACAGTGACATTTAGGACATGGAGCAAAATCAATCCCCATCAAACAGATTTTACAACCCACATCACCCCGTCTCCCAAAATATTTGTTTAGTATTCTTCCCTTTTTAATACAAACTTTCAATATATCTCGTAATAAATGTATGTGATGATCCCTTTATTGTGTCGTTGTACATGAGAATTCCTGTCGCACTCTGTCAGATTAAAGTGAAAGCTGTCTATTGTTCCAGGACTTTCATATACAAATAGAAATTTAAAGTTAAAGCTGTCTAGTGTTCCAGGACTTTCATACAAATTGAAATTTAAAGTTAAAGCTATCTAGTGTTCCAGGACTTTCATAAACAATACTACTAGATTTTACAAAATATTATGTGAGATTTAAGTAAATTTCGCGAGATCTTAAAAAAGATACCATCACAAATTGCATATAAATATCACGACCGGGTGCATTCTATAACGAAATCTATCATAATTTGGTGCATTCTATAATTAAATCTATCACAGCTAGTTGCTTTCTATAACGAAATCTATCACGACATGGTGTATTCTATAATGAAATATATCACGACATGGTGTATTCTATAACAAAATCTATCACGACATGGTGTATTCTATAATGAAATATACCACGACCAGATGGATGCATTCTATAATGAAATATATCACGACCAGATGGATGCATTCTATAAAGGAACTTATCACGACTAGATGTATCCTATAAATAAACCTATCACTACTAGGTACATTATATAACGAAATTTATCATGCCTAGGTGCATTATATAACTTTATCCTATCACGACTAGGTATGTTCTATAAATAAACTATCACGACTAGGTGCATTATATATAAAAAAAAAATTAAAAAAATATCACGACTAGGAGCATTCTGATACAAAGTTTATCACGATTAGATGCATTTTATTGAAAAATCCATCACGACCTGGTGCATTCTATCAAGAAAACCTATCACGACTAGGTGTATTCTTTAAAGAAACCTATCACGACTAGGTGCATTCTTTAAAGAAACCTATCACGACCTGGTGCATTCTATCAAGAAAACCTTTCACGACTAGGTCTATTCTTTAAAGAAACATATCACGACTAGGTATATTTTATAACGAAACCTATCACTACTAGGTGCATTATGCAAGGAAACATAACACGACTATGTGAATTCTATATAAAAAAAAACTTCGACGACTAGGTGCGTTCTGTAACGAAATCTATCAAGACTAGGTATACTCTATATAGAAACCTATCACAACTAGGTATATTCTATAAAACAAAATCGGCAACTAGGTGCAGTCTATAACGAAAGCTATCACCACTAGGTGCATTTTATAACGGAACCTATCACGACTAGGTACATTATAATTTTTTTTTTTTTTTAGATACCAGAACTAGGTGCATTCTATACATTAAAAAAAAATCACAACTAAGGTGCATTTTATAACAAAAGCCATCACAACTTGATGGATTCTATAACGAAATATATCACGACCAGGTGCATCCTATAAAAAAAAATCACCAACTAGGTGCATTCTATTAAAAAAAGCTATCACGACTAGGTGCATTTTATATTTTTTTTAAAAAAAATATTTATTCTGTAACGAGACCTATCACAACTAGGTGCGTTCTGTAACGAAATCTGTCACCACTAAATGCATTCTATAAAAAAAAACTATCACGACTAGGTGCATTCTATAAAGAAAACTTTACTTATGGAATAAAGGATGCTATTTTAGGTTCAATAATTATAATATGGCATTTAGTAATGACGATAAAATCGTCATACAAGATGAATTATTATTTCCAATAAAATTTTACTATGGTCTTAATTTGAAAATCTAAAATATTTCAATCCATAATTTTTGTACATGCTTTCTTTGAATAGCCACTATATAGTCAATAGTGTGATGACATGCCGTTAAACCATGTACATACGTGCATACATACATACGTACATACTGTCAAAAAAGCTTCAAAAAGAAATAAAAAAGACAAAGATTACGATGACAATGATGATGACGTCATTGATGATAAAAGTATTCTATCATTATCACCGAAGAGCAGCGGAGTTGATAGGATATAGGAATTCACGTTATAAGGGAGTTAATTTGTGCTACTTTTTTCTTTAAACCTGTAAATATTAGCTCCCCTTCACTTGATTGTCCCTTCTTTATAAGAAACGAGTGTGAGGGCTGATTATCATTTGATGCTATAAGATTGTTTATGGGGATTTAAGAGATCGTAGTCACCATCATAAACTAATCACTGTCATTAGTTTTATGTGGGGAATAGTAAGAGTACTATTACAGGGTTGATGCGGGACGTTCCTAGTATTTTACAATGAAGTATACAGACAGAGATTTCCTCCAACAACTCACCACCCACCCCTACCCCTTTGCAGGTCTGGAGATGTAGAATAGGCCCTATGCGCACACCTGCATATAGGGAGAGGCGACTAATAGAGGTAACCTGTTTCTCGTTGAATCGTGATTATCTTAAAACTGAGAAGGTCTTTTACTTTTTTGATCTTGCTGTTTAAATATTTTACTTTTTCTGCCTTGTCTTTGTTTTGTGTGTTGTTTTGTGGTGGTGGTTGTGGTTGTGTGTGTGTGTGTGTGGGGGGGGCAATGCGACATATTTATCTTTTGTCTCATAGTGCATATTTACTTTTGGTTGGATGGGTTTGTCTTCCTGGAAATTTTGGCAATGCTTTTGGCCTTCCTATTTTTCTCCCTAGCTTTTACACGGCACTCAATAACCAGGATTGTGCTGATGTGCCGTTGAACCCCATACATACAAACATACACACATACATACATATGTTCTGAAACCGTATATATTTCGAATTTCATAAATGGGTTTGATTTTAAATGTGTGAGCTTATATGTCAAGAGTTAGATATATGCTAACCACTTGGACATGCCAGAAGGTTTCTTTCTTTCTTTGTGTGTGTGTGGAAAGGGGGGGGGGGGGGTAATAACAATGGCATACTATTAATCTAATTATGACTAAGACAAACACACTGCTCACAGTATTAGCAACACATTGCATAAAGTACTATTAAAAATGTTGGCTGAAAATTAAACGCTAACAACACATGAATTAAGGCAGGGATGCCCTTTTTGTGTATTAAGGACTTAGATATAAATGGTAAAATCTCCTGTATTGCCAATGCCAAACTCATTACTGATAAAATCGACATTGATTCCAGTCAGGTTTCCTCAGAGAGATATACTAATACTAATATTAAACTCGGTGAACACTTTAAAACAATTACTACATAAAGCCAGAAGCTTACGAAAAACTGCAATAGTACACATTTATTGCTAAAAGCTCCATAAAATGGACAGATACTTAAATTCCAATAAAAATTGCACCTTCTTACTCAGATTAGAATCAGCTTCCACCGATTAGAAATATAAACCGGCGATGTAAGAAGTAGAAATCGCCAGATAAATGAAATAGAAACAGGCAAATATAGGAAATGGAAACAACCAAATATACGAAATGGAAACCAGCAAATATAGGAAAACTGAAATAGAATATGCAAATCTTGTAAAATAGAACTAGAGGATGAACTTTATATTTTAACCAGATCCCCTCTCTTCAACAAACACGGTGCCTATATCTATAAAAAATGTATATAGCGACTTTCATAAGTTAAATGATTTAGAAAAAAAATATTTATAACAGATTGTCTGGTTTTTGTTGCATCAATTGTTGGAGAATTTGTATATTTGATGTCCTGTATTAGAGAAACAGCAGCACGATGAAACGTTTGCTCAAAAGCAAATAGTCGGTATGATGATCCATCGCATTGTGTCGAAGATGGCAACAAAATGATTATAGAATTGTCCGACAAGAAAATGTAGAAAACTCTGCTCTACAAACTGGCATTTTTCATTAACACAGATGTGATACAAATGCAAGGCATATGCAAGCATAAATTTTCACAGCCAAAGACTTTCCTGTAGTGAAGATGCTTATAAATGAATTTGTCAAAGTGAATTGAAATACGAAAGAAGCAGAAGATACTGAAAATATAGACGAATCAAGTGAATCAGCAAAAACGAGAATTGAAAAACTCCCTCTACTGACTCTGAGGATTAAACCTGATTTGAAGATTCCCAAAAGACGCTTGGGAAAAAACAAATACATGCATATATTCATATATACTGTTAAAGAAGCTTTTAGAGTAATAAAGAAAGAAAGAAAAGATGATGATAATAATGACGAGGACTATGATAAAAGTAGTCTATCACTATCGCCAAAGATCAGAGTTGTTTGGTTATAGGGCAGTTATATTGCAAGAAGTTAATTTCTGTTAATTTTTCTACAAACCTGTAATTGTTAGATCCCCTTTACTTGATTCTTGCTCCGTAATCAGATATGTGTGTTCGGGTTGATTATCATTTGATGTTATAAGATTGTTTATGGGGATTTAAGAGATCGTAGACACCATCATAAACTAGTCACTGTCATTAGTTTTATGTGATGAATAGTAAGAGTTCTATTACAGGTTTGATGCGGGACGTTCCTAGTATTTTACAATGAAGAATACAGATAAAGATTTCATCCAAACACTCATCACCCACCCCTGCCCCTTTGTAGGTTCGGATGTGTAGAATACGCTCTACACACACTCCTGCACACGGTGAGAGGCGACTAACGGAAGTAACCTGTTTGTCATAGAATCGTGATTATGTTAAAAGTGAGAAGGTCTTGTACTTTTTTAAAAAGTTCTGTTTATACAACAACAAAAATTTTTTAATCTTGCTGTTTAAGGGTTTTACTTTTTTGCCTTGTCTTTATTTTGTGTGCTTTTTGTGGAGGACGGTGTCGTTGCAACATATTTATCTTTTGTCCCATAGTGCATATTTACTTTTGGTTGGATGGGTTTGTCTTCCTGGAAATTTTGACAACACTTTTGGCCTTCCTATTTTCCTCCCTAACTTTTACACGGCACTCTATAGTCAGGATTGTACTGATGTGCAGTTGAACCCCAAAATATTCATACATATGTTCTGAAACCGTATATATTTCGAATCTGATCATAAATGGGTTTGATTTTAAATGTGTGAGCGTATATGTCAAGAGTTAGATATATGCTAACCACTTGGACATGCCAGAAGGTTTCTTTCTTTCTTTGTGTGTGTGTTGGGGGGGGGGGGATAGTAACAATGGCATACTATTAATCTAATTATGACTAAGACAAACACACTGCTCACAGTATTAGCAACACATTGCATAAAGTACTATTAAAAATGTTGGCTGAAAATTAAACGCGAACAACACATGAATTAAGGCAGGGATGCCCTTTTGTGTATTAAGGACTTAGATATAAATGGTAACATATTCTGGATTGCCAATGCCAAACTCATTACTGATAAAATCGACATTGATTCCAGTCAGGTTTCCTCAGATAGATAGACTAATACTAAAATTAAACTCGATGAAAACTTTAATACAATTACCTCAGAAAGCCAGAAGCTTACGAAAAACTGCAATAGTACAAATTTATTATTAAAAGCTCTATAAAATGGACAGATTCTTAAACTCCATTAAAAATTGCAACTTTCCTCCGTATTCTTACCCAGATTAGAATCAGCTTCCACCGATTAGAAATAGAAACCGGCAGATATAGAAAAATTGAACGATAAAATAGAAAAGTAAAATCTTGTAAACCAGAGGTAGACTATGAACTTTATGTTTTAACGAAATACCCTTTCCTCAACAAACAAATCCGGTTCCGTGAACCTGATTTGAATGCCCTCTCCTCAACAAACAAATTCCGAGAGCCAAATGCCCTATCCTCAACAAAGACAGTGCCGATATAACAAAAATTAAATGTATAAACAGAATTTCATAAGTTAAATGTATATAGAGAATTTCATAAGTTAAATGATTTAGAAAAAAACAAAAAACAATATAACAAGCTGTCTGGTTTTTGTCGCATCAATTGTTGGAGAAAATTTGCATTTGAGACGTTATGTACGAAAGGAACAACAGCACACTGAAGCCTTTGCGCAGAGACAAATAGTCGGTGTGATGATCCATTGCTCTGCATGGCGGATGTAAAAAAAAATAATGGTAGAATCATCCACCATGAAACGTAGAAATCCCTCTGGTATACAAAATGACATTCTTCATTAAGACCTGTATGATACAAATGCAAGGCAACTGCAAAGATAAAGTTTCACAACCAAAGACTTTCTTGCAGTGAAGATGCTTATGAATGAATTTGTCAATGTGAATGGAAAGACGGAAGAAGCAGAAGATGCTGAAAATATAGATGAATCAAATGAATTAGCAAAAACGGGAATTGAAGGAAAAAAAACGCTACCGAGTCTGAGGATGAAACCTGATTTGAAAGCTCACAAGAGATGTAGTGAAGAAAATAAATGTATACATTGAAACATACTGTCAAAGAAGCTTTTAGAGTAATAAAGAAAGAAATAAAAGATGATGATAATGATGATGACGATGAGGACAAAAGTAGTATATCACTATCGCCAAAGATCAGAGATGTTAGGTTATAAAGCAGTTTTGTTGTAAGGGAGTTAACTTGTGCTGACTTTTCTACAAACCTATAATTGGTAGCTCCCCTTCACTTGATTATTGCTTCTTTATAAGATATGTGCGTTCCGTGTTGATTATCACTTGATGCTATAAGATTGTTTGTGGGGATGTACGAGATCTTGCTGTTTAAGGGTTTTACTTTTCTGCCTTGTCTTTGTTTTGTGTGTTTTTTCTTTGTGTGTGTTGGGGGGCGGCGGGGCGTTGCAACGTATTTATCTTTTGTTTCATAGTGGATATTTACTTTTGGTTGGATGGATTTATCTTCCCTTAATTTTGGCAATACTTTTGGCTTTCCTATTTTCCTCCCAAACTTTTACACGGCAATCTATACCCAGGATTGTGCTGATGTGCCGTTGAACTCCAAAACATTTATACATATGTTCTGATCATAAATGGATTTTATTTTAAATGTATAAGCGCATATGTTAAGATGTGTATATGTATAATTGCTAACCACTTCGACATGTGTGTAGGTTCCATTCTTTGTTTATGTTGCCTTTTTTTAAGTAAAAATGGCATACTATTATTCAAATTATGACTAAGGTAAACACACTTCTCGCAGTATTAGTAACACTTAGCATAAAGTACTTATTAAAAATGTTGGTTGAAAATTAAACGCTAACAACACAATTAAGGGATGCTCTTTTGTGTAAATGGTAAAACCTACTGGACTGTCAATGTCAAATTCATTACTGATACAATCTATATTGTTTCCAGTGAAGTTTCCTCAGATAGATGGATTCTTAAACAAACCTAAAACAAAAAATACTAAAATTAAATTAGATGAACACTTTTTTAACAAAATTACTTTAGAAAGCCAGTAACTTACGAAAAACTGCAATAGTACAAATTTATTACTAAAACTCTATAAAAATGGACAGATACTTAAACTCCATTAAAAATTGCAACTTCCTCCGTATTCTTACTCAGTTTAGAATCAGCTTAGCAGCAGGGGGGAGGGGGGGGGGCAAACCGACCATTTTTTGTCGCGACCTCATTTTGGGAAATCGACGCTTCTACAAAAATGGTCGATTTGTGAAATCGACACTTCTATCAAAAAACAGGGGTCCGTCAACTGAAAAAAAGTAGCTCACCCAGAGTGCGGGCAGGTAAACCAAGTAGGATTACTCAGCGATGAGATATGTAATTTAAATCGGCATTTTATTAATAATAATGAGTGATTCTGCGCTAACCATGGAATCTCATACAGCTAAACTGGCACGACAACGACTAGATGCGATTAAGAAATATCTTCCTGTTCGTGATTCTGTCAAACAGCAACTACAACAACGTCAGGAAGCTCAAGTGGAATTTACAGAGGGTACAGAGCAGTTATTTAAACCAATTGTCGAACCAACCAAAAAATTGTTGCAGCAACTAAGGCAACACGAAAAACTCTTGAGACATTACCCGCTGACATTGCTGATCGTTTTCAACCCCAACCTGAAGTTCAACCGCTGCTAAAAGAAAAAGTTAACATAATGGAAAAATTTACTGAGGATGGTATTGCTACCATCAGGAGTAGTCCAGAGGAAATGACTTATGTTGCATCAAAGTTTGGGTGGAGGGATAAAGCCTATTATGTAAAACCTGAATATATTAATAGTTTAAGATCTTGCAAAAACTGGGTTAAAGATGTATATCGCGTTGCACGTGGTATTCAACAAATCCGAGGGGAGGAAGAAAACGATGCATTTATCATCTTTAATAGAGTAGTAGAGGAATTTGAATCAAAGGAAATAAAAAAGAGAAGGGTAAAACAAAAGGAAATGAAGGCTCAACTTGAAAAAACAGCAAAAGAAAGGATAAAAAGGGGCGTACAAACTCGATCTGAAAAAAAGAAAGAAGCAGCTAAGTTAAAAAAATTACTGACTGATTCGGAACCATGGACAGAATCTATTGAGGAAGAAGAAGACTACGATCTGACATTTGACAGATTACATCCTACGGAGGGAAAGGGTTACAAGATAACTCGTAGGAAACAAAAACCTCTAGACAACGATAATAATATCTATCATCGACTCTGTCCCGATAACGTTCTTGCCGATGTTGATCGACTAGAAATTCTGATTGGTGGAAGACGAGCCGGCAACAATTCCCCTGAAATTATTAACGAAGCAGCTGCGATATGCCAGCGATTATTCACAGGTGCTATCATGGATATTGGCGTTTATCGGGTATTGATCGATGAAATTACTGACGATTACTATAGTGATTAGTCACAATTAGATCCGCGGTAATAAAAAATAACATGATCATACACAATGCTCAACGTGGACCAATCATGGTTAGGGTGATAAACTCACGATCGCCAGTATATAAAGCTACTTACGGAGATGGACTTGGTGATGTTGTTCAAGGACTATTTAGAACGATAGCTCCAAAAGCGATCCCGATTGCAAAACAACTAGGAATGAAAGCTATCGATGTTGTTCGTGATAAGGGTATTGGCGTTGCTGGTGATGTTGCTGGTAAACCATTCTCAGCAATCAGAGACAGACTTACACGATTAATACGACGAAGACCGCAGGTAAAACTACCCAGCACCGAGGTAATGCCAGCAGCTGTCAGTAAAGTAATAAACCAAGTTGCAAATGCGCGATTGAAAGAATTAGCCGGAAATGCGAGTATTTCTAACGATGAATCTCAGAATGTTACTGCGAATTTGATAGCGGGTAGTGGTCTAACTCGTCGTCGATATTAGACAACTGTGATTATAATAAAATGTTCAAGCGTGTATCTGATCCTGCATTTGACATGGACGCACCTATCCTCAAAGACGAATCTGTACGTGACCATCAGTATTATTCTTACGAAGCACGAGAACCAAACCAACGCGGGAGAATTGAATTACAAGTCCAAGATACATCTAGATATTTTTTACCCGCGGAGGCATTCATTGAAGTTCAGGGTAGACTTTTGAAACACGATGATACTGCATATGCACCAGGTGTGCAATGTGGGTTTGTTAACAATGGTATTATGACATTATTCAACAGTGCACGATACATCATTGACGGTAGAGAGATCGAGGTGTGCCACGACAATATTGACATTGCCACAACAATTATCGGGTTGGCCAGATACAGCGATGATTATTCACGGTCTGCTGGTCCATCAATGATGTTCGCAAAGGATATTACTGACCACCCCGATTATAGGTCATTTCTCAAGGTACAAGTACCACGGGATACCGCTACTGAACCGCAACCAGCTGGAATGATAGCTAGACCTGAGGCTGCTATTTCGGTACTAAAGGATGCTAATTCAGATTTCAACTTAGGATTCGCAGCACGTAAAAATCAAATTAACGCTGAGGGGAGATTTAGTTGTGCAATTCCATTATCGCATATCTTCGGTTTCTGTAGGAATGTTAGAAAGGTTATATTCGGAGCCAAACATACAATCGCACTGGTGAGAAGGGGGCGCTGACAATGATGCAATATGGCGTTCCGCTGCTGCTGATGCTGGTAAAATAACATTGACAAGACTCGCATTGTGGATGCCAACGATGACACCGTCAATTACCGAAGAACAACGACTGCTCGCATTCATGGATCGCGGTGGTAAATCAACATTGTCGTGGCTGACGATGACCACAGACTCAATCACGAGTACAACTGTTGGTACCTTCGCATGGCAGATCGCATCACAACAGGGAGTTTCAGCACCACGGCATATATTCATAGCTTTTCAGGATTCCAGGCGAGTTGATTCCCAGACATACAACCCGATGGTGTTGACAATATCCAAGTGAGCGAAGTTTCTCTGAGAATAAACGGACATCAGGAACCATCTGAAGAAGTGTTATTGGATTTTGTTAATAATCATGTTGCACGTGCGTATCATCGTTTGATGACATTTATGGGACGTGATCAGAATGTTGATTCTGGTTTGCAGATATCTCAGCGCGATTTTGCAACGCTATATCCGATCTATTACTTCTCACTGGAACATTTGGACTTGTTCAGACAATCAGTCGTTGATATACATTTCCGAGCTCGCGTAGGTGCACTGCCTGCTGCTGATATTGCCTACAGAGCCATTGCTGTAATACTATCAGACAAAACAATGCTACTCGAAGGCGTCGGCGGGCGAATGAGAGTCGTTGATGCTCCAGTCGAGAACATATAAAAAAAAATACATCGAAAAATCTGCAAGCAGATTCAATTGGATAATTTATAATATCGTATAAATGTCATATCATCATGTTAATGTTACTTTGAGACCTGGTCAGATTAAAAAACTGCAATCTGCGGCAAAAAATAAATGTGGAACAACGATATTGCTGAAATCAACGGCCGCAGACACCGGCCCAAATAAACTATCATTGACTGAACGTCAGATGAAACGTTTCAACGACGCTAAGAAATCAAAAACTGGTATACGACTTGATATCTCCGCAGCTGCGATTAACGATATGTCAGCAATCGGTGGTATATTTCCATTTCTTGCAGCTATACCAGCATTAATCGCAGCTGCAGCCCCAGCTCTTGCAAAAGCAGCCGCACTTGGCGCTGTTGGGACAGCTGCTGGAATGGCACTAAAAAAGGCAACAGGTCATGGAATACGACGCAATGACCACGGACGCCGGCGTTCAAAAACATCCAAAAAAAAAGGGCGGACCATAAGTGGTCTGGGTCTAAGATTACCAGGAACCAGATCAGGTTGGGGTCTAAGATTACCAGGAACCAATCTAGGTCGCCGTCTAAGATTACCAGGAACATAATTCCTATGTCTAATTTTGATTTACTTGATGCTGTACAACAATTAAATATTAAAAATTTCAGAGGTATTTTCATGCGAGATCAACTACCAAGGCGACCAAACAACGTTGAAACTGGTATCATTAATCTTGATTCCACGAGTGGTCCAGGTACTCACTGGGTTGCTTATGCGATTGATCCACATAGTGTTATCTATTTTGATTCATATGGGCTAGCACCACCAGTAGAATTTTTGAAATACATTCATCCGCGTGTTCCGTGGTATTCAACGTTACCGACACAAACAACAACAGATATACCAATATGTGGTCCAGAAGTACTTGCTGTTCTTGAAGCAATATCAAAGTCTCGTAGTCAGCTATCTCCTTCACCACCGCTACATAAAGTCGTACATGAATATACGGCCGGTAAAGTCAACCATGCGCGACTGTTAGAAACAGGCTCAGGTTTATAATGGTTGATATTTACGGAAGATCCAAACGCAGACCAGGTCCACAAACCACTGATGATTTATCAAAATACGTGACTCATGACGAGCTTGATGATCTTATGAACTTGACCGGGGTCGACCGGGATGAAGTTGTTGTTTTTCAGGATCAACATGGGCGGCTAAAGACGAGTAATATCAGGTGGGTTGAGATTATCCGACGGGTTTTAGGTGCTGTCGCAGACAACATACCTGTATTTACTGATGACGGAAGAATCAGAGACTCCAGTATATCAATCACAACGATCAGAGATCAGATCAACGGAGTGCGAGCACTCTGCGTTGCTAAAACAGGTGATACAATGACGGGTGAACTCAACATGAACGGAAATCAAATTGTTCTTCTGAGAGAACCAGAATCAGACGATAACGCTGCAACGAAGAAATACGTAGATGAACATGATTCCAGTCATAGCACCACACTAGACAAGTTGCTAGCCGAGTATGATAGTCACGTAGGAATGTTTATTAATTTTCGCAGAAATATAAATAAAGTCACTGAGGATTTCTTTGGAAATCCCAAGGTGGTCACCTTAAAGCTAGTTGATATTTATAGTGATCTTGCCAAAATCAAAGCAAACGTGGAAAATATCAACAAATTACAAGAGAGAACAGAACGCGAACGTCCCTTCCGTGTACATATGGTAAAATCTGGATCAGCAACATGGTCAAAACAAAATAACACTATCAAACATACCGCAGAAGATACTGGCGTGTACAGGCTCTCAGTGTTTAGCGCTGCGAAATTTAGTATATTTACTACATACCCATGGCGTCATTCAACCGATACATTTCCGGAATCAGTGTCAATTGTGCTAAATCAAAATGCCGAGGAAATATTTATATTGGATCCAGAAGATAAAGATTTAAACGCAGCGTTGTACTGGTGGTGTTTGGAATTCGTTGCAGCAACACCACAATTAATTATCTGAATCTGGAAAATTCGTCTTAGACAGATTTGTGTTAGTATAAAATGCCATCGTTGAATGTCCAGGGGGCATCGCGGCCACAAGTTTGATCTGGATGATCGTACACAATTTTACAGGTATAATCAAGTAAGTGCATGGCAGGCATCATTGAAAAATATCATCGACGGTTACATGATAAAACAAAAGAAGTATAGTAGACGTATCGTTGTTATCGATAATGTGGTTTACGCGGTATCCGCAGTGGTTGCTGGAACAATGACGTTAATCGGTACGTTGTCAGCGATCTCGATCGCCGCCCCCGCCATCTGAATTGGCGTTACTATTTTCGTCGGCGTATTTGGTGTTCTTAATATTATTGCAAAGCGACTGTCAACCTGTGCGGTTAATAAACTACACGAATATACAACGCTGCTATCAAATGCAACGAATGCACATGCGCAGATGTCATCGCTAATATCAAAAAGTTTAAACGATGGAGTTATATCAGATGATGAGTTTAATGCAATCAGTGCTGTTTATCATGACGTGTGCAGGTTATTTAGAATCTGTGTAGATAATAATGACAGCGGATCAGGAGATAATAACATTGTTAAGACAGATTTCTGCTAATACTACTCCGTCGACAACTACGATGATATCAGCGGTGTCAACGCAACCAGAATTTGATATTATTTTTCCTACGCCGATAACTTCCCCGAATCTACCGAGTAAATCGAGTTTAGAGATCGCATTGGCACAATTACGAGTGTATTATTATTGGCCAAACATCAGATCAAAATCATTTGGTGGATTGGATGCCAATAATTCACTGGTATTTTCATACAAAAACAACGCTGATGGTACGCCTGACTGGAACGTTGTTAGTATTCCAACGGGAGCTTATCAGATTGAGCAAATCAACGATGAATTTCAGCGGCGAATCAAGTCAATTACAGGAAAGGAATCCAAAATTGCAATAACGGTCCACGAATCAACACTCAGTGCTGCCATTGAAATATCCACACGGGATTATGCCGTTGATATATATCAATCGTCGATCAGAACCGTATTGGGATGGCCTGACACACCACCGGTTCATGTTGAACCACCAGAACCAAAGAGACCTGATTATTCGACAGACATCAAAAAGTTTATAGAAACTCCTGAGTATCAAATAATATCAACATGGATTGAATCTGAAATCCCCCACTTCGTACTTATTTTAAATTACGACTCCCCATTGGTGATGGACGCCTCTATTTTAGCTGAAACAAAAGATATCTCCGCGGACCTGGTTATTAATACAATTAATGAGGAATATAACGTGTATATAACTAATCTAGAAAAATTATCTGAGAAATACCTGTCTGAATATCCGAATTATAATTTACCGCAAAAAATTATAACGATAATCCAGCATTTGAACATGGTGATCGCTAACGTAGAGGGATTTCAGGGCAGGACGATAGGTATGATTAGCCCCCCCCCCCCCCTCTATTCCCAATCATAGGAAATAAATTTCTCGAATACTTTAAGATAACCAAAGATGATTTACCTACATTCAAGATACCCGGTCTTGACCTCGATGAAAAGAAAAAGAAACTCAAATCGATGATCGATGATCACTTTGATAAAATCCAAGCCGCATGGAACGTAATAGCACCTCCACCAACGATTCTGCGGCATAACAACGGTGTTGGTGATCGATCGGGCAATCACATATCGCCAGGTATAGTCAATATTACGTCAACGATTTCTATAAACCTTGTATGTGACGCTGTACATGGAAGTTATCAAGCGGGTCTATCAAAGACAGATTCACTGAAATCCAAACAAGCTCAACAAAGTTACATTCTTTATAGCTTTTCCCCGGAAGTACCTCCTGGTAGTTTGATTGTATCAGTACCGGTTAATCCCGTTTATCTACGATGTCATAATCCGTCATTGTCGCGCATACACTTTTCACTGGTTGATCAAGATAATAACTTGCTGGATTTACGCGGTGAAGAATTAACAGTGAGTTTGTATGTGCACGGGCGTGAGCGATCGAGATCGTAATGTCCAGGGACATCAACCACGTGAATGGGTACTCTGAGTACAACTTCGTAAATGATTTAGTGATGTAATCATCGTCTCTCTTTTTTCAACAAAAAAAATATTTTTTTTAACTCGTTGGTGTGCGTGCACGGTGTGTACACACACACTGTCCAGGGACATCGTCAGCGTGTAAACACGCCGCGATCGATATCACTTACGGGCCATAAGTTTTTTTAACTGTCTTACACGCTCACTTATAACTTTTTTTGCTTCATATTCTTGAGACAACTCTGATCTAACTTTCTCTATTGCGTTTGCAAGTGGAACAAACTCAGCAATTATTTTATCATCCCGATCATCCAAAGGATGATTCACCGGTAAACCGGCTAACGACGTTGTCATTGCCTGTTGCAACAGTTTTATAAATCGATATTCTGCAGCTAGTGTATACCTACCTTCCTCACGTCGTTGTTGCAATATTTCAAAATAATTTATAATTCTTTCTGTATTTGCTAGCGAATCAGTAAGTTGAATACCCGGAGTGCTAGCACTCGAATCTGCGGAAAATAATTCACACTGTTGTAATTTTTCAATCGCAGAAATAATCGGATTAATATTTTCTTGGTTCATATAAATAATAAAAATATTTCTTTGAATAACCGATTTTTTAAAAAAAATATTTACAACATCTATTTACAATTACATCCTATGTGAACCCCTAGAGTGTCATTAGAAGGTTCAGAGGGTTAGATAAATATATACAATGGTACAGATTATATGGCGTGAATACATCCCCATATGAACCCTTAGAGTGTCATTAACATTCTAGAAGGTTCAGAGGGTTAGATAAATATATACAATGGTACAGATTATATGGAGTGAATACATCCCCATATGAACCCCTAGAGTGTCAAATTAACATTCTAGCAGGTCCAGAGGATGATTCAGATATTAGATAAATATATACAATGATACAGATTATGTGGTGTGAATACATCCCCATATGAACCCCTAGAGTGTCATTAACATTCTAGAAGGTCCAGGGGGTTCGATGAATATATACATTGGTTACATCCCCATATGAACCCCTAGAGTGTAATTAACATTCTAGAAGGTCCAGAGAATGTGTACAGACGTTAGATAAATATATACAATGGTAATGGTAATGTGGCTGATGATACAATGGTAATGGTAATGTGGCTGATGTGTTTGATGAATATATACAATGGTAATGGTAATGTGGCTGATGTGTTCGATGAATATATACAATGGTAATATATATTTTACCCAAGCGCGTAAATGATTCGTGTTTGTAGATTCGAGTGCGGATGATCATTGGATTTTGCACGCAACCCCCCCCCCCCCCCCATGCAAACCCAGAGGTGCAAAACATCACCTCCTCCCGTTTTTGGGGAGGATTAGGTTCGGAGTTGGGTGAGTAGCGTATTATCAATGATCATCCGCACACGACGTTTCGGATCGATCAAGGCGATATCTCCATCGACGCCATGATGAATGAACAGCGGGCAGCGACAATTATTGATTATCTGGACCGGAACGCGAGCGCTCTGCATCGATATTATTTTAGAATTAAATTTATTACGGCGTCCTCCTCCGATGCTGATGACGGTGCTGGTGACAACGTCACTAAGTGGATCATCCGAGATAAACGCGATCCTGTTCGAGAATCAAAACATGGCGATGTTGTTATACTAGATAGACATTCTAGACCAGGGATGTTAACAGGTATCGACAGGCCGTATTATGAAAGGTCATACCCTGTGACTGCAGTTGTTTATGCGATTTATCCGTTGAACGAGCCTTACATTAATGCCCTCGCGCCAATGAAGACTTCCGGGCCCTGTGATACTGTCTTAAACTGTGCAGCTCTGCGAGTAACAGAGTACTTCATGAACGCGCTACGAGGAAAGGGATTAACAGATATGCGACTCAAAACAATAAACAAGTGGTCCGAAGGTGTAAAAACACCGGGAGCGCGGATAGCGGATATTGCCGAACTAGAAAAGAAACTAAAATTTCCAATAAAAGTTCAAACATTAACCGATGAGATTTTATACGATTCTGGTAAATATAGGAAGAAGGGAGCCCCAATGGTGATAATTTACCACAACGCCCACGCGTGGACTACGGGTATAGCAAAGTTTCCCCTCGAGAGGAAAGTTAGGATTTACAGTGGTGATATGATGGAAGAAATTTATAATATCAGCAAGACTGATCCTGTGTCAGTATGGCTGTTTCGGAGTAATGAGGCCGGAGTATTTGACCAGTTCGTGTTGCCATCTGGGGTAATTTATCGCAGACAATATCTTCAGACGGAAATGGAACAAGTTGCATTAAAATACATCGTAGAGTGCGCGCACTCCGATACAGATCTCGTAAACAAATTACCCTGTACTTGTTTTACGGTACCATCGATCGTTGCTCATTTTGCTCGGCGGAAAAACTCATGGCGACCGACACCCTCGGAATTTCTCGAGGATGTTCAGCACTCTTGTATCGAATATAAACATGGAGGGTTGTGGAATACAACATACGATCATAATGACGTTATCTCGGTTGACATGGTTGCATGTTATCCTGCTAGTTTTCTTGGACTTGGTGAATGTAATCCTTATTTCTCACGATTCGGACATCCAACACACGAAATGACCAGAGTTGCGATAAATGGCGATTTACCTGATTATGATCTAACTGGATTTGCCTTGATTGAATCATTTGAATTTGACACGCGCGCCCACCCCATTATTCCCAATTGGTTTGGTAGTCATTTTACCGGGCGTCGTTGGGCTCCTATAGTTCTATTAAAGTACATGCTCGATGTACGGATACTGGTACGTCTGACAGTAAGCGAAGTAGTAATTTCATATAATCCACAAAAAGATGTTTGGCTACCAGGACAACAAGCAGACAAAAAAGACAATTCATTTTCGAAAGACATTGGACGAAAGATTATCGGTAAATTTACAAACGGCGCCGCATCTGGTAATAAACGATGTTGCACACGGCTGATCATTGATAACGCAGAATTGGATTTTGTAATCAACAATGCAATGAAGAGCGGAACATTCGTGAGTACGGAGCGAGTAACATTACGAAACGGAAGTGAACTTGGCACGATTGTCAGTTACAATGATGGCGATTCACCACAATTTACTCATTTGAGATCCTCGATGTTGGCTTATGTCTCAATAAACCTCTTATCGATGATAACTCGATTTACTGATGAAGCTGTCAGAGTTGCAACGGATTCGTTTTATATCAGCAAATCTGTCGTAGACAGATTCGGGACAATGTCACTGGGAAACCTTTCAGATGAAGCTGATTGGGGCTCGTGGAGAATCAAAAACGAGCAAATCCACCACTATTCCGATTCTGCGGATTACAACCCCGCTGCAGAGTATTACAAAAATGAGAAATTGTCCGACAAATCATTGGCACCATCAGTTCATGATCCCATATCTAGACATAAGACAGTCTATCTTAATGGTCCTGGTGGTTCTGGCAAGACAACGCGTGCCATTGAATTACTCAAACCGTGTGATCTCGTAGTACTAACTCCGACCCATCGACTCGCCAGGGAGATGAAACTCCGAGGTGTTAAAAGCTGTACTTATCATAGTTTTTTTCGGTGGCGCGGTGATGAATGGCATCCATCGCGAATGGGGCAGAAACATATTCCCAACATCATTATCTGGGACGAAATATGCACAGTGTCCTTAGAAACGTTGCAACCGTTTCTTGATTGGCTAAAAACAAGATCAACTGCGATTATTATGTGCGGTGATCATGGTCAACCTCCACCATTCACAGGGAAATCACCCCATTGTCGGCTACTCGACCATGTTGATTATTACTAAGAAATGTTGGAAGATCATAGGGCAATCGATGAATCGTTAAAACAATTAAAAGTCATGATGAGGCTTGAATCAAATGAAATCCAATGCGCGCTGATACGCAGTTGTATTCCAGAAACTACCATCGACGATTTTTGGAAGTTATGGCATCCTAATAATCTGATCGTTGGATCTAGGAAAATAGTTCGTGATACACTCCAATCGAAATTATTTTCGCTCCACAAAGAAAAATTTCCAAATCTACCAGTACCGTTGTGTTATCGCCCAGCGGATACTCGCAAACAAAATATTGATGTTGTTATTCCCGGACGCCAAGAAACACAAAAACTTGTTCTTAATGACATTGTCACTGTTGATATCGACGTTGTTGAAGAAGCCCTAAAAGAACCAACATGCTGGACATTGGGATATGCAATAACAATACACTCGTCGCAAGGACTGACAATTTCAGACACTATTGTTTGGATCGTCGATGATCGTGTCGAATGGTCAAATTTAGGATATTTGGCAGTATCTCGAGTAACAAAAATATCTCAATTACGTAGGATGATTTATACCGTAAAAGAAAATTATCAGGGGAATATTAACAAGACTATAATAAAGAGAAAACTAGATGCATATCAGCGAAGTGACAAAAAAATAAACGCCAGTTTGATCTTGATGTAGAACACGTCATTATGCTGAAACAACAACAAAACAATCATTGCACTCAGTGTAACGCAGTAATGCGCTGGCAATATTCTCCTAATGACCCACGACAATTTTACCGTAGACAGAATTAATAGTAGTTTGGGTCATATACGCGTAAATGTCATGCTGACCTGTCTTGAATGCAACAGACGTCGAGGAGCCAGCTAGCGAATCCATCCTGGTGGTAATTGTGTATCTTCAGGAATTACTTGTAATTGTTCACGGACAAATCCACGCGTCGGAGTCCCCTCTAGTCTGTAGATTGCGGGCCTACCCGTAGATCTTACTACGCTGGAAATCCTATGGGTAGTTACACTCCAGATAGGATCAGTTGCTCTTTTTTTACCACCTTCAAGTTCACCAGATTCATATAAATACCTGACCGTGACGTTACCGAGTAATGGTTTTTGTGAGGGCATAGTGCTCGCACTCCGGCCACTAAACCGTATATGTTTATTCGTTATTGCATCGACAGGTTTCATAGAAATTCCACGCGTGACTTCGTTGTTTAATGCGGCTATTACCCTTGGTAATCTTACAACCCATTCACGAGATCGAGTATCAGTAGAAAGTAATTCCTTTGCATACTGATATCCGAACAATCGCTCAGCAAGTGTTCGATTAAATCGTTCGACAATTGCCTGATCACGATGTATTGCGGTGTGTCCGCGTCTAATTTTGACACTATGTTGTTTCATCATCGATGATACTGCACCAAGAAATTCTTTTCCAGGATCAACCTGTAACAACTGTGGCCACCGTAAAGGTCCCCGCGAGTAAATCTTTTTAAACGCATCTGCAACTTCAGTTGCTGTTTTAGTTGATAAAGGCTCCGCTTCCTTGTATCGACTCGCAACGTCAACGACGGTCAGCGCGTATTTGTATGTACGTCTTTTAATAGTGTCATGAGGTAAAAACAAAATATCTGCCTGATGAACCTCGTTGGGAGTGCTAACATCAAACCGTCCGTATTGAATTTTTTTAGGTGGGGGTAGATAAATCTGCCATATTGCCTGTTTGGACAAACAATCTGCAGCAACGTCACGAGCGACACCCGCTGCATTGGCGAGTTTGCTAATCGCTGCTGTACCTTTCCAATATCCTCTTGGACTATAATAAATTGATTCCATTACCATTACCAGACTTTTAATTACCTTGGAATACTCGCATTCCTGGAAAATCTGCCTATGACAGATTTGCTCCTAACGCCAGTTTACCACGCATGGCCGATCTTACCAACCAGTTGGCCAGCGACTCCCTCATATTTTTATTTTTTACAGATTTTAACGCGTGAATCAAGTTGACGTCTGCTATATGACGTTGTTGTAGATCTTGATTTTTATACGCAACGTCATGAGTATGACACGCTTGATCAATCGCATTTATTGGAAATTCGCCTGGTTTTGGCTGATTTTTTTCGTCAAGTCTGATATCAAGTCTAGTTCCAGGACCACAATAATTATATCCCGGAAGGTGTTTTTCGCCAGGATACTTTCCCCATGGAGTTCCTGGTAATCTCCCAAGTGCAGCAGCGATATCACCACCCTGGAATACTCGCGTTGGCTTAGACGACACAAACTTGTATTTCTTTGTACCGCACTTCACGCACGTGCCTGTAAGTGCAGGCCTGTTATTTTTTGTCATTATTTTTTTTAGTCCAGTGGTATCAGTGACTTTTCTACATCGAACATAATATGAATCCATAATATATTTATATCATGGATGTAATTGATTTCTCAGAGACGCAGAAAAAAGAACCAACCAAGCATCATCCTATGTTGCCAAATTCAATCAGGGCAATTATTGTTGGTCCATCTGGATCTGGTAAACCTCAGTTGCTACTCAACCTAATAATGAGATGGCTAAAATGGGACAAGCTTTATTTAGTAGCACCATCTGCAGATGACCAGCAATGTTATAATGTCCTTAAGGACTTCAACGAGAGCGCAGGGGAAGCATTGGACGGCAAAGACTTCATTGAGTTTATCACAGACATCGACGAAGCACCATCAGTCGAAGATCTTGATGGCAGCATTAATAATCTTGTAGTATATGACGATGTCATGCTTGACAATCAAAAGAATCCAGCCAGGATATTTTCACGAGGCAGACATAAAAATACGGATATTGTTTATGTGACGCAGCGATACTGCCAAATCCCTAAAGTGATCAGAGATAACTGTAACTTGTTAGTCGTATTCAACGGCGTTGATACCCATACGATTCAAAATATTCACTGGACTTGGTGCTCTGGAGATATGGACCTAAACAAGTTTAAAAATTTCTTTGCACATGCTCAAAAAAAACCTCATGGATTTATTTCGATCCACCTACATGACCCTACAACAAGATATCGCATTGGTCTCGATCAAATCTTTGGTTGAGTAATCCTACTAGGTTTACCTGCCCGCACTCTGGGTGAGCTACTTTTTTTCAGTTGCCGGACCCCTGTTTTTTGATAGAAGTGTAGATTTCCCAAATCGACCATTTTTGTAGAAGCGTCGATTTCTCAAAATGAGGTCGCGACAAAAATGGTCGGTTTGCCCCCCCTGCTGCTAGCTTCTACCGATTAGAAATAGAAACCGGCAGATATAGAAAAAATTAA
The DNA here is from genome assembly GCA_029931535.1 of Margaritifera margaritifera. Taxonomy (NCBI): domain Eukaryota; kingdom Metazoa; phylum Mollusca; class Bivalvia; order Unionida; family Margaritiferidae; genus Margaritifera; species Margaritifera margaritifera. Next base: position 639,329 of record JAQPZY010001630.1, on the reverse strand, counting down.
CGATGAAATAGAATATGCAAATCTTGTAAACTAGAGCTAGAGGATGAACTTCATTTTTTAAGCAAATGGCATTTCCTCAGAATACAAAGACGGGTCAGCGAGTTTGAGAGGTGATTCAGAAAAAAAAATTTTACAACAGACTATATGGTTTTTGTCGCATAAATTGCTGGAGAACATGTATATGAGATGTGCTGTATTACAGGAACAGCAGCACCTTTGCCCAAATGCAAATAGTCGGTGTGATGATCCATGGAAGCCGGCAACAAAATGATCTCCGCAGAACTATCCGCCAAAAGAATGTATAAAATCTTGTGCTATACAACCTGACGTTCTTCATAAGTACAGGTGTGCTACATGTGCAAGGTAACTGCAAAGATAAATTAAAAAACCGAAGGCTTTCCTACACTGAAGATACTTTTGAATGGATTTGACAAAGTGAATGGAAAGACGGAAGATGCCGAAGATGCTGAAAATATAGATGAATTAAGTGAAAAAACGGGAATTGCAAAAATGCCCGCTAATGAGTCTGATGATGAAGCCTGGTTTGAAGACTCCAAAGAGACCCTAGTAAAAAAGATGAAAGTTGCTAAGACTCTATGGTCTAAGAAAAGTGTAACAGAAAGAAAATGAAACGAATAAATCCAGTAAAAATCAGCAAGCAATTTATTTCAATATAATTAAAATGAAAATCAAAAGACACTTACAGTATCGTGAATTAAAATCCAAATAATCCGATAATCCCTAGTGTCCAAATCACAAGTCCTAAATTTAGAATGTTCCGAATGAATTTCGGTATCATTGAATGTGCCGATGTGCCAATAGTATTTAATGTCCTGATGTGCCAGTAGTCTTTGATGTACTGATGTGCCAAAATGAAGTGCTCCAGAATATCTTTGAATAAGTTCACATAAATCACAAAATCATCAATTCAAAATCCAAATTCCAAAAGTCTATGAACACTTTTATAATCCAATGAATATTTTTAAAAAAATTCCTCTCTCTGAATTTGAATTTGGAATGATTTTTCACAACTGAAATGACTCTTTACAGACTGATATTAAGGTCGAAACTGAAAACTGTCCACTAAACATGGTATATATAAAGATAGGTCACATGACAGAAGGTTGTAGACAATTATAATGACTTTTAACAAATAATTCTAAAGGAAATTCCAGTTTTATCTGTAAACAAAATCAACCCTGACCTCAAATTGAATAAACAACTTGTTTACCAAAACCGTCCTTGAACTCAAATACTAAGTAAACAACCTAATTCAAGGACAATAGCTAAACATGTACACCTTATAGATAACATTAAGGTTTGAGCAAATATTAAAGTCAAGAAACATTTATAATTTTCTAAAATATTTATTATATTATATAAACATCATACATAACAAAGTGTTCATATATACAATGGTTCCAACAAAGTGGCCAGGTTCCTGACAACAGTGCACATGGGATTTCTCCAGATGCTAGCTCCGACACCGGCGCAGTTTGCAAACCCATCTCCGCTGATATTGGAAGACTTCATACAAGCCTAATGCAAACGACATCTACCGTTGAAAGAATCTCATTCGATTATGTTACAAAAGTTTGAGGACAGATTGTAGACACCACAGTAAGCATGTGCAAACCTATCGAAGCTCTTGCTACCAGGATTGAACAGCAGATGAGCTCGTGAAAATCAAAACAGTGTGACGAAAGTGAGACTATACTAAACATTAAGCCGCAGATTCGTAAATTAGAGGAAGAGAAAGATTCACTTTAGTATCAGCAGTAAGTAGAAGGGAATAAAGAAGCTCCTGAAATTGCACAAATTGACTACAAACTTGAATTTGAAAAGTTAAAACATAGAACAAAAAGCCAGACTGAGCAATATGATTAATGAAATACAAAATGAGAACTCAGTACTTGCAGACAAGATAAAGATCAAAAGTCAAGACATTGAGAAAATGGAGGATGAGTGTAAAAAGTTCAAACATAAACTTGATGCATATTCAGATGAAATTCGGTCCATAAAATGTAGTTTCTCCAGTGATATCACACGTGGGTCTGTGCACATGCCTGTTAATAACAGAGCTAACCCTTCAAAAGACAACAATTCCAAACCCTAAGTATTGCATGCATTATACGAAGATAATCACACCAGACAAAGTTTCTTCAGTTGATTAAGTTAAAAAAAAAATTATTTAAAAAAAGTTGCACATTAGAAGAAGTGGACCTGGACATCAAAAGAGAATTCATCCAACCAAACGTCCTGGTGTTGCATCATTTGACCAATGACACCAAGACCATCTCCGAGAAGAATGTGTTCAAAGGCTGAACAATGTGATCAATACAGCCCAGAACAAACGGAAAGATGTGAGAACCGTAATATCCTTGTGTCAACACCAAAAAAATGATTATACTAACTTTTATCCAATGGGCAAGTCGTAGATGCCATGTTAAAGAAACACTGTCTAGAAAACTCTAGCATTCTGTTAAGTGACAACGTTAGTCAAATGTACTATGGAAAAGCCCCAATCATACTCTCACCTGTAGCAAGACAAATATTATCTTTCTTTCCGAGGAAGAAACCTTATTACTAGCATGAAATACAACGCAATCAATTCATACTGCACTCAACATACAATTATTTATAAATGACGGTAATCCGGAAGCATTCAGGAGAGACTCATGCAGGTATCACTACACTAATTGAGTCAATCAGCTGCTATTCCATCCTATTGTAGAAAATCATTCATATTTATTTTCTGAGTTTTACTGGAGATTTATTTACAGTGAATAATGTTATTTGTATTCAAAAGAAAGCAGCACTAAAGCATAAACAGAAAATAAAATTTTATTGAGTTCAGCCTCGTTGTTTTTGCGTAGAATGAGAAAGCAAACATGTGTGATTTGGCCGGTACCAGAAACGTCACTTGCACTAAATTCTCTAGTTATTTCAAATGCAACTATTTCCAGAAAATGCAACATTATATATGCGGATTTCTTTTATATGTTGCGTCCGAGTTAGTCCATAGCATAAGTAAGATAGTCTTCGTACATCTGAACTTTTAACTAATGCAATGAATTTTATAAAAAAAAAACGTATACAAATCAAGGAAATATATAACAAACATTAATAGTGTAGTGATGCCTACTGAGAACCCAAGGGCCCAAATACAACAAAAGAAAAGGCCGATACAGATCATACTCCAGGCGCAGTTCTTTTGACTAATTAAGTTGCATTAGCTCTTATTCATTGGACAACTATTCCGAACAACTATATACTTAGTATGCAATGGACAACTACTCCGAACAACTACATACTTAGTGTGCAATGGACAACTACTCCGAACAACTACATACTTAGTGTGCAATGGACAACTACTCCGAACAACTACATACTTAGTGTGCAATGGACAACTACTCCGAACAACTACATACTTAGTGTGGAATGGACAACTACTCAGAACAACTATATACTTAGTGTACAATGGACAACTACTCCAAACAACTACAAACTTAGTGTGCAAAAACAATCTGTACATATGTAATATCATGACTTTTATTCTCACAAAAAAAGAAAATGTTGTACCTTGTGACTTATTGCAGATATATATATATATATATATATATATATATATATATATATATATATATATATATATATATATATATATATATATGTGTGTGTGTGTGTGTGTGTGTGTGTGTGTGTGTTATGTCTCTGTTTATTGTGATTGTTCTAGCGTTTTCCACACTTGTGTATTGTTTGTGGACTAGTCTTGTCTTATTAGCGTTATGGTACTTTAGCAAACAGACCATTGTAGTCATCCATTCAATATAGATACATAATAAGTTAGTGTTTCTGTTTGTAGGTATTTTGAACCTATTTGTTCTTACCTCTTTGTTTGTAGTGTGATGAAATTAACCGCCCCCCCCCCCCTTCTGTTTCAAGCTCGACCTGTATGATAAACACTCAACAAAACTATATAATTCTTTATGATAACTCCTGATAATGTCCTGCACCAAGCATTCAGTCAAAACATGTTACTGAAATATTGGCGGACTAATTTCAAATTGTTATCAAAGCGGAAGATAAACTTATTGTAGATCAGATTAGAAGATATGATATAGTATTTGGATATGAGACTCATGTAAATCAAATTAGAAGCCATGATATAGTATATTTTATATGAAACTCATGTAAATCAGATTAGAAGATATGATATAGTATTTTTATATGAGACTCATGTAAATCAGATTAGAAGATATGATATAGTATATTTTATATGAGACTCATGTAAATCAGATTAGAAGATATGATATAGTATTTGTATATGAGACTCATGTAAATCAGATTAGAAGATATGATATAGTATTTGTATATGAGACTCATGTAGATCAGATTAGAAGATATGATATAATATTTGTATATGAGACTCATGTAAATCAGATTAGAAGATATGATATAGTATTTGTATATGAGACTCATGTAAATCAGATTAGAAGATATGATATAGTATTTGTATATGAGACTCATGTAGATCAGATTAGAAGATATGATATAGTATTTGTATATGAAACTCATATAAATCAGATTAGAAGATATTATATAGTATTTGTATATGAGACTCATGTAGATCACAATACTAATGTTACTGTAAATAGCTTTCATTATTTTCCTATTGGTAGGAACATATCAAGCAATGCGTGTATGTATGTATGTATGTATGTATGTATGTATGTATGTATGTATGTATGTATGTATGTATGTATGTATGCATGCATGTATGTATGTATGTATGTATGTATGTATGTATGTATGTATGTATGTATGTATGTATGTATGTATGTATGTATGTATGTATGTATGTATGTATGTATGTATGTATGTATGTATGTATGTATGTATGTGTCACAACCCCGCTACCCTATTATAAATAATACTGCAGATCCACTACGGTATTATAAATAATACTGCAGAAGGTGTGCATTAAAATTTAATGAATCACGAACCCCCAGTCAGCAATTCCGACTCTCTAAATACATATAACAACTCAAGGTTGAATAGATAACAATTTTATCAAATATACGAATCAATGCAAGAATTTCATGGACACAAATCTTCAGTTCAATGTATCATAATACAATAATGGGCCGGGTTGACCAAATGCCCTTTACACTTTAATTCTTCATATGGAAATTACTGTCCTATTGTGAGAGAGTCTCTGTTCAGTGAGTTGTCCCAAGTACTCATCTGTTCGAATGTATCTTCCTTCCTCCTTCCTTCCTCTTCCTCCTTCTGTACACCGTGCCTCTTGTGTACACCCTGGAAGTCTACTCGGCTTCCTTCGGCCTTTTTCTCGGTGTCATCACTGCGTACACCCTGGGAATCTCTCAGCGCCGACTCTTATAGGCACCCTAGGAGCTTCCTTTTAGAAGCTTGTTTACCCAGTTCAATTCCCTTCTTTTTACGAGTTAAGTCTCGGAGTGGCTTTTAGCTAAAATTCCCTCCTCAACATAAGCTTTTCTGCTTTACTTAGACAATACGTCTCTCTCCATCGAGAACTAGCAGCTCACTGATGGGTCTGTGCGCGTGTACGAATAAGAATGAAGCATTTTCCTGCCTAAAGGGTTAGCCCCTCCCACTGGTAGATTTAGCTTCTCTCATCCCTAATTAGTCGACACGCCTATCGTTTGATTTTCTTTCCGCCTGGGTCCAGGTTTCTTCACACCTTCTTGGCGCGCCACGGGGTATCAGGCCGAATATGTTCGTCGGCAATAGCCCCGCTGCACAAGGATTAAATACCTTTGAAGCCAATTCAGAGATCCGAAATTATGTAACTACTTTGTCCAAATACAGCATATGAAATCACATCAGTATACTACCAAAGACTTACAAAGACACTTACAAAATAGAACTTGATAGAACATGTTTACATTTTTTAATGATATTTGTGTATGTGTTGTTTACATACGTACAGTTTGATCTTTCTAGACACATACAACTGAATATGATATATTAGAAGTGAGTCTAGGACATTACCCCCCTGTCAATTACCCCCCTGCCGTTACCCCCCATCATTTACCCCCTCAGTATATTACCCCGCTGTTTATTACCCCCTGTTCTGTTACCCCCCCCCCCCCGGTCTATTACTATATAACATATAATTGTTATACCCCCAGAATAAAAAATAAATTAAAATAAATTTCAAAAGAATTTATTGTAAATTTTTATTTTAGTTAATTAATCTCAGCCTTGAAAACATATACTTGTCCTGGAATATTCAATTTTAAGCCAACACAATATCAATTAACAATTAAATTCGTCGTCGCTCTTCGTCATCGCTGTATTTGCTTTAGTTCGATTGATTGAGCACAGGATAAAATCATTTTGAGGTGAAACCAAGGCAGCTCTTCGTCGTCGCTGTATTTGTATCTGTATCTGTATTTGTAAATGATGGTAATGGCAGGGGGGGCAATTAACCGCGGGGTAATATACTGAGGGGGTAAATGATGGGGGGGGGGAGGGTAATGGCAGGGGGGTAATTGACAGGGGGGGGTAATGTCCTGCTTCCATTAGGAGTGCTTGAGAAAGATATTGCAAAGTTCAAGTTGGAAGGATTTATTATGGTCACGAGATTTTAAAGCTCGAACTTCATCCAATGATGACACGATATATTCCATTGTGCAATACATATAAAGTATATGAATGTGTTTTGAACAAGAAACGCTGAGATGATGTGTTGGAGCAAAGACAAACTAGTCAAATATAACGTACTGGCAACGATGCCAAACCACCGGTAATTATTTTCCAACACATCAGCATCAAACAAAATGACGCAAACGGAAGCCACATAAACATTATGGGATCTATTTCTCTATTTTTATTCACGGAATGTCAAAAAGATTTTTTTTTACTTCTAATGTCGGCAATAATGTGTACCTCATGGTGTCACTGTTAGACTGATTACAATTTTACATTCGTGTTGTTTAATTAGCCAGATTGATTTTTCGAGAATAATTTCGAAACCCCTGTCCATCTCCATGCTTACCTCTACAAAGCACATAACTCGACATAATCCAAGCAGTTGTCTGATACAAACAAAACTTGTATTTGTTGTTTTATGTATGTGATTTCATTACAACGCATAGTATAAGAAGGCGTTTTTTACAAGGCAGATATGACGATACTCTCATTATAGACGAAAGAATTTTTTTAAATTTATGTATCTGGATTTTATTTGTGCAAGGCTTTAAAACGATTTCATTTTTCAGTTATGGGGAAACGCAGGAATGTATTAGTCTGCTTAAACAGACCAAAACGACACAGGGCATCGTTGCACAACTTCCCGCTTAAGTCATTCTCGAAGAAAAATGTGATATGCCATTCGAAACTCTTGTTAAAAGACCACTGACCCATAGTTCAACCAAAACGAAGAGCTACAAGAGACTGAATGTTACTAAAACACTGGAAAGGAGAGAGACCATGATATATGAAAAATTAACATTTAACGAATGGGAAGAACAAGCTACACCGGAAACCAAAGGGTACAAAGACACAGCAACAGATAAGAATGTTATCGAAAACATATGGAATACAGGGCTTCTCCTTTATATTACGACTTTCTTTTAGCTGATGAAATACAAGAAGTATCCACTGCAAATACAGAGTTATTGTTGTGATTGGGAACTGTTAGATGGTTTCAGTGTTTAACAACCAAAGGAAATGTGGCACTGGGAAACCACAATATGATCCTGGGGAGCAGGTTACCGCCTAAATCTATGTGGGAAATTTATTTCGGTTTTATATAGAATACAAAGTATTACAACGCTTATTTCTGGAGAACCCAAGAAAATGATAAGTTCTGATTGCTCTGAAGTTGATTTTGCTGTCCCTTCCAGGAAATCAGTTGTATGCAATACTATTTCCATCATTCCTTCTGTTCTAAAACCGTGATCAATCCACCAAACGCGAAGATACATGAGTACTTGCTAATAAGTCGATTCCAATTGCACACAACATAAACCCTATTCAGCCGTCGCAAAATGTGCCGGCAGATCAGGATCTATGTCCTTTGTTCTACTGATTACTCCGAACAAAATACATAAACCCAGATCTGCCAGCGCAGTATGCAACGGCAGATCTGGGTCTGTGCAGTTTGCAGTTTTACTCAACTTATCAGCGAGTACAGACGATGTGAGTATTGTGACTAACATATACGTGTGTTTTGTCTCCAGTGATTAACGGGTTATCTTAATTTACTGTATTTTTACCTTGGTCCTAGATTTAATTCAGTCGTTAGATTGACTAATGTCAACTAATTATTTCTATTTAATGACTTGCTATATTAAATTATCTTTCATTGTGTCCACTTTGATAATGCGTTAATTCTATTTGCGATTTCTTTCATAACTAGCAATCTGCCGTTAGTGGCTAAATGATTAGCGTGCCGGAAGCGCAATAATAGATTTGAGTTTTAGAATCCTGTCCAGACCGGTCTAGGTTGGCTGTTGTGGTGTGTCTTGACAAAGCATTTTACTCATATTGCCTCACCGCTAAATAGTCTTCCATGTGCTAATGTGCACCAATCAATCAATCAATCAATAAGTTCTTTTCTATGGTACTGTCACAAAATATTGATTGAATCAAATTAAATAGATTAATAAAGATAGCAACGATTACTAGTTACTAATTCATGCTATCATGTCATAGTTCGAGTTCCAGAAGATCGATATCATACATTAATGAAGTCAGGTCATTATTACGCATTGACCACCTTCTGTTCAGACTTCATTAATACATGTAAAGTGCATGAAAGTGGTCATGTTATTGCATCTTTACTTGAGATCCAAAACCTGTGATTTAAATTAAACTTGATGAACTTACGTTAATAATTGAAATAATACAGAAACACGTACTTTGAAAAATGTAAAATTGGTTACATGGACATCGGTTAGACATATATTACACTGATAAACAGAGACATAGGCATGACTTTTCTATACGAATGCAAGCACACTTAACAATTAAAAAAAAATGACTTTTGATTTCAGTTGATACAAGGATTTGTCAGCCCAAGAAAATTATATTCGCCAATGCTGCAGGCCGAGATGAATATCGTTTTATTTTTCTGTGTTGAAAATCGTTGTATTAAACCAAAATCAAAAGTTAGTAATTCTGTTTCTGTATGACATTTTATTTCCCGATGTTCTTTTTTCTCAAAAGCATCCAGGCAACTCTGGATGAAGTTTGACATGTACAAGAAATCCACAGCGAAGGTTTAATAAAAAGTGGGCTTTTTAAACCTTTACATGAAATATAGGAATTTAAATAATCAAAGCCATAAAAATGAAAAGAATAAATAGCAAATGTTCTTATACATTTTTCATTTCCTATATAATGGTTGTCCCCAAATTCTTTCATTTAAAACGAAATTACGGACAGACGAAAGAAGGAAAGGAGAGACAAGACGAGCAAGCAGACTAAGGAACAGACTGACTGAAGGAAAAGTCACTGATTAGTCATGGGGGATGTTGTGGTGATCTTTGTTTCTCATGACATGTATAGTGAATGACAGGGCCATAATGACTATCGCCATTGTTCCCGTCGGCATCCCAATCCAAGATATTTTGTCTTGTACATTCTCAAATCGAAACAGATTTTTTCAATTTTGATATGTTCTGGTAGATTAGACCCTGCTAAACCTAAATTTTCTTCCTGTCGGCCATTTCTTGCTATATCTTTTTTCACTCTGGATGCTTCCCGTCTGTCCCTATATGTCCCCAATTGTTCCCGTCGGTGACTAGGAAAACCTCTGAGAGCATGATATTGCAGTAAATTGTTCATGAAAAAATGAATTTACTGTAAAATTACAAATGATAGACAAAGAACTGACATACAGTATATTTCGTATAAAATGGGAGCATCGTTGCATCTGCTTTGTAAGAAAGCGTTATACACCGCGTTGTAATGAAATCACAGCCATTTAACGATAAATACATGTCCTCTACATCCGAAAACAGCTGGGATTGTGTAGAATCATATGCATATACTTTGTCATGGTCAACTTGGAAATGGGTCACTGGTTTACGAATTATTCCCGAAAAATGAAAATCTTCGTGAATCCATCCAATTTAACGGCATGGTAGTTAAATTTTGGTTAGTTCTACAGCAAATTAAAAGTCAAAACATGAATTTTTCGATATTCCGTGTGACTATTACCAGTAGCAGAAGCGTTATCTTTATATGAATAAAATAGAGAAATTTATCGCATACTCTTTCCGTGACTTTTGTTTCCGCCATTGTTTTCGTCGTCGATGCGTTGGAAAGTCGTTACCGATGCGTTGGCATGACTCTTTACATAATTCCTAAGATCAACAAATACTTTATTTGTCAATAAAATAAATTTATTTCCAGCAATATGAATTAATGATATTCACATTGTTTACTCTGATACTTTGTACATATATGACAGACTTGTAAATTGCAAATTGAATGAGTTCTCTGCTATAGATTCCTACATTATTGTCTTATACTGTTTTTGGATAATTATTGTCCCTGCATTAATTTTTAATTCGTTTGTTTCATGTTGTCCCATTGTGGGCCAATATTGGAAAAATAAAAATTGTATGTTGTATCTTGTATACTTATCATAAACCAGCGCTGCTTGAAAACCACTAAAAAACAGAATTACTGTCAAATATTCTTTATAAGTTTTCGATGCATTTATTTATTTATTTTTTGCTTAGTAGGTTATTTATAATGGATATTTCTCTCACGTAACTAGTCTATAGATGCAAGCTCAATGTTTATCTCTAGGAAAAGAAACACGTAATATGTTCCGATTGTTTTGAATAAATCATTCATGTCACCTAGATAGAAAAGTTTGAGTAATCTTCTACAGCCTGTCCGTGTTAGCATCGCAAGACTATCAGAGTTAGCTCCCATTCACTAAACATAAAATCATTCATGCCTTTGATTTTATGAAATGTGACTTGCTTTGCCTGGACTAAATGGAAAGTTAGAGCTAGTTAGTATACGGATTATTAGATGCGACTAAGTGTAACCATAGCGGCGATAAATGTTAGAATGAGGAAACTTTGGCACAATTAAGGGAAAAAGTAATGATGGGTTGCATCTAGTCCATATATATATATATATATATATATATATATATATGTTTGTACGCATGCGTGCACATTATTATGTGCCTGATCATGCATGTCTTATTTAGTTGCCCTATGTATAGCCCAAAATGACATAATTCAGTTTTTATTTTAAAACACGTGTAGAAATATAGGAAATATTCCACATCAGTGAGGATTATAATATAATTAAGTCTGTATGAGTACGCGATGGATAATTTTAGTCGTGGTTTAAATGTAGAGAGAGAGAGAGAGAGAGAGAGAGAGAGAGAGAGAGAGAGAGAGAGAGAGAGAGAGAGAGAGAGAGAGAGAGAGAGATTGAGAGAGTATAGTATTGTCCCTCTTTTTCATTATAGGTTTTTTTTTTCTTTTTTTTTTCTTCTGGTTTTCACCTGTATACTGGACTGACCTGATGTAAAGTGGTATATAGGTATTGGAATATATTGTACATCCTGTATAATTTATAAGATCAGTGCCAATTTAGCGCATCGTAGAGTATTGTTGCAGCCTTGTGCTTTCTAATATTGACCATAGGATAAGGTGTCTATGAATCTCCCTGACATTGACCATAGGATAAGGTGTCTATGAATCTCTTTGATATCGACCATAGGATAAGGTGTCTATGAATCTCTCTAGTATTGACCATAGGATAAGGTGTCTATGAATCTCTCTGATATTGACCATAGGATAAGGTGTCTATGAATCTCCCTGACATTGACCATAGGATAAGGTGTATATGAATCTCCCTGACATTGACCATAGGATAAGGTGTCTATGAATCTCCCTGACATTGACCATAGGATAAGGTGTCTATGAATCTCCCTGACATTGACCATCGGATAAGGTGTCTATCAATCTCCCTGATATTGACCATAGGATAAGGTGTCTATGAATCTCTCTGATATTGACCATAGGATAAGGTGTCTATGAATCTCCTGACATTGACCATAGGATAAGGTGTCTATGAATCTCTCTGATATTGACTATAGGATAAAGTGTCTATGAATCTCCCTGATATTGACTATAGGATAAGGTGTCTATGAATCTCCCTGACATTGACCATAGGATAAGGTGTCCATGAAACTCCCTGACATAAGTGAAACATTGTACGAAGCTTAACCATTTTAGCCCCTGACCTTCCTCCGTAAATCATTAACTCGCGTACTCGGACAGTAGATTAAGATTGTACAGTTTGTAAATTATTCTCTCTCTCTCTCTCTCTCTCTCTCTCTCTCTCTCTCTCTCTCATTAGTGAATGTTGATGGAAAAATATTATCATCCTATATTATTTCATTTATAAAATATCTTCAAAATGATAGAATAGCCTAGTAGAGGCCCGAAGAAAGCAAATTTTACAAGTCTGTGTATATTTTGTGAAGAAAAAAATCGCCTTTTAAAGTCTTCCTTTTTTAAAATCCATTCATACACTCAAGGAAAACGTAATTTTCCAACCTGTTATTAGGAGAAATCACCGATTCGATTAAGATCTCTCTATCTCTTTGCTAGATATGTTTGCCGAATAGATGCTAGCAAATATTAGTTGTAATTTATTATTAAGCGTAGGCGATTCTTGTATGACTGAAGGTGTCTCTTATTCCTATTTTCATCTTGTAATGTCAGTATTATATTATTTTTCTTTTAGTGAATGCTCACATCTTATCAGTAGTTAAAATGACAGAGGTTTCTCCAAGCCGTTAAAATGATTGGTGTCTTCATAGAATATTTAAAATTCTCCTTGATTTCCGTGGATTGTAACTTTTATTGGCTTCTAATCTTTTGTATGCATACTTATATATTTGCATATGTTGTACTCTTAATATTTCAAAATTTAATCAAGATTTGACCATAATCAGCTTAAGAATCAATAAACTTGAAACACACAAATTTGTCATGGAGATATATAGATTCAAGTCCATTTTTTATGTTGAAAATGATTTCTCCAACTAAAATGAATGATGTATACGTCGCTCGAGAGTAATGTTTTGTCTTCAGATGGCATCACAACCGGGAGCTATTCTTATTGGATGCATTTAATTTGTAACAATTTATTTCTCCTCATTTGCTTAAACTGGGGTATACGTACTTTTGCGTATATATTATTTTTGCGGAATAACGTATGGAGTGATTTTAACTTCTTTTGCTTTCTTTCTTGCAATTCTGTATTTAAAAAAAAAAGGTGACACTTAATAAGTTAATAGCAAAGTAAACACTGAATATCGTACTGAAACTAATTGGCAGTACGTGGTCCTGGTTTAGCTTGTCAGAAAATAGACGGGATTTTGCGATATACTCTTTGAAGGGAAATATTTGTGTTTTATATTTTGCATTTTTGAGAGACACGCAGATTGCTAAAATTGTATCTTCAGTAGAAATTTTGAAATTAGATTTGCTTCTATTAACATCATCATCGTCGTTGTCGTCGTCATCGTAGAGAGGGTATAATTCTGGGATTAGCATGCGATCAGGCTTTCGTGCCGTATTGTTTTCAACAGTTCAGAGCGACTTTGACCATTTCGTGACATTTTATTTCGCCGCTCTGGGGAGACTGTGACGTTTTCTTTTGCGCCATTTGTAATTATAGCATTAAAGTGCGGCGAAACATGACGGCGCAGACATCTTAATGATTGTATAATAACAAGATTAGTCTTCCAGTACTCTAATTTCCTTGCGTTTCGCTTGTTAGTTTTTGATACCATCAAGTAAAAGTTTTATTGCTCTACTATATCGGCTATTTCTTTATTTCCTGACAGACACAGAGCGCGCTCGCCATATGACGTCCTTGGATTTATGGACTTAGCATGCATTAAAATATACAACCAATGCTAGGTATGCGTGGACATATACAACTAATGCTAGGTATGCGTGGACATATACAACCAATGCTAGGTATGCGTGGACAATTCAAATGCCACACATGTTGAAAATAAGGCCCCTACCTTTGTAAACCATGAACTTAAACTATGTCTTAGAGCCATCAGTGATTTCTGTGACTTTTATGACATTTATACGAATGCAAAATTTAAACATCCCAAATGATTTCCTTTGTGGGAAGCAATTAACTCAACCTAGTTCAAAAGAGCTTTTTAATTTTATAAAGATAGTAAGTACAAACATGAATGTACATTATTTTTTAATCTTATCTTACCATAAAAATTCATTAATAAAAGACACTTTTTATTTGTAATTATTGACATTTCTTAGAAAAAACTTGTAGGAAGGTTATTATTTATGAAACGTATAGGGAAACACTCTTAGGAACGATATATGTTGGCTGATTTATTAAGTGGTGTTAATGGCACATCAACACGTGCAAGGTTATATCATGCCATGAAAATTGAAGTGAAGTGTCTTGTCCAGAGACACACCACGACAGCCGACCTTTCATGGTATGGGAAGATTTCGAACCCGCACCTTTCTGGTCGTGAGTCCGAAAGTTTACCACTGAGCCACCGCGGCTTCCCAACTATATACGTGTTATGAACGACTTCTTTCCTAAAATCCGTTCGTTTTGAGGGCCCCGGTGACCGAGTGGTCTAAGGAGCTCGACTTTACAGATCACTGACATCACACCTGTGTCCGCTTGGGTTCGAGTATTGACTCGGCCAATGTAGGTATGTGAGAAAGCTTCCCAGTAGCTTCTCGTGGGTCGGTGGTTCTTCCCAGGGTTTTCCCAGGTTCTTCCTCCACCCAATATACTGGCCGCCATGCATAGCCTATCATGTGCTGAAAATGGCGTAAAACCCACAAAACCAAACCTAAAATCCGTTCACGAAAATGGCCTCAGGTGACAAAGACGGTTTGGGCTGTGTTGAGTTGAGATTGTTCAACATGTTGAATATTAAGTTACCTCCATTAATAAATGCAATTGCAGACTTTTGTCAATCTAGGCGTAAACGTCACACTCCGTCACTCTCGTCAACTCTGTTTCACCCTGTTACACACACCTCTAAGAGTCAGCTAAGGGCAGATGTCGGCATATAGAACTGGCCATGTTTTATTGGACATATGTGTCCGAGTGTGTACATATTTTACCACCTACAATAATAAATTCTGCTTTAAATGAACATTTATTTTTTCTTTTCAATTCTACGATTGTCATTTTGGCGACCTCGTGTCGTCTGGCAAACTATTCATACACCGGAAATTTAGTACTGGAAGAGGAGCCAGGGTGTCTAAAAAAAAGTGAATGGTGAAACAACCTGGAAACAAGGGGGTTGGGGTGGGGAGGTCGAGTGGGGATGAGGAGGTTTAAAAAGAACATTATTATGTGCGAAAGATGGCACTAGTTGCCATGCAGCAATATTTTGTTTTCTTCAGAGTTCCAGTCTCCTTCAACGTTCGTATACCTGCTTTGCATGTAAGGGACCAAACATTTAATTTTCGGGGTGGGGGAGGGGTCAGTGGGGCCTGTGATTTTCTTGCGAATCAGATTTATTATTATTTTTATTTTATTTTTTTTTCGTTTACCTCGAGACAATTTTTTTTTTTTTCACTAATATAATCGATATAATAAATCAGAGCAATGGGGGCGGAAATTATTTTTAAAAAATTACCAGTCCCCCCTCCCTGCTTAATTAATAGGTCAGCCCGTAAATGTTTGGGGAAAGTTTTCATTGTTATTGCGTACGTGTGTGTGAAAAGGACCTTTACATACACATAACGTTTAATATTTGGGTATTTGGTCGCTAAAGGACATCTAAAAATTTTACAATTATCATAAGACGTCTTAACACCGGTATACTCCTAAACGGTGTAGTTGTGGCCGCTCGCGGTTCCAGTACACACAAAACTATCATGACAGGATGGAAATATGCCGAAGTTATTTATCTTATGAGTTCTGTTTTGAAAAAGAATGCTTTCTCACCAGAACAAAATTTTATGCATACCATATGACTCAATCAATGTTAGCATACGTGCTCTTTAGCGTGAAGCTGGATATAACACAACAACAACAACAACACAACAATAACATTATAATTGTTATTATTATTATTATTATTATTATTATTATTATTATTATTTATATAACACTGAACATAATCGTGCTAGACGTAGCACCAAAGAAATACTTCAATTTGCAACTTGTATTAATCAAGCGGAAGAACTAGATGATATTGTTAATGTAATAGGTCCTTTAATTCTATAAAGTATATGTTCTTTATATTGGGCATGCTGGTCGGACTGTTTCTAAATTTAAGCCAATCAATTGGTTTCAGAGGGGTATTCTGGGATCAAGACAAGTTTCTTGTGAATAGGCATTCATTAAAATAGTAATAGAGCTTAACTTTGTACTTCTGCGGTACCAGGTTTGATACGGTTGCTGGCACAGGCGATAGTCTGGGAGAGTCTGTGGTACCCAGTCATTGTTAGTAGTATTCCCAGAGTACTCCAGATTCTCTGTACTCAAGGAACCTATTGCATCATTACGTCATCAACGCACTGATTTTGTCCTCAAGCATTTACTATATCTCCTTTGAAGGATTTATATTTCATTTTCCATTATTGATCTGATATGTTGGCAAAAATTTGCGTATCATCGAGTTTTGTGATTTCCAAACCTGAGTTTAAGTTCATGGTTTACAACGTCAAAGTTACAACTCCAGGCGTCCATGGCCCCACATCTTTTGAGCAAGTGACCGACCAGTTAATTTTCGGAGCGGGGAGCGGTTGCGTACGGGTGGAGACTGTGATGTTCGTACCAGGATATATATATATATTGTTGCTTACCTCAAGATAACTCAGAGCAAGAATATTTTGTTCAAGCTATACAGGGGTCTAATTTTTTTCTTCCAAACGATCCCAGGACCTTCCCCCCACCCCCGAAAACTAAAGAATCAACATGTATGTTCAATGACTTGCTGCTAAATATCCACTACATGGGAACACTATGTCTGCATCATAGTACGATTTCGATGGAAAGTTCCTCCATATTTACCTGACCATTGGCCACACGTGTCTGCCAGTTGGACACTGATTAAATATGTGACTGACCCGAGAAAGACTGATTTTTTATGACTAAATAAGGTGACACCGCAAACACTTCAGTATTTCTGTATTGTTATGAATAAACTTTATTTATGCAGAAAGTTTCGAATATTTACTCTGAAACACTAGAGTAACAAATAAACTTTATTTTCGCAGAAAGTTTCGAATATTTACTGTCCAACTCTAGAGTAAACAATTACATCAGAATAGAAATAAACAGACAATGACACTTAGATCCGGACACTTACGTTCATTAAATTGCATTGTCCGATATTTCTAAAAAGTCAACGTGCAGGAATATTTAGCAATAACCCATACATCCCCGTAGTTTAAAGGAATATTAGAAATTTATTTTAAAGAAGCTTTAAAATTAAACTTACAGAAGAATTCTTAAATTTAACAAAGTAAATGTCTAACAAGGAGACCGAAATGTCCGAGTTCTCGGAAAATCACCCTTATGAAATACACGGTGATTTTATGTTTAAAATGCTTATACGCCATATCATTACTTTCCACTTTTTCTTGAAAGTTGAAAACAACGCACTTATCAAAATTCGGTGTTATCGAAAAACATTATTTGAAATATCAGGATATTTTTGCAAGTTTATCACAGTTTTGGGGAAGAAATAACATTTATCTTTTATGCTGTTTATGAAAGAAATCGTGTTCTTTACAAGTAAGGACTTAATATATGAATTAAATATAAAAAAAATAATGTAATGAGAATCATATAGATCTTGGGGTCACAAAAAGTTCTTTTCATCACGGCATCGTTTAGATTTCAATCACGATGAAATTGAGAGTATTTATTTATTCATTTATTTCCTTATGCAGTAAAATTATGCTTGAAAACTCGCATACATATTGTGAATAAACTAACACCTACAATTTTTTTATAGACAAAAATAAGTCTTCGGGTCATTACAAAATTTTACATCCACAGCTTATTGAACTGAATTTTATTTATTGATGCATTAATTTATGCAATTATTTGTTGAATTCATTGCATATTTAAATGATTTATTTGTGTGTTTAATTATATATTCACTTATGTACCTACTTACGTGATATTAAAAAAAAAAATGTAAATAATTAGTGAACGTAAAGATGCGTGAATGAAAGTGAAAGTACGAAAATTGTGACTTATTCTAGCTGGCATGATTGACAAGGAGAAAATCTTTAATGAAAAAAATTATTTTGTAGACAATTTGATGAAATCAGTTAAATACATCAAATTTAAAACTGTTATATAAGCAGTTGATGAAAAGAAAAATCATCCAGGAATTACTGTCTCGGGTTATAACAAAAATAATATTAAGATTAAACTTATACTGGAAAAGGCCCGAATTGTAACAAGAATGAAACTTTAAGGTACCCAGTTAACCGCATATTGTTTTACTGCGATGCAATTTTAACGTAAATACTTGTGCAAATAAATTATATTTAAATGATCAATGTGTACAGTTTTGATAGTACCGACAACTGGCGATATCAGTACCGTTTTTGGTTTTTATTGGTTTTAACGGTACTTCAATCACATGTTTGGATATATCTTGTCGATGAAATGCTTAGTGCCTTTTCCAAGAACACAACGAGCCAACTGCCCCGGGCTAGCCCGGGTGGGTATCGAACCTACGACCATTGGAGTCCGACGCCTTAACAATCGAGCAATTGAGCTACAGCGGCTCCCATCAGTACCGTAATTACGGAATGTTACGTGATTCAGACATGGCCGCGTCCTTTAAAACTGTAATGAAAAGGTCTATAGGAGGCAAATCTCATTATGGCAATTAGTTTCGAAAAGAAAAAAAAATAAAGCCTATGAGTGAACTTTCACTGTTGTGTATTTTTTTCCGCCGGCTTAGACAAACTCTACACTCAGTCCGAATCGGCAGTAGGTTGTATCACTTGTTGTACATAAATAGAGTTGAACTTAATATTATACAAATAAAAGGACAGTGTCCCGTGAAGGTAGTCTAAATAATCCCGATGTTGGTGAAATAGAGACATGATGATGACCGGAGATTATAGTCAACAGCGCGAGATGGAAGTTTTGGGGTCAATCTTAGTTTATCGTATGTGTGTTCACAGTGTATAAAATATTCTTATACTTGAAGCAAACAAGGCTTAAGCAGGAGCAATTTTGTTGAAATAAATTTGTATACTCTCTGTATCAATTTAATTCCTTAAATGTCCATAAGTGTGCATAAGTGTGCATTGAAACTGGCAAGTGGATCGGAGTTACGTTATCCATATTTCGTGCAAGAACATCATCGACCCGTTTTAAAAGGGAGCTTCCGTTAATACATTTATATATAAAATCACGCACTTCAATATATTTGATTTTTCATCAAGCCTGTATTATGAGCCCTTGAATCTTGGGGTAATTTGGAAGTGACGTGAAACGAATTTTATCCTGAATTACACTGGGACTAAAAAGAACCGAGCTGATCCCTTAATCCACTGTTGAAACACTTTGACTGACATGAAGTACTATTTGGAGAAGTTTCTGAGGGACTTTCCAGCCAAGAATCAATCCGAATCTTAATGTTATCATTAAGTCCAAACATACGAATTAGTCAGAACCATCACCAGGTCTTGTCTTTGATGCACTCTCATCCTCTAACTGGGGTTTCGTTTCACCTGTCAAGATGTTGGACGATTACAGGTGAAATGTTTACATTTTGACCTTGGATAATTATGACTGTCGTTTGATCTATGTTGGAATTGGGGCGAATATTTTAAACAAGTCGATACTTACCATTAATCTTAGGGACGAGGATTACGTTGATGGTGGTGCGATAATGTTGTACCATGAGAGAGACAGACAGACAGACAGACAGACAGAGACAGAGAGAGAGACAGAGAGTTTCTCATGAGATTAAAGAAAGATCTTTATCGTTTACATATTTCCTTCATAGAGAATCTCTCTGGACAAGATATTTTTTAAGTCAGAAGTTCGTATCAGGAGTTAAATTGTATTTCAGGATAGACAGACCACATTTTTATAATGTTCGGCGATTTATACAGATTTCATACACGAAAAAAAATGATCTAACATTTAAATGCATGCCAGAGACAAAGAGACATGTTCGCAATAAAGTACTGTATTCATACTACAAGACTTAAACTTTTTTAATTGCGTAAAGTTAGTTTTTACCTTTTTCAGAGTCCCACGAAGAATACTCCGGACAGAGAGAAATGTTCACAATAATTCTCATTGTACTAGTACCGCTGAACTCGCTTATAAGTCGAGTCCATCTGCAAACAGCATAGACCATGATCTGCCGTCGCACAATCACATCAGGGTCTATGTTGTTTGTTTTACTGTTTACTACTAACAAACTGCATAGACTCAGATCTGCCGGCGCAAAGCAGATCAGGGTCTATGCAGTTTGCAGTTGGATTGAATTTATAAGCGAGTATAAACAGTACATATTACACAATTTTTACTTTTTACATCGCGTAACTTTTACTTTTTACATTGCGTAATTTTTACTTTTTCTCTTTTCAGTTTCCTACAATAAGAGTGTTTGATTTTAACGGGGACAATTATCTATATTTCTTCAAGGAAGAATCGTTTAAATTGCCTAAAGGCACGTACCGCACAAGAGGAACACCAGGGAATCTCCAAATACCAATAACAGAACCAATGTTCTCCTTAAATTCGATAATGCACACGTGTTTGCAAGCTGAATGAAATGTTTAAATAGACCGACATCGATATTATATTACGTTTGTGGATCAAAGTCTGTCTTGTAGAAAAGAAACCCAGTCTCTTACTGTGTATAACACAACCATTATTAGACTTGGCCTGTGTTTTGCAGTAAACGTCGTCAAACACCTAAAATTATTTAGTCAAGTTTGTTTATCTAGCGCGACAAGGCCGACACTGGATCCAATACCATTCTCTCACCTCACAATATTCAGGTCTTTAGAACTCCACATTAAAAGAGATTTTCCTTGTGTAAATATTTTTCTTGGCGAGATGAGGAAATCAATGACAAAGAGGCTTTATTCCAACAAGTGTCAGCTTCGCGGCCCGGGGTGATCCCCTAAACGCCGTAACATTATCTCAGCCTGACACAAGTGTCAGGAAGTCAGTCTCAAAACTCGGCGACACAAAACTCTGAAAAACTCTCAAAATCTCCTACATATATTCGGACCCACAATAAATATGGTTTTCGTCAACGGTATTAAACCACTTGAGCGAGATTTCAAAAAGATTTTTTTTTTAATTTTATTTTTTATTAATATACCCCTGTGTATTAAATTAAATTCAGTTAGCGATTCAAGAATCATTATTATATTTACTTTCGGTCGAAATAAGTACTTGATATCGGTAGCTGAAATAAATGATTTTTTAATTCTTCTTAAAACATGGGTTTACCATTGAAATAGACAGAGCTTGAATAAATACTAACACCATTAGTCTCCAACTCCATTGTAATTTTGTGAATTAAAATCTACAAACGAAGACACAGTAGTTTGCTATGAAGATCAAACTCCATTGTAATGTAGTGAATTAGAATCTAAAAACGAACACACAGTAGTTTGCTATGAAGATCTGGGATAAAAATGTAATAGGTCTTATTATATGCAGCTCTTTGTTGTGGAGGTGTGTTATGTCATTAAATTAAAAAAAGAGTGCATCTTGGGACTAAGGTAAAAATCGTAACTGTACTTGCATTTAAGTCGGTGTTATTATTATTATTATTATTATTATT
This sequence comes from Margaritifera margaritifera, assembly GCA_029931535.1. Classification (NCBI taxonomy): domain Eukaryota; kingdom Metazoa; phylum Mollusca; class Bivalvia; order Unionida; family Margaritiferidae; genus Margaritifera; species Margaritifera margaritifera. The sequence goes on along the minus strand of JAQPZY010001630.1, from coordinate 617,479 downwards.
ATTATTATTATTATTATTATTATTATTATTATTATTATTATTAAGGAAGGCGCTTTAAAAATAAAAATATGTTGTCTTCGATTTTCCGCGTTTAATCTTTTTGTATGCTAATTATTATTTTAGGAAGTTATAAGCACATTTTCTTTACCTTAAATATATAAACAGAGGTACAATGATTTATCACCATTTGTCCTCGTTAGACAGATACAACAACAATATCAACAACAGCAGTAACGCCATCAATGCTACTTTAAAAAGTTGGTAGTGACCAGGCGCTCACAAAAAAATACTCGCTTCTTTGCCATGAGTTTGATCACTCCTGAAAAATAGGTCATAGTTATTCAGTTTTTGTGCGCCACACACCTTAGTCCTTAGTCCCGAGGTGCACTAGTTTTTACAACATTGGTGTCAAAATGTGAGGAGTTGCCCCAAGATGCACCAACACTACAAACTGGGTCTCGATATTGACAGAAGAGTTACAACTCAGACTCTATAATAACTATATAATAACAGTAATACGGACTCTCAGGTGCACGGACGTACGTATGGACAAAGTGAAATCTACATATAGCTTGATTCTCGAAGACGGGGTAGTAGTAGTAGTAGTTGTAGTAGTAGTAGTAGAAGTGGCAGAAGAGAGCTCTTTCTATAATGTGTATCAGTAAAGCATAGAACTATGTGAATAATCTTTAATTGGATATTTTGGTTTGAGTGACAGGTTTCGTTGAGTAGTACTTTAGAAGGAATGCAGAGAAAAAGAAAATAAACTCTATAATAACAGTAATATGCACCATGCGGAGAATGCTGAACAAAAATTAAACCTGAAACAACAGCAACCATGACGATGACGATGACACTAACAAAGACAATCAATGCTGCTAACGTCCACTCAGTCTGCAAATTTATGTTCTACATCGAAACAAAACCGCCACTACCGTCATCGTTTTTATCATCGTCGTCGTCGTTGTCTTCGTTTCTTCATCATTGTCATCACTTTCATTTCTTACCAATCCCTTCTTTTCATCTTCTATCTTGTTTATATTCTTATCATCATCGTTGTCGATTTAGTCTTCCTCCACATGGATATCACCACCACTTCTCTGTTTTGTTCCATACCTATATTGTTACTAATGCTGCTGATCTAACATATGCATGTATTTTTGAATTTATGAGTTTTTATTGTTTGGAAATTGGCCAGTATTATAGACAGAAGATGATGAAGAAGAAGGAGTTGGAAAAGAAGATTGCACGATGATGATGATGATAAATGGAAACTACTTCGAAAGGATGATAAGAATAAATAAGTAATGGATAAGCCATCATTACGATTGTTGTCGTTGTCGTTGCTCTTACAACTGTATTCATCAACTGATGTGCTGTTATTGTTGTTGTTATTATTATTAATAATAATAGTATTACTATTATTCCTCTCTCCTGCTCCATATGTTGTCGTTGTTATTATGACTGTATTGATTAATTCATTGTACTATCATTATCAAAGTACAACGATTTTTTAAAAAATATTTGTAAATATATATATATATATATATATATATATATATATATATATATATATATATATATATATATATATATATACTTTCTGACGTCGGTATATACGGTGAACTTGGAAGAATTCCGCTTAAAACATGTATGGTTAGCTAAATTAGTTAAGTACTAGTTTACAATTAAAAATTGGGTTAATATTATACTGAGTACAGCATATAGACAATTATTTACTGAAAGTGAATCAAATAATAGTATTGATTGGGTTAATATTATACTGAGTACAGCATATAGACAATTATTTACTGAAAGTGAATCAAATAATAGTATTGATTGGGTTAATATTATACTGAGTACAGCATACAGACAATTATTTACTGAAAGTGAATCAAATAATAGTATTGATTGGGTTAATATTATACTGAGTACAGCATATAGACAATTATTTACTGAAAGTGAACCATATAATATTACTAATTGGGTTACACTACTAAAAGATACTTTAGACAGATTTGGGTTTGGTGAAGTTTGGATGTTTCCCGAGTCTGTAAATTGCTCCAAGTTTATTCCAAATTTGGACCAACGGGTTACATATGCTTTTCATTCAGACTGGAATAATAAATCACAAAAGATTCTGATCAATTGTCTTTATATAAACATTTAAAAACTGACTTTGGCCTCGAATATTATTTCAAATTCTTGTGTAGCCATAAACATCGATCATCTTTGACAAAACTCTGAGTGTCTTCTTATAAATCTGAGAATTGAAACTGGGAGATATGGAAGCAATAGAATTGATATAAGTGAAAGATAATGTATGCTATATGACAGCCATCATATTGAAGATGAATATCATTTTCTTTTAGTGAGTCCAGTACATACTAACTTGTGTGTAAACTTAATTAAATAGTACTTCTGGAACACACCATCCGTTTATAAGTGCGTTCAACTGTTAACTTCCAATAATAATAAAACAATATGTACATTAGCTAAATTTGTTTATGAAGCGTTTAAAATAGGAGATAGATTATTATTTTTACAGTAATTTGTTATAAAGATTGCTATATTTGTCCATCCTCTCCTTTCCAGCTTTTGTTGATTACCTTTCTTGAGTTTCTGTTTAACGTCGTATTTGTAGCATTTGATAACCATGCAATATTTGTAGTATGTACTCTGTGTAAGTATGTACATGCTTTGAAGAATAAACTTTGAATTGAATTGAAAATTATACTTATCGTTGTTGCTGTTATTATTATTATTATTATTATTATTATGATTATTATTGTTGTTTTTGTTCCTCTTTCCTGCTTGCTAGCTTGTTACTTTTCTTGCTAAGTCCACCACACACATTGGACAGGTGATGCTAACATCTGCCTGTCTTGAAATGACAATTGGTCATCTTATGGTAACAAGGCCACTTTATTTTGCCTCTTATCTATAATCCTGGGCCCCTAAGAAGGGATGGAAGATAACATTCCAATTCGCAACATTCAGCAAATTTTGAAATCAGATTTCTGATAATATTCTATTGAAGACCTTAAAGCGAACAAAGTTCACCTGCGAGCTCAACGAATTTTTCGAATAAATTAATCAAGGGATTTGAGGATTATCTCGTCTCATAACTTGTTTCTGAATCTTCAAAGAGGGCGCAGCCACTCCAGATCGGGTCTACAATATCAAATTTGTGTTTAGACTTATGGCCTTCTCACCTGCGGCTAATTATTCCATAAAAAGAAATCAAAATGGTTTCTCCTTTTATTTAAGAGATCTCAAATTTTAAAAGTCGCACCGAACATCTTAGTAGTTTGCCTCAGGTTATGAAATAAATCCGTGAGCCGTGGAAGAGGACTGATGTATGTTTAGATAAAAAATTTGATAACATCTCTGAAATTAAATTCTAATCATTGATTTGTGTGCTACATCTCCTCAAAGCGGTTCTTTTGTAAATTATATAGCTTTTCGCAGTAGGAAAGTCGGGACAGAAAATGGTTTCATTGATTCCTCTGTACAATAGTTACATTCAACAATTTTGCAGCTCTTTGAGGGATAGAATCACAAATGTGATCGAAACTGACAAAACAATCACCTTTCTGCCAATATTTGCAGTGAAAGTAATTAAAATGACTTCACTCAGCCTTCCACACGCAATTATCAGAGACTGTCTGTACATAATGCATGTCATTTCACACTACATAGGAGAAATTGAGTTTATAATAACTGTCAATCATAATCATAATAGACATGACGATTCTCTACAACGCTTGATTTGTCATGTCATTTAATGCTCGCGAAACTGCTTTACAGTGCAATAAATGCACCCAGCACGAATTGTAGGAATTCTAGGTGAGTTACAGTAATGACATGTAATTTAACAGTTTTTCATATTTGTATGCACTGTTTTCATATTTGTGTGTCAAAATTTCGTGTCGTTATAATAATGAGTTGATATCATGACCCTTTTATTCTTCTTTGTCGTGTCATTTATTTCTCTAAACTAGACTTTTTGCTGTGACTTTGTAATTTTTTTTCCATCTTCATTGCTTTTAATTTTTATTAGCTAAAACAATGAGATCTAGTATGTTTGAAATGAAATATCGACCACTTAAAAAATAAACAAACAAACAAATATGGAAATCAAAACATTTACTGATGTTATTACCTACGAAAATCTGTCGTCTGGATTTATTGTGCAAGTGTTGCATCTGCTGTTCCGTTACGTTACGGCGCCCTCAGGCAAACTTTTATCAATTAAAACACTATTTGAATAAATTCGACATGATAAATGAGGATTAATCAGCAAATATTACTCAAAAAAGGCCATATTATAAAATCAGCGATCTGTTTATTTCACCGTGGGCTACAATATGTTTTATCCGAAACTCGCATTGTCTCCATTTTGATGGTTTCATGTCTCTGTTGATCTGCTCTTAAAAATAAGGTCCGACTTTCGTAATATCTACGCTTAAACTTGCCTTCACTCAGAGCTGAAAAATCAGAAACTTACTGAAAGCGTTATATATTCTGAGAGTAAAAAGGAAAGTAGAAAACATAAAAAAAACCAGTGCATGTATTTATTCCGAGACTTAAATCCCAGTCTAGCCATACGCTCTTTTCCAATTTTCAAAGTCTTTTTTGTATACGTCATATAGAATGAAACGTAAAATAGGATGACTGGAGTTTAATTAAGTCACTCAACGTATAAATGGTGCATTTATGTGTGTGTGTATATATATATATATATATATATATATATATATATATATATATATATATATATATATATATATATATATATATAGAGAGAGAGAGAGAGAGAGAGAGATTTGAGAGAGAGAAAGATTTGAGAGAGTGTGTGTGTGTGTGTGTGTGAGAGAGAGAGAGAGAGAGAGAGAGAGATTTGTAAATTCAACAGGATATCAGTTATGTTCATCCTTTATTCTTTCAAGCGCTTTCGTGTGATCATCATGGACGCTCTTCATGATAATTTCAAAGTTTTTTTTAAATACATTTTACAAAGATCTATATATGAACCGGCACATGGACCTATTAACTTTTTCATATATACCGGGCCGCATGATTGACGATAATATATTCATCGTTTAATTTCTACATTTGCTTAGCTATTGAAAATGCTTCTAAAAAATTATTTCGGAGCCGTGAGGAAATCTAGATGAGTAGGAAATGAAGCTAATTCCTGTACAGTCGGACCTTTTCGTGGAGTAAAAATGAGTTTGATGGAAAGTGGTTTTGTTACATCATTCGGTGAATTTGAATCTCCTCCTTTTCATACAAGTAATGTAAATGATTTAACGAAAGTAACACAATTTAAATTACAACAGAACTTGTTGGTTTTAGAATAATGGCTAGCTAATCCACTGGAAGAAATACCACAGTATAGGCAGTCCCCTAACAATGTAGACATTCACACTTTCACCCGAAAATTGATCAAACAGCACACATACATAAGAGATAAATAAGCGTACAGACATGCTGATGTGATGTTTTGATTGCTTCCAAACTTTCCAATTAAGTTAATTTCGCTACTTCGTTTCGTTTTAAAAATATTTTATTGCCATTTAATAAAACAATATGCGTTTGAACACGAATCAACTAACTCATATATGTCCTTTCAAAAACAGAAGTTACAAAATGCCTATAGATAATATTGATGTGTACAAAAACTTTACCAGATATGAAATATAAATCAATATTGCATTTATCAAAGACAATTAATAGTTTTAAAATAAAACACACACACACAAAACAAGAAATATATTCATGTAAAAATAAATGCATCAACAATTTAACAGTCAATGAAGGGGGGGGGGGGAGAGAAGATAGAGAGGATATTTGCTTGAAACGAGTGAATAACGGATATATTTCATCGAGTGGGTGAAAAACTGAGTATTTTCACGAGATGAAATATATCCGTTATTCACTCGGAGAAAGCAAATATTCTTTTTTTTTTATGCTCAAGCGTATTGTCTAGCAATTTGTATAACACACTGAAGTAGCTGATTTCTTACTGCATCCCGCGCGATAATGTCAGCGGTTTACCGTTTATGATTTGCTCTGTTTTGTGTATATTTGCACATAAAATATCAGTAGTTACATAATGCTTCTTCCCAATTCAAGGTAAAATATCAGATAAAAAGAAAATGAAACAAATTTTTTTTTTATGTCTGTTGCTGGATTTGAACCCAGTTCGCCGGGATGCGAAGTGGCCATCTTTACTACTACACCACGCGAGCTATTGACTACCAGTGAAAACATATCATGATATTTTTTCACTGCAGTGAAATATCACAATTATATCTCTCGGAAAATCCAGTATTTCACTGCCTAGCATAAAATAAAGTTCAGTAGTTACAGCCACTATTGTCCGTTTCATTTATTTGAGGTTGGGGAATGTCCCATCATACAATTGTAAACACTAAATCATTCGTGAATATATTTATGAGAAAATAGTTCTAGTACTACACTGGAACTGAATTGAAAGACAGAACGATAGAGCTGGTATCTGTGAACATTAAATAGCGGACAATAGAAAAAATGGCGTTCAAGAAGCTTCGTTTTCGGATGTGCATCTCATAGAAGACTGTTAGCTGTGCAAGGCTATTTTCACTTTCTGCACTTCAGAAGTAAATTATAAAACAAATGAGCCGATAACATTTGTTTAGTTTATATAGATTTAAATTTCATTAGTGCACTTTCAGAAAAAAGTACAGTCCATACTATGAAATTTCTATATTTGATGGACAGGCAAAGATAGTGTACTCTGTACAGTGAAGCAGACATTTACATCAGCTGTCTGCTTCAGACAGAGTAACAGTCTGCTTCAGACAGAGTAACAGCCTGCTCCTGACAGAGTACCAGTCTACTTCAGACAGAGTACTAGTCTGTCTGAGACAGAGTAACAGTCTGCTTCAGACAGATTAACAGTCTGCTTCTGACAGAGTACCAGTCTGCTTCAGACAGAGTACTAGTCTGCTTCAGACAGAGTAACAGTCTGATTCAGACGGAATAACAGTCTGCTTCAGACGGAAAAACAGTCTGCTCCTGACAGAGTACCAGTCTGCTTCAGACAGAGTACTAGTCTGCTTCAGACAGAGTAACAGTCTGCTTCAGACAGAGTACCAGTCTGCTTTGGACAGAGTAACAGTCTGCTTCAGACAGAGTAACAGTCTGATTCAGACGGAATAACAGTCAGCTTCAGACGGAAAAACAGTCTGCTTCAGACAGAGTACCAGTCTGCTTCAGGCAGAGTACCAATCTGCTTCAGACAGAGTAACAGTCTGCTTCAGATAGAGTACCAGTCTGCTTCACACAGAGTAACAGTCTGCTTCAGACAGAGTAACAATCTGCTTCAGATAGAGTAACAGTCTGCTTCAGACAGAGTAACAGTCTGCTTCAGGCAGCAGATAGTTTTCCTAACAGAGATCAAAACTAAATTTGAATCCAGGTAGGTGAAAGACATGCAAATGTATGTTAACTTTCTCTAACTTGTTAGAATTGTAGAGCAAACACGTTTGCCCTGTGCCTTGCCCACCTTCAACGGTTCTCCATAAAACCCATAGAGTAACGTAAGTTCACTTTGTAAAGGTGGGAATAGTTTTTTCGAACTCGACGTCACTGATTAGTTAGCAATATACATGACCCAGTCAGATGACCTTACCTCAAGAATAGATTTCAGAGTCATTACCTTTTCTTATAGAATACAATGGCACCGACAGGAGCTATTGCAGAAATGAAATTAATCCAAAAAGACATCCCTGTGTTAAATCTGCATCTGACCAACAAGGCAACTATCGTAATGTCCAGTAAAGCTAAACTGGCTGTTGTAGGGTTTGGTAGACCGGAGGGAATATGAGGCATTTGCTATTTTTTACAGCTACTCCATCACACTTTTTCTCACGTCGATTGGCTGATAAAATATTTGCGATTCTTTTGATAAATACTATATTCTTCTCACATTTGTTTGCGTTAGTGAAAAGTCTGCCCTTCTTCCATAAAAGCCCATCAATGTGAATTACCATATTTGATTGACAGTGATATATGTGATAAATGTTTATAAGTGCTCGCTTATAAGTGGAGTTCAACTGCAAACAAAGTAGACCATGATCTGCCGTCGCATAATGCGCTGGCAGGTCAGGGTCTATCTTGTTTGTTCTGCTGATTACTCCTAATACACTGCATAGACTCGTATCTACCGACGCATTATGCGACGGCATATCTGGGTCTGTTTCTTTTTTTGCAGTTGGAATCGACCTATAAGCGAGTATATATGGTAGATTGAGCCTGGATGGCGAGTCGAATACACTCTTTATTCATCGCCTGTCGATGGCAGAAAGGATGCTGACATATTTGAAAACAATATTTTTTCGGTCGCAATTTTCTTACATTTTTGTTAATGTGATTATTTTGTGCTTCTAGTTTAAACCTAATTTATTGCGATAAAGTAATATATTTGCAAAAGGATTGGAAATAAGTTCACAAGAACTTACAAGTTCCTCTTCAATGTACACAATAACATAAAATGGCTAGCAGAAAAAAATGAAAAACATTAATGGATGATTAAATATAGAATAGATAGGAAAAGGAAAAGAAAAGATATGATAGAAAACAGCTAAAGGGATGCTGGTAGCAAAGGAAAGGAAAATAAATTGGTGGATTTGTCCGATTTTATTTTTTAGAAACTTCAATCCATATAATTTGTACTTCAACAGAAAAGTATACTGCAGTTTAAAACATGGCTCTATTGTCACATCCGACTAACATGTAATAGTAACAATTTAGGAAGCCCTTCAATCTCAAGATGATGATGATGATTATGAGAGAGAGAGAGAGAGAGAGAGAGAGAGAGAGAGAGAGAGAGAGAGAGAGAGAGAGAGAGAGAGAGAGGGAGAGAGAGAGCAATCAAAGATGGAAAAAAAGACGTCTTAAAAATCTTAAGTCTGGTAGGGATTGGTGTGATGTTTGGAGAGTTGCGTAGTCGATAATTAGATGCCTTGTATCTTCTTTGTGGAAGAATATCGCTTCAATAGTTGACTCTTTATGATCGAACACATTATCGATAATGTTTGTAGCTGGCTCTTTATGATCGAGCACATTATCGATAATCTTTGTCTTCTTTCTTCATTGTACCAATCGTAACCTCAAAAAGATAATCTCTGTAACAATAAATGGGTAGACTTGTGACGATTCGTTAAGCTTCTATTTTTTTTAACCTTCCCGAATCTTCTTTTGAGCAATTATTCCAGACTTCACAAGTACATTCTAAAACTGGACATATGAATAATGTATAGACTTTAGCTAGAGCTATTCTATTATAAGATTTGTTCGCCGCGCGCAACATTTATAAATATTTAGATGCGTTATGAATAATGTTACTAATATAATTGGTCCATTTAGCATAAGATGATAATCCTAGCTGTAGGCGTTCATGACTTTAAGCAGGATGCGGATCGATATTATTAACAGAAAATTTCAGAAAGGAAATATCAATTTGTCTGTTTGTAATTAATAAACTGTCGGATTTAGAAGGGTTAACAGTAAGAAGTCAGCTGTTTGCCCATGCATTAAGTTTGTCAAGGTCGCTGTTTATAACACTTAACACTGGCAACAGATCTGACCAAGAAATTCCAAGAAAAGTATCATCTGCAAATAACTGTACAAGAGAATTCAAATTATCTGCAATATCAATGATATAAATAAGAAACAGTAGTTAGTTGACATTTTGTTGATAATGAATTTTGATAGAACACATTCTGGTAACGATCTGTTAAGTAACTTTCAATCCATGATAGAAGTTTTTCAAGTTTATAAACTGACCCTTTACAAACACAAAGAAACGTTAAACACGTTATTTCATTCGAATGGAGTGAAATCCAAATTTTGTTCATATATCATATTATCATATATCAAGTCTTGTTGGTGATATATATATATATATATATATATATATATATATATATATATATATATATATATATATATATATTTTCAACAGAATTAGACATACAACTCAGTAGCGACATTGGTCTATAATTACATGATAATGTATTATTTCCTTTCTTTTAGATTGGTATGACTTGACCAAACTTCTTTTGGAAAATGAACACACAGGCTTTAAGTGATTTATGAACTAATATTAGCAAGGGCACCGTCTAAACTGTTTAGGGTCGCTAGCACTGCTTGGCGTTTTGAGATGGTTGTTAGTAACTTAAATCAGATTTATTATAATTATAAACGGCTTCAAAAACATTGAAAAAGTGGGTGCCTGAAAGAAGTGTTCATTCACTGAATGTTTAACGTGACCAGTCAAACAGGTTAGACAGTTCTAATAAAGTACCAGATTGCTCGACAGTTTGCACATTATTGTCTGTTCAATCTAAACCATGACAATAGTTGAATTCAGAAAATGTTCTGTACCATTTTTTTAAATTTCATACATCCTGATATTGTGTGGATAAAAACTCAGAATGCACCTGCATGGAGTAACCGTTCCATATCAAGCTTGTACTACTAAAACTTCCCTCAAGAAACTGTGCAAAAACGTTAAATTCTTCCTACGAGGACCAAAGTACGAGTCTATAGATATATTGCTTCGTACTTAGGTCACGGGAAGTTTTGTTGTGTACCTAGTCTGTCGCGTGTCCCGTTTTCCACAAAAGAGTGATAGTGGTTTGATAGTTTTGATGAGTTTTATTAATATATTTTAAAAAAAGTCATTAGGTATTCATTTTGCACTCCTTTTGAATGGAACTCTTTCTATTGAATGTGTTGTAGTTCTACTTAATGTGTTCAATTCTTCCCTTCACCTGCGTCTAGAAAGACATCAATATCATCACTTCTATCAAAATGTAAACAGCGATGTATTTAATATGAGTCTTCTTTTCATGACTTTTTATTAGAAGCCTGTCGACTTTACGTCGGCTTAATATTTATTTTAATCTTCTGTTGAAGATACCTCCACCGCGAGCTTATTTATTTGAAATTGTGCCTTGCTGAATAAATACGAAAGATCACCTCTCACCTTTGATGAATCCGATTTTTTTCTGCGGCAGACGTTTTACATATCTAGCAGACGATATATAACCTTGGAACCCTAAAGGGATGAAATGCATACCATTTAAGTGAATATTTTCTCTAAATATCACGTTTCAAATAATTTCCGATTTATGGTACCAATGTTTGATAATTAATACATTTGGTTACAATTGGTCATTATCACAATTTTAATACATACACAACTGAATGTAATTAATTGATATTACCTGCACCAAGTTGAAACTTGTGACAAATATAACATCTAAACATTCTTTTAACACCAGAAATATATAATTTTAGCAAATATTCTATTGGGGAAAAGACTTCGATACAGATTTCGTGTAAGATTACATTTTTGGATAATCTGACGAAGCATTTGTTTATATAAGTTCGTTCTCAGTTGAAGAGATAGTTCAACCATATAAAGATGTAATTTGTTTATATAAGTTCGTTCTCAGTTGAAGAGATAGTTCAACCATATAAAGATGTAATTTGTTTATATAAGTTCGTTCTCAGTTTAAGAGATAGTTCAATCATATAAAAATGTAATTTGTTTATATAAGTTCGTTCTCATTTGAAGAGATAGTTCAACCATATAAAGATGTAATTTGTTTATATAAGTTCGTTCTCAGTTGAAGAGATAGTTCAACCATATAAAAATGTAATTTGTTTATATAAGTTCGTTCTCAGTTGAAGAGATAGTTCAACCATATAAAGATGTAATTTGTTTATATAAGTTCGTTCTCAGTTAAAGAGATAGTTCAACGATATAAAAATGTAATTTGTTTATATAAGTTCGTTCTCAGTTTAAGAGATAGTTCAACGATATAAAGATGTAATTTGTTTATATAAGTTCGTTCTCAGTTGAAGAGATAGTTCAACGATATAAAGATGTAATTTCTTTATATAAGTTCGTTCTCAGTTGAAGAGATAGTTCAACCATATAAAGATGTAATTTGTTTATATAAGTTCGTTCTCAGTTGAAGAGATAGTTCAACCATATAAAAATGTAATTTGTTTATATAAGTTCGTTCTCAGTTGAAGAGATAGTTCAACCATATAAAGATGTAATTTGTTTATATAAGTTCGTTCTCATTTGAAGAGATAGTTCAACCATATAAAGATGTAATTTGTTTATATAAGTTCGTTCTCAGTTGAAGAGATAGTTCAACCATATAAAGATGTAATTTGTTTATATAAGTTCGTTCTCAGTTGAAGAGATAGTTCAACCATATAAAAATGTAATTTGTTTATATAAGTTCGTTCTCAGTTGAAGAGATAGTTCAACCATATAAAGATGTAATTTGTTTATATAAGTTCGTTCTCAGTTGAAGAGATAGTTCAACCATATAAAGATGTAATTTGTTTATATAAGTTCGTTCTCAGTTGAAGAGATAGTTCAACCATATAAAAATGTAATTTGTTTATATAAGTTCGATCTCAGTTGAAGAGATAGTTCAACCATATAAAAATGTAATTTGTTTATATAAGTTCGTTCTCAGTTGAAGCGATAGTTCAACGATATAAAGATGTAATTTGTTTATATAAGTTCGTTCTCAGTTTAAGAGATAGTTCAACCATATAAAGATGTAATTTGTTTATATAAGTTCATTCCCAATTGAAGAGATAGTTCAACCATATAAAAATGTAATTTGTTTATATAAGTTCGTTCTCAGTTTAAGAGATAGTTCAACCATATAAAGATGTAATTTGTATATTTAAGTTCATTCTCAGTTTAAGAGATAGTTCAACCATATAAAAATGTAATTTGTTTATATAAGTTCATTCTCAGTTGAAGAGATAGTTCAACGATATAAAAATGTAATTTAACCATTTCTTTTCAATTGGTTAGGTTCGACATACTCCAAAGTGTACAAACAAAGGTAGTATTAAGGAACACAGAAGCTACATTGTAAAATAGACCAGGTACATACATGATTGTAACATATATGGAAAATATTTGAAAATATGGCATATGCTGTAAAGTATATCGATCTACCTGATATTTCAGAGTGGAAATATGTCAACTTTTAACAGACCATGGACTGTATATAAACAGAGTGGATGTTTGCCATAGTGTAGAAGTCTTGCTGGAAGAAGAGGAATTGTATTGTGCCCATTAGATATTGTGAGGCACAATATGTTATGTTATAGATATATATATATATATATATATATATATATATATATATATATATATATGTATATATATATATATATATGTGTGTGTGTGTGTGTGTGTGTGTGTGTGTGTGTGTGTGTGTGTGTGTGTGTGTGTAAAGAGAGAGAGAGAGAGAGAGAGAGAGAGAGAGAGATATTACAAATATACACCAAACAGAGCGGAAAGTGCTATTCCTGGATTCTACAGGAGAATGCTTGATAACATTAACATATTTTTAAATACGAATAAATAATATTATCATACAGGTTAGAGAACTTTTAATTCGTACTCTACGGAGATTCGAACCCGGATCCGCGGGTTACGGCATCCATCGCCTTGTCTGTAAGCACCAACCCCTATACCATCTCGAGCATGCACACATCCCCAAAATTGATGCTACAAAGATAGTTAAATAGATATACAAATGGGGGAGGGGGAGGGGGGCGGGAATGGCATGACCAGATGGATAGACAAATAGGCAGACCGACAAACAGATAGATAGATGCAACTGAATCTATCTATCTTCTCAATGATCCCGTACAATGTTTCGTAAAAACAAAATTACGTTTGAAAAAAGAAATAATAAAAAACACAAGATCGAGGTTGCACCGTCGGTGCAATTTCAAAATGAATTTCAGCTCCTAGACGATTGATCCAGAATTTGTGTCTTTTTCTACTAACTGCTTTTGACCAGCAATGCCACTCTCAAATGATCTTTATTACAGTTTGTACTAAAATGTTTAGATAGATGTTTTATTTGTCGTTGCAGTAGTATGTCCGAATATAGCCTGGGTACAGTCGTCGTTATATGTGTGCTTTGCTAATATATTCTTTTTATTCCCCCGCTGATAATCCGTCGAAAATAGATTATCATTAATTAATGGCACCATAATGAGATTGTGACGTCAATCTGGAGAGCTAACAGATTGTAATTCGGGCTAGTCGGAAAAATGCACCTCGATCCTAACGCGTAAATTTCGTTTCGTTTCCCCTACATATTGCTTTTTACAGTTTAAACAATACACGACATATATCATATTTAGCGAATCACATGAAATATGTTGTTTAATTTTAAAATGCCTACCTGTTTTCAAGATTTTGTAACTACATCTAAATTAGTTAGAAAATCACACAGCTTACAGCCATTAAATTCACGCTCGATATTCGGTAGTTTGGATCTCACAAAAAGTCCTTTATGTTCTTATTTTTGGTTCTAAGCTGTAATCAAAGTTTATGTTCCAAACACATCAGGAATTTTTTTTCTTCAAATTACTAAAATTTTCTCTAGCATGCTTTAATGCAGATGCTGAACATCTATTGAAATGAACAATGAACGGAATTATTTCTTGTGCTTTGTTGCGAATATTAATTCTTTTTAATGCCTGAGATTTAATTTTCCTATGTTCCCTGATTTTGTAGTCTCATTCTTGTCTAGTCCTGCGAAAAGCAATGAACAAGCGTCATGAATGTCTTGTTCATCGATGCAAATCCGGCAGAACCTCAGTATTTTGGATTTAACAATGCCCCTAAACGTATTCCTGTCAATGAAAATTATTGTTATGTAGTAATTGAAGAGTGTCAGTTTCCTCGAATTATACCTAGTATTCAGATTATCTCCATTTCCAAAAGTTGATTCGATTGTATATTGTTACATCTAACAAATATACATCTTCTTTACTAATTTTAGTTTTTAATTTGAACAGATGAATGGTTGTATATTCATCCATTTAAGAAACTCTTTTAGTTCTTCTTCAGAATTGGTCCAAATGAAGAAAATATTATCAATAAGCCTAACATTGAAAAATGGTAGCTTTTGGGTCTTAGCAAATATTTCTTTCTCCCATTCAGCTACATAAATGTTTGCATAAGATGGAGCAAATTTCTTCCCCATAGATGTACATTTTTCTTTGGAGATAATTTTTTTTCTCACTAAAATCGTTATTTACAAGAATTGTTTTTATTAAATTTTAAATTGAATCATCTAGTCGATTTGAATCCGGATTATCAAACATCACCTTTCTACAAGCAGCCAAAGCTTGACCATACTCGATCTTAGTATAAAACACTATAAACATCTGCTATAACCAAAATACAGTTTATAGGAGGTTACATTTTATTCAATTTTTCCAGAAAATCATTTGTATCTTTAACATATTAAAACTGTTTCTGAGCCAAACGGTTAAAATAAAAGTCTTTCTATTCGATAATACGCCCTCTCTCACTTGAACATTCTGCAACAATGGGCCTACCTTTTAGAGCTTCCCTTGGTATAGTAAACTTGTCCATAGATTTGTGAATTTTAGGAAGAAGATACAAATATCTTGGTCTTGAATAATTTAAAATCAAGTAGTCGAATTTCCTTTTGTCCAAGAAACCACCGTCACGTAATTTTTAAAGTTCATGTATAGTTTCCAATGCTGTATCATGATAAATTGGTTTGAAATAGGCTGATAATATTCCAAATCATTTAATTGTCGCTCCGCTTCCAAAAATATACTGATCTCGGTCCATGACAACGGTGACATTTTCCCTTAACTACCCTCTTATTACCAAATTTTTTTTTTTTTTTAAATCTTTTTTTATATAAATTTTGCAAGGCTCTAATTTTTTATTTACCGAGGTTTGAATTCTGAATAAAATCGTCAGGCATGCTTTGATTCTAATGTCAGAAATCAGAAATGCAGTTCTGTACATCCGGTACATAAGTAGGCTGCCAGTTGTATTTTGTTTTAGATTTGAATTCACGAGGCTGCTTATTTTTCGTTTTGAGCTGCCAAATAGGTGAAACTAAAGTTTATTGACAATCGCTTTTCAAAATCTTTGCTATCCTCATTCAAAGTATCTATATTTTCCGGTATCGGTATAAAATTGAGACCTTTTGAAAGTAAACCGTTCTCTGCGGAAGTCAGAATGTGACGTTTGGAAAGATTTACCACTGAAGTCCTGAGTCCGGATTGCAAAAGTATAAAAAAAAGTGCACCAGTCTGAGTGTATGTAGCCGCTGTCTCATCCGTACAGTGTATGATGTCAGTCCCTATACTGAACTTGGAGTCTTCTAGTTAATTCCTATGTCTACAATTACTTATTTGAAGTTTATTTGTGGTTCAAACTTCTTGGCCTAATGTGTCAGTTGCTGTATCTTGGCACCAGGAAAATATTCTAACTCGGCGTTGCATATGTGGCATTTTTCTTGTTGAATACTTGTTAAATTTGAAGTGTCAACTACTACACCTCTTTACAAAATGTAGATAGGGACCAGTCATCGTATTTCCGTTGCTTTCTCGTCTTCAATGTCGTGTTGTTCAATGCTCCAGTTTTAGCGGTTGGAGGGGTTAGTCCAGTGAAAGTTGGCCCGTTAGTCGATAGGGGGGCTCCGGTGCGTACACAATAATATATGTATAGGATTTGCCAGAAGTTGGGGAGTTATAAGTATAAGGTGTCGGTGCTGTCGGTGAAAGCGAGTTAGTGAGGGTTACAATGACAGACGGACCAGCGTTCGGAGAGAGGCTCCTTCTACTTGTCCGTCTGGCAGAGTTGTTTGAAAACGATTTGTTAGTAGCATGATGTGATATACAAAATACAGGGGTGTCGTTAGAGAAAATTGGGGAAAACCTTTTAGTAGGCCTAAGTGTGATTGGTGAGAGAGTGGAGTGGCTTGTGCATTTCTTAAAACGTCTTTGTCTCGGTGTCTGCCAGTCTGATTGAGAGAATGTTGAGTCACTTCAGAGCGCAGATCTTTGCGGAGAGTTTTTGTAACGCGGGTCCTCGCTTCCAAAAATGTATTTGCCGAAATGTGTTTGTACGGTTTTCTGGACCATTGTTGTGCTTTTTGGAACGCATCTGACACTCCATAATCTAAAATTGGTCCTAAAATACTAATTTCACCCAAAGCTCAGATATCAAATTCTGATAGTGCTTCCTCATATAGTTTTGAACCAAAGTCAACCAGATGTGTGCCGCTTATCACAGTTCCGAAAACATGGAGCCATTGGGCTTACAAGGTCAAACGAACATAAATTGGAAATAATACAAAATTAAACTTACGATTACGAAGGCCAAAGTTTGAGTAGAATGTCATGCTGTCGACGATAAAGAACTTTTAAGTCACAGTGTAAATCTAATTGAATAGTGAAGTTCAATCTGATTTAGTGTCACCGGCGTTTGGCACTGTAATGGTGCTTCTACAGATGGATATATACATAGATATATATGCAGACAGACAGACAGACAGATAGATTGATAGATAGATAGATAGATGGGTGGGTGGGTGGATAGATAGATAGATAGATAGATAGATAGATAGATAGATAGATAGATAGATAGATAGATAGATAGATAGATAGATAGATAGATAGATAGATAGATAGATAGATAGATCGATCGATCGATAGATCGATAGATAGATAGATAGATAGATAGATAGATAGATAGATAGATAGATAGATAGATAGATAGATATAATAGATAGACCAGACAAAAACCGTCATGACTGCCAGTCGCTATGTGTGGTATACAGCACTGGCCATGGGACAGTAGGACTCACTATGTAACGTATCGCCGTATGTCACTCAAACCCTAACACGTGCCGATACCTATGGATGACCGACCAATACTTTCGCTGGCAAAGATGTGAGCATCACGTAATTTACAAGTACATTGGCAGCTTGACCGACTTTAGGCCTGTCTCCGTCATCTTTTCGACTACCACTATGTATCATGTACGAATTCAAATCGTCATAACTTAAACATTTTTCAACCATTTTTCATTAAATTTTCAGTAGGCACTAAACCATTAACACTAAATGACACTGGGTAAGTGTCGCTTTGATTTTATATGATGCAAAATGTTAATAAGTAGGGCGTGGTTATGTCTGCTCTGGCGATAGTCCATGTGCTGGTTCATATTAAGAAAAATGTGTTTATTCAACAGAAAGTCACTAATATATTCATACTTTATTACTTCAAGTGCTTTCGCATCATATGTGTGAAATGTGAAGCCTTTTACATAGATCAGACGAAAAATGAACTAAGAAAGAGAATGACAGAACACAGACAGCAACGAAGAACAGAAGATTTCAGATTATTAAAAATTATTAAACATCTACATAACTGTTCAGGAAGAAACCTCACATTCATCTCTGGTTCAGGTGGAAATGTTCAAAAGCCCCCACCCCGCTTATATATATTATTGATTGATTATGAATAGTTAACAGAAGAAAACAAATTGTTTGTTTCATACTTATTCGCTCGAACAGCTTAATTACGGTAAGCAAATACTGTAGTAGCTGTGAGACAAAGACCCAGAAAATGTCCAAAGGGCACGCGAGGTAAAAACAATACTTGACACAAGCGCCGATGCAGATTAAGGCTGAGAATAGGCTAATCTGAAGTCTTCGCACCATAAAAGAGCCAGCCTTTAAATCAAATTATATATATACGAAAAAAAGAAGTGTCCAAATGTCCGGTCACACACACATTTCGACACTTCTTTTTTTCATTATGTTTGAACAAAACATTGACAACTATCCACTAGCGTTGTATATGACATATATGCTGGGTGTAATTGGCCCTGATTATGACTGTTTTCTATATGCAAATGAGTACACATTGTAAAACAGGAATTTAAGACCCCGGTATCTCGTGATAAATTGTTGTCATGTTTTTTTGCGACAGAGTAAATCAATCGTTGTTTCTAAAGAAGTGACAACATATTTTTTTTAATCGGGTTGGAGTAATTTTAACAAATGATAGGACATGGCAATTGTAGGTCTGGTCGACAAGTTCATTAAATTATCTTGGTCGATTAGTCAAGCTGTCCATCTTAGAAAACCGAACAATTGAGACAAGAAGGCATGGAATGGCTTTCTATGTATCATGTAACGAAACAACTTTTGTATTATGCATGTTGCCCGCCCATCTCATAATAGCAACTGTGGAAATTCAAAGTGTAAATACATTGTAATATAGCTTTCAAGCACGATAAGGCGAAAATGTGACCTCTCTCTCGATGTTTTGTGTTTTTGGTGTGCACCTTTGGAAATATACATTTTGCAGATTCCGTTTGCTGTCCATGGGTCATTTTAATCCGGAAATAAAAAGTATCAATCAAATGTCATTTCACTGTTGACAATTAATTTTGTCATATTTAACAAAATTATATTAAATTTATTTTTAGTTTTTAAATTAACTATATTGTCATAAACTCGGTCTAACAAAGATTATTCATGAACTTAGTAAAGTTATTTAGTGCACTGATTGGCTATTTTACATGCAGACGCAGATTCAGATGATAATATAATTTTCAGTTGCATGTCATTTGGTACAGAGTTGGCCGCTGTAATATCTAAACTTATGTCAACAATTTTGGCATGTATCTCATCTACACCCTTTCTAAATGATAAATGGTAATCGTCGGTTATGAGAATGAACTTGGTTTCAGTGTCACATGACCGGGGGGGGGGGGGGGCCGAGTGGTCTAAGGCGCTCGCTTTTACCGATCACTGCCATCTCACCTCTGTCCGCGTGGGTTCGAGCCTCGGGCTCGGCCAATGTGGGTATATGAGAAAGCTTGCCAGTAGCTTCCTGTGGGTCGGTGGTTCTTCCCGAGATTTTCCTGGGTTCATCCTCCACCAGATATACTGGCCGCCATGTATAGTCTATCATGTGCTGAAATATGGCGTTAAACGTATAAAAAACCAAACAAATCATATGACAGGCCTATCATATTTTAAAATACAAACCGAATTTTGTTAGAAAGCCCCTGACTTCCTCGTACCACGAGGATTGCTTCTTTTCAGTGTCATGCATATTAAACCCATAGAGTTTTTTGGGGGGGTGGGGGGGGTTGTTGTTACACTTTTTCGATTCAACCACAAATTACTCATAAAACATGAATACTTTTCTGGTAAGATGCTTCTATGCTCCATTGAAAATATTGACTCTAAATAAGAAAATGTAACCTCACGTAAATAAATAATCTATGGCATGCTGAAGTTTGTCTGTGGCGCTGAGGCTGGTTTTTACCGTGGTACTGACTGCTTGTTGACCTATCACTTCATTCCGGCTTCCGGTTCCTGGTCATTCTGAAAAGGGAGTTAATGAAGCAGATACCCCGGAAAACTGCCAGACCCCTGATATGGGTTATTAAGGGGCAATAACACGCTTGGTTGCCCCCAACTCCTACACTTCGGACTTTATCAAAGTCAAATATTTTGCAGTTCATTAAAGATTAAGAGAACACTAGATTCGTTAAAGTAAGAGGTGGTGGTTTGGAAGTTTCTTAAAATTTATCAAACAAACCATTGAACAATGAAGACGTTCCGGTACCCGATGCAATTAATAGTGCTTGTAAATGTGAAGTTTTCACTTCAAAACAAAACGGGTCAATTTCTAACATTTTAAAACCTGATTCCTGTTTGAAATGGTATACGGTATCAGATTGACAATCAATTTAATTTTATTTACCCTGAAGCAGAGAGAGAGAGAGAGAGAGAGAGAGAGAGAGAGAGAGAGAGAGAGAGAGAGAGATGCTGTGTCTGTATGTCTTCATAAGCACACCTGATGTGGGTTAGAAGTCCAAGATTGATTACAAGGGTATATAATTTTTATGCTCTGTCTTCTTGAACCTATCTGTCACACACACACACACACACACGTGTGTGTGTGTGTGTGTCATTCTTCAACCATTTTGTTAAGGAAACTCTAAAGGTATGTATAAGATGCCTCTATGTATATGTACGATTGAACCAGTAAAGAAATTCGAGTAGACTGGCGTAGAGCAATTCGAGTAGTAGACTGGCATAGAGAAATTCGGGTAGACTGGCATTCAGCAATTCGGGTAGACTGGCATACAGCAAGTTTACTTTGACTTGCTGTCCCTTTTATCAAAGCAAGTAACTAAGTACGTTTTGGGTTTCTAGAACAAATATTTACTATTACACGTGAGTCGCTTCCAAAGCATAAAAATGTGGAGTTTGAATTAATTTGCTCAATATAATTTGTTCTTCGTTATCATTTGCATTTTTGGACTATACGACATGCTTTGAGAAGCTTTTTCATGCTTGTAAACATAAGAGCTGCCCATTATCTGCAAAAATAGTAAGTTAACAATTGCTGTTGCATTAAAAGGATCACTTTCTTTTTTTTCTGAGTAATTTTTTGCACGATATAATTTTCCTATAATAGTTTAAAATGTTATTATCTGATTCCTCTGCTTAATCCTTGAAAAGTAAAAATTTATGTTAAACTGCCATTGTACAATTGTATAAAATTTTAATTGTCTGTCTTTGGCCTCACTTATCTCTCCGGCTCTTAACAAGTCATGATGAGATTTAGTTTAATCTCTGAGTGCGCGTGCGTATCTGACATTTGCAGCGGAACTTTACGAAAAGATGCAGAAAAATGTCTCTGAAAAAGAATCACTTTTTCGGTAAAAACCAGCCTTATTTTCAAACATTTGCACAAGAGCAAACTATTAACATTTTGTATATGTTGATCTTAAAATGGCACGTAACATCTATGCGCATAAGTTAAGAAATAATCGGAACATACTTAATTGAAATTTACTTAAAGAATAAATTATTGTCGCAAGAGTTATGACCCTTGAGCTGGGCGATAATGGAAAATATAAAACAATATGGACTAGAACCTGAAAACTAATATGACGAAATACTAAATCTTGTTGTACATGTTCAGTATCTACAGTCATCTGGAATTTTCCCCTCTCTTGATTTATAAATTGATCCGAATATATGAGCGTACAAAACCATGGAGAGCCATCTTTTTCTATCGTGAACAGTTTTGATGATGAAGAAGTACTCGTAATGGGAGTGATATTGAATATAGGTTGTCAAGGACCTGACCCATTTTATGTAAGAGTTATAAACACATAATATATATATATATATATATATATATATATATATATATATATATATATATATATATATATATATATATATATATATATATTTACACAGTGCTAGATTACCCAATAGGTAGACTAAGCACGTGCTTAGGGCACCAGCAAAGTAGGGGCACACCAAAAAAATGAGAAATTAGGTTGTTGTTTTTTTTTTAATTACATAGGGGGGGGGGCACCATCATTTTTTCAGTGCCTAGGGCCTCTAAAGGTCTTAATGCGGCTCTGTATATAGATATATATAAATATATATATATATATATATATATATATATATATATATATATATATATATATATATATATATATATATATGTTGCCAAGGGCCTGACCCATTTTATGTAAGAGTTGTAAACAGATATTAAAATCAGTGTGATTTCCATAAAATAGTAGTAAAAATTAAAAAAATAATTAAAAAAATGAAAGACAATAGAGTAACTTTCATCTGAACAATTAACTACAAAGCAATCGCCAGGATATTAATGTCGTAAGGAAAAATATAGTTGTTTGGGGATCGATAATCGACTGGTGGATTTCACTTCTGTTAACAAAAGCTGACTCCATCAAACTCTTATTTGATAAATGATATTCGTTCTTTATCAGTGGATCAGTTTCAATGTATAAACATTGCAAGGCGTATGAATACACAGATTGACATATTTATGACATAGATATATTGACTCTGCACTACCTAATGCATTACGTGGATAATGTATGACTATAATTGCCACAGAACATGATATTTATGCCATTAATTTATCAACAAAATGAGAAATGGACCGAGCAATATTAACCGTCGGTGAGGTAGCATATGTCCACCATTTCTGTGAAGATTCATTAGTCACTTCTAATTGTGAACTGCTCTTAATTGGTTCACAACTGATTTCATTTTTAAAATAAAGAACGCGTCCAAAATAATAAAGCAACGATGCTAAACGGGCAGGGACTTGTGAATTTTAAGTTAATTTAGTTTTCAATTCCGATATTAGGGTTAGGTAAAAACTATAAAGCAAAAATATAAAATAAATTAAAAAAAACAAACTGGCATAGTTCGACTGGGATAGACTTTTACGGTAAAAAAATAATAATGGGGTAAACTGGGCAATGTCGTCTTTGGGGAACTATTGTACTCCTAGCTTTGTAAAGGTACTGGTGCTGTCCTTTGCTCGAATATTTAAATATTCGGGACATCCTGTAAAATCTTTGCAATATGTATTTTAAAGTTGTCAAATTTGATTTCAAACTTTACAAATATTTTCACTTTTGTTGAAATACATGAGCCTACTTCTGATTGTACTTCATTTTCGTGACACTCTTGATCTGCACTGTGAAAGATTAAAAAAAAAACAACAACCCGCACCTTATCGATATAACTGAAGGCTTCTAAGTGTTATGTCTTTATTGCTTTTATCATATCTGATACGTAATGTGTCCAAGTCATTTTTCATTCGCAGACCTCTAGAGGACAAGACTGATTCCTCAAAAAATATTATTGATGCTATCGGTGTATGAGCAAACGAGAGTTGTGCAATCCTACATTTTTGGCAGAAGAGATCCCCAGATTTCGCGATTCTCCTCACCCGAGGATATAACTCAGTTGAGATTGGAGAGACGTTGGGGGGAAAGTCATCCGTATCTTACCGGCGGCCCGACAGGTAATAAAAAGAAGTCAGAATTTGAGGAATGAACCTTGCTAGAGAGAAGAATACAGCCGTCATGTACCGCTGTCAGAAACTTTCTGACACGTTGTATCAATAGTAACATTTTTATTTCCTTTTATATGACCGCAGGGAGCGTTTTGTTTCTTGTAAAGGCGATAATTCTAATGGCTTGAACAAATATTTATATGCTATGATTTGTAGAGCATAAGCAATACAGTAAGAGAGTAAATATTTTCATTGGAATCACATCCCCTGAAACAATATTGCACACATTAAGGAATTATTTCGATCAAACTTTCATACTCTAGCTCTACAGGAAAAGATAGTTATCATATTTAGATGATACACATAAGACAATGTTGTAGATTTGCCCGTTCTCTTGGCATTACACGAAGTCCTTCCAAACATTGTGCATGGTATGTAACATATTAAACATGGAAAACAATATACCAAGATGAATAGATAATGGCTTCACATTATCGTGTAAAAAATAATGCAAAAGTAATTATCCAAGAAACAGGTACGAGAGAAGAAAAAAAAAAAAAAAGAAAGAAAAAATAAAGTCAGCAAGATGAAGATGTTGGAAGAAAAAAAATATTAAAGGTGGAATATGGCAGACCAGTGGCAAGTGTTAAAGATAACATTTATAGAAATCACAAAATTTACAAAGAGGCTAATAAGATTATATTCTTATGTGGAATAAACCAGTACAATACTATTAAATTATTTAAAATGCATGATGCAGTGAATGTGAGATGTGGAATAAACCAGTACAATACTATTAAATTATTTTAAATGCACAATGCAGTGAATGTGAGATGTGGAATAAACCAGTACAATACTATTAAATTATTTAAAATGCACAATGCAGTGAATGTGAGATGTGGAATAAACCAGTACAATACTATTAAATTATTTAAAATGCACAATGCAGTGAATGTGAGATGTGGAATAAACCAGTACAATACTATTGAATTATTTAAAACGCATAATGCAGTGCATGTGAGATAAAGATAATACTGTCAAATCGACACCATGAGCATAGTGGATGTAAAAAAAAATAATAAAGAATTGGTTCATGTAAATATATCACTCAGCCTGTCATATTTACTGCAAGATTCGTGTCTTTCCATATCTTCGAAACTGCAAAGTCATTGAACTATAATATTAGTGAATTCATTTTGTATTGCGTATGAATGCAGACTTGCATGAGTTAGAATTGTCTAATACAATTGTCCGTATAGCATCAAATCGAATTTGAAGTTAAGGACAAATCATAAAGAACCCATATAAACTAATTTAATGGCAGATATTGGAAGCACACCAACATTTATGAATCATTTCACCCATGTTAACTGTCTGAGCGTCTTGTTACATACATACATACATACATACATACATACATACATACATACATACATACATACATACATACATACATACATACATACATACATACATACATACATACATACATACATGCATGCATGCATGCATGCATGCATGCATGCATGCATACATACATACATACATACATACATACATACATACATACATACACATAGATACATAGATACATACATAGATACATACATACATACATACATACATACACACACACATACATACATACATACATACATACATACATACATACATACATAGATACATACATACATACATACATGCATGCATGCATGCATACATGCATGCATGCATACATACATACATACATACATACATACATACATACATACATACATACATACATACATACATACATACATACATACATACATACATACATACATACATACATACATACATACATACATACATACATACACAACCGTTTGAAAGAAAACCAAACGACACGTCTAGATCCTTTTAGGAAATAATAAATGGCCAGACTCTTGAATATTTATGGTTATCACGTCATGGAAGTTACTGCCTCCTTGCAGACTTAATGTGTCTGTATTAATAGATGGTTTCTGCTCTCCAGGACAACAGGTTGTGTCGACTCCTTGCAGAATAGAGGTCAGGCGTCATACTCGGCTATAAGTGTATATTATGACTTTGTACCAATTTATCCCTCTAATAAAAAAATGCAGCCGGCCTTCCGAGCTAGTGGGTTCTTTGTATCTTAAGAAACTTTATACCTTTTAATTGAAACTATAAAACGGCGATAATAACAAGAGGGACATTTTATTTCGAATTTTAGAGATAAAATTTCATATTCCAATGATATTCCGCTATGAAGCATCTCGATAAGATCGGGATTCGCACAGAAGCGGTCCCATTATTCACTTCCTATTAAGAATATATTTTATTTGGTGCTACATAAATGATAAACCCATTTAAAGCAACTGTCAGCTATAGACATTTGACTGCATTTAGCACCGACATGCCGACACAACGAGATTAAAATTCAATACTTCTTGCGGCGAGGCTTGGATTTCATTACCCTAAGAATGTGGAGAACGGATGGTATAGAAAGATTTTGTTTTCTACAAAAGATTCATCTAAGGAATATATTAAATCTGACATGAAATTTGAAGTTATCTTTTCATCGTTTATCAAAGTAAAGTCAGCTCAAATTTTTCAATAATAAGTATCGATTAATACTCTTGATATATAACCAAGGACACAGTTACCGAAAGTTTACGAGAGATGGCATTAAGATAAAACTAACGATCTTTTAGGCTGTTGGTTACAAAGGAGATCCTAAATCAAAGGAGAACCTAAATCAAAGTAGAACCTAAATCACTACAATATATCGCCTTACACACTGTGTTTGTCACCATACTTGATTACTTTAATATTAATTTATACATATCTCTATTGTAGCAAGTGTCGCTCTAAGATTTTCATTAGTGTATTACTTGAAACTGTTATTGAAAAATAATAACCAACATGGTCACCTTATCATCTATATGTCATCGTTGTCGTCATCATACCCCTCACTATCATGATAATCGTCGTCGCCATCATTGCCGCCGCCGTCGTCGTCATCATCATCGTCAGCAGCAAACGTAACAGTTGTTGTTATTATTATCTTGTTCTTGGCTTTGTGGAGAGATTATTCCCATCTATATCTTAAATCATTAACCAGAGCAATTTAATGAAAGATGAGTAACAACAGATATATAACCGTTAGGAAAATTTATGAAGGTAATAGAGATCACAGGGATAATCTGTGCAGGTGATTCAGGTTTTTGTTCACCAAAGACAGGGTGATGCATGTTCTCCGCACCACATATACGTAAATATTAAAAATTAACCTGCTATATAACATAATTGTGACCTAGCTGTCGTCAATCCCGACCACGTGCTGTCAGTTTTCTCCACACAGGTGAGCATATTACAAACCTCCTTTCATCACGTGACATGTAATGCGTCTGTTATTGGCTGGAATTGTCAATAGTCTCTGTTCATGTTTACTCCATTGATTAAGGAAAATATACGATGTAGCATTTTAGGTCACTGGTTAGAAAGACTTTACTTGTGACAGTGTATAGTAGTGGTGTAGTCATCATAGTAGCTCAAGACAACTGGTATATTCGGATATTTGATGTCTATCTCATTCTCACCTGGATTTGTTTCTACTACGCCGACTTGCTAAAATTACAGGTAAACTGTCTTTTTACTACATTGTTTTTTTCATAGCGAAGACATTAGCATGTACTAGTATATTAATATCATACAATCAACTGCCGTATCACATGGTAAGTACCATCCATCATATTATGTGTAAAGTTTTTTACTAGATTGTATAAAGCTTGCCTTTTCTCAGTATGGTACTTTTGTGATACAAATAATTATACAGATAAAATGATTATGGCATCTGCTCCAATGTATTTATCATTTATTTAATGACGCATTTATCGTGCTGTTTAATTGTGTATTTATGTATTTACTTATTTATTAAATATTATTATTATTATTATTATTATTATTATTATTATTTGTATTATTATTATTATTATTATTATTATTATTATTATTATTATTATTATTATTATTAAACCACTACTAACGTTAACCCTGCGACTGTTTGTGTAGCTGTTGGTGCTGCTATTATTAATATTGCTAATGTTGTTGCTACTACAACAACAACAACAACAACAACTACTACTACTACTACTACTACCACAACAATAACAACAACAACAACTACTACTACTACTACCACAACTACAATTGCAACTAATACTGCCACCACTACAACTACTATTCAATATCAGTACATTCACTAAGAATGAGTTCACGACCTCTCAAGTATATCTTATTCCATTTACATTCAGAATAGGGCAGAAATTACAATGTGTCTAAAATATGAAAACACACAAAATAAGAGCTTTTGGAGATATAACTAATATATAGAAGGAGCTACGTTTTAACTTAATAAACAATACAGATAATATGCTTTTATCAGAACTGTTAATGTTTATGTCTATGAATCTCGGACCATACTGTGTATAAGAAATATGTTTTAAGACGCATTATTTTAAAATTTCTCGATTCGTAAGAAGAAAAAAAAAATGGGGGAATTTTAAAAGAATATAACTGACTACTGACTGTTAGAAAATAAAATCTCTTATAATCCAATATCCTTTAAAAATAAGTGACTATATCAAATATTAAACCAGCAATGCTATGTTCACAAGCATGTCGTTTAAATATGGGCGGCAAAGTTTACTGTCAAGAGGGGCATGCTTTGCGTATTACCCCAACCACTCCCCATTTTTCCCCAGGAAAAATAGCAGTAACGAGAATATTTAAACTTTATCTGCCATTAACAGATAATTTTCATTATTTGTTTTAATTGTGCCGTCGTGTATATTTAATTAATTTGATCTTAAAATATTATGATGGGTGACAAAATTCCGATTACCTCGTCCATCATCACCTAATTAATCTATGTTAGTCTTCTTCTTTGATCAGTCACACATTTAGCACAAATAGTTGCAATTTACGTCTATCTCACTTCGTTTTTCTATTGATGTTTCTGCCTTAATCTAACACGGAGACCCTTTGGCAAAGTCATGTTTCATAAAAATTCAATTTTTGATAATTTGCTTGCTCATGGTTAGTTTGCTTATTTTCATTTGAGAAATTATAAGCATTATTAATTTGGAGTTAAAGAAGGAAAGGTATAATTCATCTTTATTATCCAATAATGTTTTGAACAAGTCTCCATACTTTTGTATCAGAAGAATAATGGATAATATTTTATCATCCGGGAATCTCCCGTTAGTCATGGCCAAAAGATTTAACACACTGACAGCTTAACACCTCAATATGAATCACAAAAACAACTGAAAACACAATGCAAGGTTCTCGACACGCGGGATGTTAAAAACAAAACAATTTAGCAGTTAGAGATACCTCACTATACGGAACCAAAGGAGGCGAAAGATAGCTATCATTCTGCACAACAAGTTTAAAATGGCCCAGTCAACATTACAAAGATGCGCAGACACTTGATTCCGTCATAGATTTTTATAACAAAACATGTCGCCTACAAAGCATGAAATTTAAAGGAATTACATACTATTCAAAAATAGACCGGGGTTTAAAACAAAACACGAAAGTTTTTTTTTAAAAGCCTGGAATGTGAGTAGTAAGATGTCTTTAACGTGCCAGAAAAAGGTGTCAGCAAAAACGTTATTAAAAATACTTTTAAGATCATTACACGAAATATAATTAGAACACCAATGTTTTATTTTTTTCATGAATGTATTTAAGACAGAGAGTAATGCTAATAGGTTTCTTATTTACACAGATTTTTAGGATCTTACTTCACGCCCCATAAAGATGGGTAACTGGAGTGGATTTCTGTTATTTATGACTAAATGCATATAATATAAATGGACTTTATTATACCTTCGCTTTAGCGCGATATTGTGATCTCAGTCTGTCCCTCTGTCCGTTATCACATCTCCGAAGACACCGTTAGATCAATATTCACGAAACTTCGTTGTCATGTTCCTCTTGGGGTTACCATATGTAAGAGAGGGGGGTTGGTATCATTCATTGTCTCCTGGCACTGGAATCCCTGGGAGTTGAGTAAAGGTCATAAATACACCAATCTCAGCTTCAGTTACATTTTTGACTATTTTTCAAACTTTGTGTATGCAGCCATAGCCTGGAGATGCATCATATATTTGACTGATTTTGTTATTATGACTTCGGGTCACTGTCCGGGGGTGGGGTGTGAGTACGGGGGCCGGGGTATGAAGGGAGGCGGAATATGCAATAAAGAGTATGGTGATTTGCGATGGGGAGCCATTACATTTGTTCTTGTTTTACGTCGCTACGCTGGCAAAATAATCTAGTGTTTGCAGGCTTTGCTCTTCATAAAACTAGAAAGAAAGGCATCTCTTCCGAATTATGAAAAGTTTTGAAAATTAGGTCATTAGCAACAGTAGAGAAACAAAATTCTAGCATTAATTTTCTTGTACAGAGGCCCTTGACTAGAAGAACATGATACAAGCCAACGACCGTAAATTATTCAACCATCGACCTCTTGACCAAAGCGCTACAATACGTAAGAAACAAGTTTATATGTGATTAGTAGTTAAATTCGTCCAATCGGTTGAAGATGAATTCAAAACGTATTTAAATATGCACTATTTCATAAGGTCCAAAATGTCCTTTTGGATATAACGGAATAGAATTGGTAATATGGTCTATACACAGCTCGCGGCGTTTCTATCCATTAAAAATCCGCAAAAGTTTTACTGCAAGGTGCGAAGTCTAGTACATTCATTCATTAAAATATTTCTTGGGTAATTCTTAATTTGGCATATGGATATGATAAATATAGACCTTTTTTTCAAGTATGAGGAGATTTCAACCGCGTGAATTTTTAAAAAATCCCGAAAATCTTTCCTGGAACAATCTTAAAAGAACGTAGTTTTTTGTTTTTATTCAGTCACTACGTACCATTTTGCATTCTTTATTGTACTAGTATGTTTGTCGGGATTATACTAATTATGATACAGTAAAAATTAGATCAGATGAGAGTGACTAATAACAGTAGAAGATGTTAAATCTCTTTTCGATGCAATCCCGACAACTTTGTTAAGATTTGTTTTAACTTTTGTGTTTCTGATATGACTGAAATATCTAAACAACCGATCTTTCTAAAACCTCAACCAACTACAAGATCTGCCACACAAAATAACGTTATATGCGAGGATAGATCCGGATGTAGATAAGCGACAAGATGACCGGTGTTATTAAACTTGGATCACCTTTAGCTGTCACTGCACCAGTTCAGGGTGACCCAAGGTTAGTGTCTCAGTGGATATCAGCTAACTTTCGAGGGAAAGAGATGATTTGGTCTGGAATCTTGAACTCTTTATACTATACACATTAATCCCATCATTCATTCATTCGATATTTCGTGCCTTCGTTCAATTCATTTATGTTTACTTTAATAAATACTGGTGTATATGAAGGTGAATGTTTCAAGGTAGGTCATTAATAAAAGTAAAATTATACAAGCGCAAATGCACCTTTGCATTCTTAGAAACTCGACGACTCCGAGTTCATATACATTTTTGCTAGAGTAGTTGTCTATACGGTTGGTGCTTAATTTTATGCCCAAATGTGACTGTGTTTTTCCAACTAATGCTGCAAATTATCCATGTACTGTTTCAAACAATTTTCTAATTACTTCCCTTAAAATGCGGAGATTCCTCCTCAAATGGGATGAAAGGACGGGATCTTTGCTAAATCTGAGTGGTCATCCCTTGGTCAAATGAAGGACACAGACCACTACTAATACAGCAGGGTACAAATCTCGAAGATGGGGAACATTGTATACCGTACATAATACTTCGAGGTCGGGCATTGACTGTAATATG
Organism: Margaritifera margaritifera; assembly: GCA_029931535.1. Lineage (NCBI taxonomy): Eukaryota > Metazoa > Mollusca > Bivalvia > Unionida > Margaritiferidae > Margaritifera > Margaritifera margaritifera. The sequence continues at coordinate 585,808 of JAQPZY010001630.1, read as the reverse complement.
AACGTGGAATTTTCTTTTTTAATTTTTTTAGACTTTTATTAGTTCCTTCAACTTCTACACCTAGATTCTGTCTGTGAACTTTCACGATTTCAATTTTTTTCCTTCTTCCAGAAGTCTAAAATTACTACATGACTACTGGATGGGAGACTGTTTACTAAGGTAGCTTTTACCGGTACTCCGTTTAGATACATTTATCTCATCGGCAAAAAAAATGAAGCAAAGAACCCCATTTTGATTATTCAAAAAGTCTGCTCTAACTTGAGTCAAGAAGTTCAGGTGTTGTGTAGTGGTCCATCTAGTGCACACAATAATTTGATTTCTCGAAGATTAATATTGAATTAGTAGTCTGAACCCTGTATTTAGAAGCTAATGACTCTGCTCCACCCCTGCATCCAGATGCAATTAATGAAACAAAACATGTATATGATCATGCAAACATCATTTCTAACAAAATATCCACAATTTTTTTCTTCCTTTTTACCAATTGCAGTTTTCTTTCAAATATAAGTTTATGCTTAATATCAAGTCTGAGACTCTCTCTCTCTCTCTCTCAGATAGTGGTATTTTACCATTCTTTACTGAAATGCATTTGTAGTTAATTTTCCACGTTCAATTTCATTAAAATTTAATCAACTCGATGAAAAAGAAATATCGGAACTTTAGCATGTCAGGTTTTCCTAAAAATTATATATCAAGAAATGATATATAATTGAATTGAGGATATCTAAAATCAGTTATTTTGAATGATTCCCTCCTAATATTTATACAAAGCTATTCACTATTACATACTGTCAGAAATTGTGTGTATATCAGGAGAAATTATTGTAAAATCAAAATATGATGGGACATTACGAATAGTGAGGCCTCGTTTACTTCTTATCAGCAAGGCCGTCCATTATCCCGCCTGAGCTGCTGTCAACGGGAAAGATAATAACCCTTTTTCGGGAAGGTCAGCGCCATTATCCGATTCTAAAGTGAATATCCTCTCCCGGGTAGGTTATTCAATGCTGATGCAAATAACGGTGAGAAAAGTCTCGACATTTGTGTGGGATTTACAAACGTTCACCATCCTATCTTCCCAAAACATCTATATTTTCCTGGTGCTAATGGGGTCTTGAGAAATTCGTCAAAAATATATTGCCACTAATAAAATCTTTTGATAGAAGCAAAAACGTATGATGAATTAAATGATTTTACATTATGAGAGGACTGTGATTTAGTATATAGAAAATATGCAATTATAACATCAGATTATGCAAATTTGAGTTATTTCTCTGTCATATGCATTTTCATGCGTAAGAATTTAATTGCCTTTTAGAGTGTGTTTGGTATAATGACTGATTTTGTTTTTACGCAAGTGTATTACCGCCAGCAATAGAAAATCTTTTCGAAATAACGAAAAGATCTTTTTGGAAATAACGAGAATAGTTTCGTTATTTCGAGAAAAATATGTTTTCGCGTTAGAGCATGCTTTATTATTGCTTGTTTTCTCTTACTGGCGAAATAACGAAAATATGTTTTCTTTTCCTGGCGGTAATATACTTTCGCATTTTTGCACCCAAATGTTGCAAAGTAATATATTTTCTTGTAAGAATGTAACGATGAACAAAATAAAAGTGTAATACTAAATCCGGTGTCGTTGGTGTGATCATAATACACCAAAAATTCCATTACAAAGTGAGTGAATACGTGTAAATCAAAGAAAGCCTGAAATCGCATTATATCCTATACAAACAAATGTGCCTACAAGTTAATTCAGTGACGTTTCAAAAGCAATAATAAAGCATTCTACCTTTATTCAAAGTGTTACTTGCAATATAAATATCTTCTCTACATACAACACAGTACCACAAGTTATTGTGTCAATGTGGTGATATTTTGGTTTTGATCGATAACGGAGGAATAACTTACACTTGCCGTTTGAACAATAAGTATTAAATTATTATAAACATCAGTTTCTTATGAAACATTCCGATGTGTTCAAAATTATTCTTATAAAATTATTTAATGATTTCTATGGGTATTGATTTATCAAAATTCGTAGGAAACAACCTCAGAATGTGTGACAAATTTATGTCCATTACATTCACCGACCAAAGGTGTCATTGACTTCTCTCCTATAACGACATACCTGCAATTGATGAAAAATCTAAGAAAACCCAATTAAAATTCATATATTAGCATTTTTTAAATTGAAAGGATGATGAAGATATATTTTTTATTTTTAAAAATAAAGCTGGCGTGCTACTTGATAATATTTGTTTACATGTGTAACAGTTTCTGGTCGCATTAGCCATACGTGTAAAAGTTTAAGGGGAAATTAAAGCATTTATTTTTGTTTGAGAAGAAGGATCAATCTTTATAAGATCAAGCATATTTTTTCATAACATTTTCTGGTCTTATGCATTTCTGTCAAAGCCTTAAAATTCAAAGTTGTAAGTTTTAAACACACAGGTATTAAAATTGACACAAAAGTATCATTTAATTTACCTTAAATTGGTGACTGATATAAATCTGACGACCAGTAACAGTTTATTACAGAGAAATTACAGCATCGGAGTTCCTTTTGATGATGGATTATGCTAAACCCCCTCACTTACTGAAGAAATCCCAAGTTTCCGTTCCATCTATTTTAACAATCCGGCATGTGCTTTCCTGCTCCAAGATCAAAAGAAAGTGGGGACGTCCTCGTTTGGTCCTGCAGTGGATATAAATCAAACAGCATATGGGAAGTTAGATAATATGCTATAATGGCAGGAGTTGATAAATTTTAATACGGAATTGGGCCCAACAAGGAAATACCCACTAATCCCTCTTATTTGAGAGAGCAATCGAATGGAAAGTCAATATATGAAGTTAATATAAATATGAGAAAAGAAACACAAGCCTAACATACCTCGATGAACCCGGTGGATGGACTATCGTCTAATTTGAAGGAAAGTTTGTGGAAACCAGATACCAGCTTTGGTAATTTAAATTGAATTTCGCTTTGAAACGTGTCAGATTTACCGTGAGTAATTTTTATGTTCATTTACAGCTCATATTTGATTGGAATAAGATAACGTCCATCATCGTCTGATTGCCGTAGGCCACACTGGGCTACAGATTTAAAAAAAAAACTGTATTGACTTTCAAAAATAAATGTTTTAATTCAATAAATATGAAAGTACGTCAATTTAGGCGCCAATGCATATCCTGTATTCATTCACTCAATTATTTCTGGTGAATTTGCTTGAATTCAATACATGTGTCACTTGTGGTGATTGATTAAACAATTATACGGTTATTAAATTAAACGACAATTACCACTGATTGGGTGTTCATAATTAACCGTGATATCCCTTATTCTCCTAGAATTATGGGGTTGAAAGAAGTTTGCTTGCTAGACACAAATATTCACTCGATTAGTTTCAAAAGTGAAAAGATAAATACATAAATTCATGTCTTATCATTTGTTAGATTCATCAAATTAAAACAAAAATCATTTACATGAGAGCGGAGAATTCAATTTGAAGTTACGTATTATCATCATGTCTGTCTGTATGTCTTTTTCCAATAAAAGGTCTGTTGATAACTAGATCATAAATAATCCAGAGGATTAGCGACACGCATGCAATCTGAATACACAATCAAAACAAGTTTTTAATTGAATACTTGACATTTTTGCATGAATTAAATGGTGATCAGACGTCCTTTCCTTGCAATAATTACGCAGAATTTGACAATACTGTACATTATATTTTTTCCCATTCTAAAGCCGTGCGTGGTCTATTTTAGAATGTAATGTGTATTAAACATATATCTTACACTTTTCATTGCTCAGCCACTGTTGACAAAGGTTAGGTACCTTTAACTTCATAGTACCGGCATTTGATTTTAAATTTTTGTACTTAGTTAAAAAGAGTTAGATGAATTTATGGAACAATTTTTAAGTCGGAAAATTTATTTTTTTGCAGATGATGATGATGATGTTGATGGTCATCATCATCATCATCTTCATCTTCTTTTTATTCTTCTTTGCCACCTTCATCTTGTTTATCACATTGTTTATTATCAATATCAGTACTTTTATTATTATTATTATATTTATCACGTGATTGACTCGTGTTTCTTTTGGGATAATGAGTTTAAAAAATAGACGTTCCCCCTCCCCCATTTCAAACAATTATAAACCCAGTAAAATATGCTGTGTGCTGTTACAGATAAAAATGATTAAAGCATGATAACAAGAATGATAGTAAATTAACATAAATTTAATCCTAGAAATAAAATAAATATTTTCAGAAAATTTTAAATAATGCGTAGAGAAAAATCGGATGGAGAGAGTGATCATAGGATAAACCTATTTATATCTTTGTTTAAAAACTGAATTTACAGTTTGAAGGGCTATCGAAGTCTGCATTGATGTAATTCAAATTTGTTGAAAACCTCGTTTTTTTAACAATGCACAAAATTATAGTGATTAATTCTTTCTTTTTATTTCTTTATTTATTTATTTTGTTTGTAAACAGTGACCAAAACATTCCATCTACATTTATATGACAACGGCGCAACGAATATGATCCCAAGTTCATGCGCTTAAGGAGGTAGGGAATTTTACTGCCTGCCATATCCTATAACAGTATAACTTGAAGTTTATTTTAATCTCCCTCTTTTTTAAATTGTGAATGCGGTGAATTCGATTTATAGTAAGTATTAGCATAAGTCCCGTTTATTGGTGTATTTAAACGTACAAATGCCAACATAATCTTGACAGACTGGGGATGTTTTATGTACAAAACACATTAAATGTTCACCATGAGTTTACTCAGTGTAAGGAACATAAAACGGTTTGCAGTTTCCTTGAAAATGTGGTTTAAATAAATTTAATATGTTCGCATTTTTATGGGTTATGTCTAAAATCCGATCGAATTTCTGAACGTAAGGAGACAGTTTGGAAATTGAAAAAATGTAAGAATGAGCAACTATAAACATAGGATTCTAGTAACGTTTGGATTTTTTAAACAGCGTTGTGAAAATAAACGAATGTCTGGCATAACATACATTCAGAATTTCACAGTAGACAATTAATGCAAAATATTGTGAAAATGCCTTGTGTATTGTGGCAAGGCCTTGTGTATTGTGACAAAGTCATGTCACTAGTAAATATTTATCTAGACAAGTAACAACAAATCTTTAAAAATAATATTATTATCAATTGATAATGAATATGGAAAACAATTGACACAAATTATAAGTTTTCAAGAAGAAAAAAAGTGTGGCTGTCATGATTGATGGTCTTTTAAAAAAAATCAACAAAAAAAATATAATCAATATGCACATGGCTTCTTGTATATATTTTCTGGCTTCGAAGGCAACTATTACAAGTAAGAATAATGTAGTATTGATCCTTATACATTAGATATTGTTGAATTGCAAACCAAACTGTAGCTTGCATAAATAGGTGTGCATATTTATAAATAAATTTATTATTTTGTATATAAGATTTTGAAATTAAAGCATTTAAAATAAAATTTGGTGCCTTCTAGTCTATTAGATAAATTCCATCATGCTGTGGTCTTTAGGTTTCTTAAAAGTCGATATAAACGCCAGGTACATATTGATTTTACAGGTAAAGTTTGTTTTAAATGTGTGAAATCGAACCGCAAAGTTAATATGCTCCCTTATTGAAGGGGAGGCCCCGGTCATAATAATCAATTGGTTACTGCAATGTCTGCTCCTAATTTGACTTTTATCAAAGAGCAAATTCCGAGGCAGAAAATGACGGGTTTGGATCGACTTGCATGCATTTCCATGTACAGAGTTACACACCAGCAGGTATAAATAGTTGTATTTCTTTGTGGAATAAAGCCGCAATAGGGTCAGGTTTGTATGGCTGTTTGGGCATTAGGATTTTAGCGAGACCCTATTATCTCTCTTGATACAGCGGCTTTATTGGCTATCTGACAGAACGCTTGGTTTAAAGAGACATTAGATGGATCAGTTGATATGCTATGTTAGTATCGAGTAATCGGATTAGCTCGTATTAGAGACACCTGAGCATTCAGACTGGCACTGCAAGGTGTGACAAAGACAGCAGGAAAGTTCGGGGTGGGTGTGCTATTTACTTTTTTGCTAAGATAAAATTCAGGGATTAAATTTAAGTAAGTAACTATTTGGCATATATTGTTATTCCCTCAGTTCAAAAACTGAGAAAATATAGTTCACTTATGTCACTATAGTAAAATCTACCATAAGTTACTTCTAATCGTAATTATCCAAAATTCTTGGATCTTATTTTATTTCATGCTAATCTTGTTTATTAATTGATCGCTGACTTTAAATCTCTGAAAAATGTTAACTCACAAGGTGAAGCAGATTCTCTCTCTCTCTCTCTCTCTCTCTCTCTCTCTCTCTCTCTCTCTCTCTCTCTCTCTCTCTCTCTCACTGAAAAGCTTTATCAGAAGAAAAAAAATTACAAATTGATAGATTATTTTGAAATAAATGTCTTTTTCCTTTGTTGCCCAGTCAAACTAATTGTCAAATATACTCACAATAGTAAGCTAATGTAGTGATATAAATCTCAAAATAAAGACTTGTTTTTATTTCTTTGGTTTATTATAATTGTATTATAATGTATTGTACAATCTGTAAACAACCCCTTTTCTTATGATATATATATTGCATTCTCAAACAAGTGGATCTACAGCAGTTTGTTCTTTAACATATTCATGTTTATATTTCTGTGTTTTTATTTTATGTGTTTTATTTGATAATTCGTTGTTTGTTTGTTTGGGGGGTGGGGGGTGGGGGTGGGATTGCTTTTTAGAAACCCAACGCGTACAAAAACTTGGATTAAAGCATTCGAATTTCGAAAATTACCCCAATTAAGAAAAAAATGTGAAATGGGGAATATTGTATCAAGTGCCAAAATATTTTATACAAGTTATATACTTCCTGTCCTGTCACCAAAGGATTCAAACAGGCAGTAGAAGTTTGACTGATATTTATGTCTGAGTGGTCGTAAGAGATTATTTAATAATTAGTTTTAGTAAATAAACACGTATGTCAGAACAAACAGAGATGAGATATAACAAATATACACGTAAAAGAAATCTATATGTCAGATCAAACCAGATGAGATATAACAAATAAACACGTAAAGCAATATTTGTGTAAAAATATACACTAAAATCTGATAAACCTGGGTCGTATATCTGACAGATAATAAGACACCGCTATCTTCTTGCATGTTAGATATGTAATTATCTAGACTGTGCTACAATCAGATCATCTATTCTATATAGTTCGTGACACAATTTAAATGGTTAAAGTTTCCAACCAAACTAGAGGTTTTGTAAAGCACCAGAGAGCAGAACCAACATAAAGTTCAGTACATTTAGTAAAAAGTAGAATTGTGGACACTTTGTAAAAAGTAGAATTTAGTAAATTTTGTAAAAAGTAGAATTTAGTGCACGCTAAAGCTTACACTCGCATTTATTGCTACTGGGGGAGTTTTAAAATACTAGCATATAATCTATGGAGACTGTTTGGACTGGTCTCCAGATATTTGAATATGTCACTTAAGGAACTATTTTGTACACGTCAACCCAGACCATAATATATTGGCATAGAAATAGAGATAGATAATCAAGAACTTTGTTAGAATCGGCGTCCCATAGTCAACATATCATTATTTCTTATCAAATGATATATCCGTATTCCTCTTTCTCTGCTATGCTTCAGAACTTACAATCAAAACATGTTTATAGATCCCTTACAAATTACACGTGAAAGACACTGTTCACAGTATCCATGGTCCGGGTTGTTCGGGTTCATCTGATGGGTTACGCACTGGTAGGTGAACAAAATACATGATAGCTATCAATAATATCAAATAGGGTCTCATAACCAGTCAGGCAAACAGCGCACTTGCATATCGTAGTAGGATGCATAAATAAAATATGTATTCACATGTCAGCAGCCAATGACTCTTTTTGTCTGGTTCTAAAGATTTATATCTCCCTGTAATACTGTGGATCAGAAGATAAAAACTTAGAGACAATGTCCACGAATCCATTCAAATCATTTAATTGTCTAAGCGAATTTATCTCATGGGTAATTCATAGTTCTGGAAATGTAGGCATTTCATCAACGATACCGGAACAATCGACATCTAAGTAGAGCACAATAGGAAGATTTAATCACTGATATAGCAAACGTCAGGACTGTTTTGGGGAATAATTTCAATCTGTAAACATTTATTTCAGTTTATAGATTTGGATCAAAGGGCAACGACAAATAGGCGCGTGACGAGCATTGTGACAAACTTGAGATTAATTTAAGAATTTAGAAGGCTGCGACAAAAACGCAGGTAAAGAAAAGGAAGACAACACTGAGGCGATTTTTAAAATAGGGTTGACGTGCATTTCTTTGTAATATATTTCATTTTTTTCCCCCATTAAATCATTTAGGATTTTTCTCTTGCCTTCTTTAACTTTGATTATTTCTTTACCTTAATATATAGTATATGATGTAGATCCCATTTCATGCTGTCAAAGGTTTACCCGAGAACATCTTACAAAACATACCCAACATCATCTTACCAAACCTACCCACCAGCATGTAACCGCATGAGGTCATGATTCCACTTAACCTTCAATTTTAAACGTGTGAACCAAAGAGATGTATCAAACTCTTAAGCTGTCACGTTCCAAAGTGACGTTGCTGTGATCTTTATGGATATAATTTTAATTTAAATTGAATTCGCCTCGACCTATCCTATAATCATTTGTAATTAAGCATCACAGCGGCCGCCGTAAATAAGATTTCCGAAACAAAAAAGAGAAGGTGTTCTCCAAAATATTTGTGGAGACTGGCTCCGCAGTGCTTTGAGTGATTGGGACAATGTAATCGTTTATTAACTCTCTTTTCAAAAGTATTAGATTCCATTCAAAGTAATGATCCTCGTGCCCCGGGTACTCGTCCCTTTCTTTTCCGATTCAATATTTACACATTTAAGATTTATTGTCAAATAGGTGTTAATTTTAAACACCGGAACAATTGGTTCTTTTCTGTACCGGATTTGCTCTGATCAGCTTTGCAAACCTCGTACACTTGGAACAACAACGCTTCATTCCACCCGCAGTTTATACACATTCACAAATAATCCAGTAATGTGTTGATAAATTTGTTCAACCAATTGCGAATTAATCTGAGATAAAGGTAAATATCCCTATTAGGAGTGACAGGTGTACATAACAAAGGTGAGAGAGATATTATTACCCAGCTTGTGTTTAGTCAGGGCAATGTACTGCTAGGTGGACCATGGTGTTATTGGTCTTTGAATGTGTAAATGACTCAGGATGGTATTTTGTTTGTTTCAGCACCAAAATTAGTCATTTTTCGGGTGTTAGTGCCCTTTTTGGTAAGTAATATCCTTTTTAAGTTCAAGTACAGGCGAACACAAACACACACATAACGCGTATCTGAAGTGTGGGTACATTGAGATGGATAAAGAGAGGGATTGGAGTTTTCCATATCCTTTTTAAATCTTTAAAAAAAGAAAAAAATTAATAGATAATTATCACATATTTCCATTTAATTTCTGTATCTGAGCATTGATATATATTGTAAATATTCTATTTTCCTTACTTATCTTTCTATCAAAACCTTCACGTTCTGTTTCAGAACAAATTATGATGATGATCCATTGAGTAAGGGAATTAAGCAAGGCAACCTCAGAATTTTCGAGATGGTCCATCACGTCACCCTCATCGTCGTCTTCTGCATTACCCTCGGGTATTTGTCATGCTGTTACTCCGCAGAGACGGACCCTATTAAAATTAACTTCACGATTGATGAAGAGATGCCGGAAGGATACGAAGTCGGAAATATAGCAGAAAAATCGGGAATTTTTCAGAGAATACCTCAACAGGAAAGGGAAAGTTTGAGATTTAATTTCCTCGATTCTAAACCAGACAAGTCTTACTTTAGAATAAATTCTACGACAGGAGCTTTAACAACAGCTCTGGTTATCGATAGAGAGACTGTGTGCGCATTCTCTGTAGACTGTGTGAAAGAGTTTGAAACAGCAGTAACGGCGGATGGAAATTTCGTCACAATAATATCTGCTAACGTTACCATCGAAGACAAGAACGATAATGCACCTGTTTTTCCTGAAAACTCGACTGAATTCGAAATATCAGAGGGAGCAAATATAGGTTATGAATTTCGCATAAAAAGTGCCAATGACAAAGATACTTGGGGGAACAATTCAATTCAGTCATATAGCCTTATGCAGGAGAATTTCACCTTCAAATTGAATTCCACCAGAAAGCTCGACGGTAACTTTGTTCTAAAATTAATTCTCAGCGAAAAGTTGGACAGAGAAACGAAAGATCGTTACTTTTTGGTTGTGGTTGCTAGAGACGGTGGTGTGCCGCCAAAGACAGGAAAACTGAATGTAACTTTAATTGTCACGGACGTTAACGACAATCCCCCGAAATTTCTGTCTGATAGCTATGACGTAACGATAGAAAAGAATCTGACTCCATCAACTGTGATTCTGAAGCTTGAAGCGGCTGACCCCGATAGCGGTGAAAATGGTAGAGTGTCTTACAGAATCGCGGAACTTCAAAATGACGTCAGCAAAATTAAGGAAATGTTTTATGTTAATGAAACCACTGGTGAGATGAACATTATCAAGGACATACGATACGAAGGGCAAGAGCATTTCAGATTCATTGTCGAGGCATATGACCATGGCGTGCAGTACCAGTTTACGCAAAAAGAAATCAATGTTATCATAAAGGATTCTGGAAATAACCCACCGATTGTCCACGTAAACCTTTTGTCTCCTGGAAACATCGGCTTTGTAAATGTTACGGAGGCAAAAGAACGTGTATTTGTAGCCTATGTTAACGTCGAAGATTCAGACAAAGGTTCTAATGGGGAGGTTTCCTGTATCGTATCCAACGATTTATTTGACATCAAGGAGTACACCAATAAAGGTTTTATGATTCTTGCAAGGGACGTATTGGACAGAGAAACACTAGACCTTCATAACGTCACCGTGACGTGCCATGACATGGGTACACCAAGCCTGAGCGCATCTGTTAGCTTTTTAGTGAGAGTGATCGATAAAAACGATAATGCTCCTGTCTTTATGCATGAACGATATGTTGCTAATGTTGAAGAGAACGTAAACATCGGTACAAGAATATTACAGGTGTCGGCAACAGATAAAGACATAGGACTGAATAGCGACATTGAATATTATGTCCACCCCGAGGACACAGGAAAAGTTGCTGTCAATGCCAAAACAGGCATCATAACGTCTGTTTCCAATTTCGATAGAGAATCTACCCCCGAATTTAATTTTCGGACTTTGGCTATAGATAAAGGCGAACCACCTCAAACTGGTACTACAATTGTAACAATAATAGTAACAGATATAAACGATAATGCTCCAGAAATAATTACGACATCTGCCCGTAAGAGTGTTCCAGAAAATCTACCTACAGACACGGACCTGGGTTTCATTCAAGCTTTAGATATGGATGCTGGCGTTAACTCTGAATTCACCTTTTCAATGTTGGATTTAGGTGGCACGTTGCCGTTTATACTCCTTCCGAACGGGTCTTTAAGAACAAAAGAGCGTCTAGATAGAGAGAGACAAAGTCGGTATGATATTACTGTCATGGTTACTGACAAGGGTAAACCTCAGTTGTCTTCTACCGCCGTGGTCATTGTTCATGTTGAGGATGCCAATGACAACCCACCTATAATCCAAAATTCAAACAACATTAACAACACAATAACCATTCTCTATCCCGCAGAATTATTTCAAAGTGTTGCAAATATTTCAGCGCACGATATTGATGAGGGAGAGAACGGAACTCTGGTTTATTACATTTCTCAAGGGAATGATTTTGAAATTTTCGAAATTGACCGATACTCTGGCATGATATATGTCGATAAAATATTAGATATCCAATACGATAGAACCGTGATCCTAATTATCGTTGTGGAGGACCTTGGTTATCCGCCACTGAATGCCACTACCACCCTTAATATTAAACTGGTTTACCGAAATGCCACAGATGTGATGAAGATCGGAATTACAGAGGATAGTAAATATATCATTATCGCCGTCGTTGTTGTCATATCAACTGTGTTATTCGCCGTGGCTATAGTTGGGGTGATATTGTTTCTGAGAAACCTGGACCGCAGCAAGCATGCGCCGGAAGTGGGTCTCCCTTCCCAGTACCCGGACAGCGGGGTGTCGTCTGAATCGGGATCACAGGACCTGACACCAGAAACCGAGATCGCGGAAGAGATCAACTGCTTTCAGCAGCAGAAAAAAGAAGTCAGCTTCTCACTGGACAAAACCGGGGTCAATAAAGGAGTCACCGGAAGTGATAAAAACGTGCTCAACCCGCAATCTGAACATGGTTTTCTTGTAAAGGTAATCGAAGCGTTTGTAATGTCATTTTCTGACTTTGAAATTAATACAAATAAGATGAAGTATTGTTCTATGTATACAATATTTCTAGATGTTGTGGTTGTGTATCGTGGCTAAACTTTACTCCAAGTGTTAACACAAATATTTACTTCTAATATATTTTTCTGCGTGTATTTTGAACATATTAAGCATTGCTTGTAAAATAATGATCTGCTGGGGTGGCATATCTTTCCAACATAAATTAGTTCATATCGTATTTTGTTCTGTCACTTTTAGTAAACGAGCTTCGAGTAGCCTAGTCCGACAACGTAACCTAGCTTTATTTTTTATTATATGGTCATGTTATAAATAAAGTCTTGTGCACTATTTATAAATTGACGTGAGGCTAACAGTTTGCAGATGTTGCTTCATTATGCCACGTGTATGAATTTAAATGAGCACACACATTTAGATGAATGAATGAGCAAATTAAGAATACATTTACTGGGATTTAATCATGATCAAATCACAGTAAAGAATTGATGGTAATATCAAACAAACAGAATGAGTCAAAGTAGAATTACTTTATCTCCAGTTTAATCTTCATAGCAAACTATACAGGTAACGCCACGGGATCTTATAGGGCTTTCCAACGTTTCGGGATAAACAAGCTCTTCGTCAGAGGAAATAAAGGGGTGGGTGGGGGGACAACTACAACGAAAAAAGACACTTAACTGAAGTAAAAAAATTAATAAATTTTTCAAAATAAAGATATATACATGATTAGAGTGCACGAAAACTATTCTACGTATCAAATAAAGTAAAAGAAACGGAGTTCATGAAAAATAATCTTCACAAAGAGTACACTACATTCCCACATCAATCAAGAGGGATGCGGTGATGGAAAAAACACCGCTTCCCCGCCTACATTGTGACCTAATTATGTAAAATATACACAATGCACTTGTTCGAAGAGATGATATATATATAGACGTTGTCTTTTTTGTTAAAGGAATATCTTGGTAGTGGCTGCTCAGAAAACGGCGCTATCCAGCGGACTTTTTCTACAGACAAGTTAGAGAGTCAAATAAAAGCCATTAATCTACAGAGGTACTTGTGGGAATCCAAAAGCAAAGAATGGCACGATCACGAAGTGCAGGTGAGTCAAACAGAACATTGCTAATTTATAGCTATTCTACATAATTTCATGAAAATAAATCTGCAATTTCAATAGTCATTAACAATACTGATCCCAATTGTAAAGAAACACATCGACGGACTGTCATAGTCAACACCACCACCACCGCTATTACTAATACTACTACTTAAATTTGTGATTCCTAAAAGAAATTGACATTGACGATGACAAATAGGGTCGCTGCATGTTGCCGCTTCATTCATATATGATTCTGCTCCTATGACCAACACTGCAAACAAAACTTATACATTAATTTTCTCTATTTCAGAATCACCCAAGACCAGGGGATGATGACAGTGAGACGTCAAAGGAGACAACCACGTGCGACAGCGGGCGGGGCGGAAGTGACGATGGAGACTCCAATACTTCCCCGGCAGCAGGTAGGAAGGATTGAAATTTGTATCATTAAAACAGAGTGACTGAGAGACATCTCACTCGTATACCGCACTGAGCAATGTGATACAAAATAAAGCGCAGAGAGCATAAATTGCGTTCATGGTAAATTAGCATTAAAATCTGACAACAATTCACAGAAAGGCAAAATATACGGAGAAAAAAAACTTCAGACATTATTTTACCAGAAATAAGCAATCATTTTGTAACCATTGCATCTTTACATTTATCAAACGTATCCCATGAATGAATCAAATACAGCTTGTTGACTGTATTGTAACTTAATCTGTAAGAGATGCAAATGTAGTAATATGATGCGATGATAAAGATAGAAAGATAGTTTCTCTCTATCATTTACTCATCTATGATATTTTGTTGTTGTTATTTTCAGATAACCATAGTTCGTTCGTATACCCAGAATTGAAGAACAAACCCCACAAGCAAGTGTCATTCCAGAAAAACTACATCCAATATCCAGTTGATCCACATCGACGTCATAACTATGATCCTTTTCACGACACTTTATCTACAAATCAGAATTCTGGACACACAACGTTTGGTATCCACAGTAAACTAAATATTGACAGATCTCAGTCCCCATATATACCGATGAGGACTCAAACTCTGTATCCTAGTGCATATGAAAATCCCCCACAATCAGAAATTAAATGTGGAAGTTGTGATAATAACAGGGACACATGGACGAATCTGTATACGGTTCCCGCCATGCCCTTAAGTGGTGGTGTACCATTTCGTGTTCGCCATGATAGCACAAGCACCAGGTCAGGTGACGACGATGTCTCCACCACAACTTCCGGTAGCTATACGCTGGACCCCGATGAATTAGATGTAGACTTATTTTCCAAAAGCAAAGATCTTGTTGTGTGAATAAATCAACTTGATGTTATGCAAAAAAAATCTGTGATAAATTGTGTATGTCAGACTGAAAGGGGGCATTTTGTTTTTCTTTTGTGAAACGTTGTTCTGTCATGGAAAACATTTTTCTCAGTATACTAAATTTTAAAACGACTAACAAGAACGAAGGAATTCCTCGGGATTTCAGGTTTCAGACGAAGGGCAAAGATTGTCCTCCAAAACGACAGTCAGGATATTCAATTCCAGGCAAGTATATTTCTTTATTAACCAATATTCAGTTCTTGCATCCCAATTTCAAAACTATTTTCTTCAATCCTACCATTTCCGATGTTTCTCATATATATACACATCGCGATGATTTCTCATTCTTTCTTCGTGTCTTTCTTTTTGTTTTTCTTTCTTTCATTCATTCATTCTAAATGGTAGGTGTCTTTCTGCAAAGAAAACTTTTGCCTAAGCGGGTTATTTAAAACAATGATATTAATTTACAGCTAATACAGAAGACAACTCTTCACCACTATAAGTTTTCAATCTCAAGAAAGGGGAAGTACATCGCCTACGAGTGTCACAACGAATGCTCTGTACAGTTGCTTTAACCGGCTTTCATCCCTACACTGTATGATATAGCTACACCAGTTTCACATTGTTAAGAATTTAAAATTACCTGATATAGACACCAAAAAAACAGCACCAGCACTAGCAGCAGGAACGAAAACAACAATAACACTAATAATAATAAAAATAATTTTTACTTTTCAGGAACCATTTTTGTAGAAGAAAATATTTGATCAAATGGAGAATTATTTCTGGAAACGAAGCAGCTGAGGACGTCTGGTTCGGAAGTCTGTTCAAATATTTATAATGAAAACGATTAGGAGATGGCACTTCTTTGTTACAATCCTTTTTTAACGTTAGTAAGACTGAAGAGACCTTGTTCTCTTTTCAAACTAGCAACCAATGAATACAGGTTTATCATTACTCAAACTAGCAAACCAATGAATACAGGTTTATCATTAACTAGCAACCAATGAATACAGATTTATCATTAACTAGCAACCAATGAATACAGGTTATCATTACTCAAACTAGCAAACCAATGAATACAGGTTTGTCATTATTCAAACTAGCAAACCAATGAATACAGGTTAATCAGTAAATAGCAAACAATGAATACAGGTTTATCATTACTCAAACTAACAACCAATGAATACAGATTTATCATTAACTAGCAAACCAATGAATACAAGTTTATCATTACTCAAACTAGCAAACCAATGAATACAGGTTTATCATTATTCAAACTAGCAAACCAATGAATACAGGTTTATCATTACTCAAACTAGCAACCAATGAATACAGGTTTATCATTACTCAAACTAGCAACCAATGAATACAGTTTTATCATTATTCATTACTCAAACTAGCAAACCAATGAAAACAGGTTTATCATTACTCAAACTAGCAACCAATGAATACAGGTTTATCATTACTCAAACAAGCAAACCAATGAATACAGGTTTATCATTACTCAAACTAGCAACCAATGAATACAGGTTTATCATTACTCAAACTAGCAAACAATGAATACAGGTTTATCATTACTCAAACTAGCAACCAATGAATACAGGTTTATCATTAACATTTTGGCTGGAAATACTATTTTAAAACCTATTGATTTGATTTTAGTATTTACAGTACGATATACTTATTTTATGAACACAAATACACTTTTTACATCCATAAAATGAAGTATTGTTCAGTATTCTGAGAAACTGACGCTCCGTTTGGACAACATTATTTCTATTTTTTGTCACTACAAACTTCACGTGCTAGAGCTTAATTCGGCTGTCTCTATTATACCCAGAACAAGTATTTTTATAAGTCGTTAGAACACGGTACGTACTTCACAAATTTTTGCGAGAAGTTGATCTATAAAGCATAGATAATGTACGCATAGGTTTTTCTAAGACATGAATTCAGTAGATTTATGGAGGTGAAATGAACCAATGAAGCTTGAAATATTTGCAATATAATTTTGTAAGCTCTTCTCCATCATTGTATAATCTTCTCACAACACGTGTTGCTTATTTTGAAGACTTCAGTGTTTACAAGTCACATGTATTAACTTATGTACAACTCAAGTTGCACATTATTTTAGGAGAAAAGAGGTTGTCTCTAACACACACAAATTATTTAACATTTTTATACCTAATTTACACAGCATAAGATTTCATGCAATGTTCGCTTTTATACGTTTTTCTTATGTTTAAAGTGTCAGGTCTCCGAACATAACTGTTGTATTTACTGTGCAGTGAATACTCTCAAATAATACAAGAATAAAACGACAACGGGTATAAGACTTGTGTGTCTTTTTCCACTTGCTACAAAAACAAAACAAATCTAGCTCGTAATTCATAATCCTTTCCACAATGATACTAAATGTTATTCTACCCCTTTTCTCCTGACTATCTATGTCTCCACCCATCTATCTATCTATCTATCTTTCTGTCTGTCTCTCTGTCAATCTATCTATCTATCTATCTATCGATCGATCGATCGATCTATCCACCTATCTATATATCTATCTCTGAGAGACGTGTTGACTCAGTGGTCAGCGTGCTAGACTCGCGATCAGAATGGTGCGGGTTCGAATAGTATCAAGGAATAATGCTTGTTCGACGTGCATGGTGTGCCCCTGGGAAAAGGCCTCCAACTGCCTCGATCTGCGTCTCTTCCTATATCAACTTAGAGGAATGTCCGTTATTGCACGTTGTCTTTAATTTTACAGCTCTGTCGGTTAAAAGGAAATAACTTACTAGGTTCTACTTTTGTGAAAAAGAAAGCATTATCTTGATTTTGTTTTTAAAGAATTCTATAAATAGGAGGGAGTTTGATTCAGACTTATTTGTATTTATTGCCAGTTCTCTAATGTCATTTAATTCTGCCTTTGAATACACCAGAATGTAGCGTTCAGAGGAGGATGCTGAGACAATGGGTATACACCCAACAGCCATGTTCAAAAATAAACAATGAAAGGTCACCTGGACTATCAATCACTTGTAGTTCGCCAGTCTACATTGTTTTCTATTCTGTCCCGTGTTTGCTTTCTAAACATCCGAATAATATGGCCCGATGAATTCTCACGGCGACAAATCAACTGCAGAATTAAAGACAGACATTTCAATTGATGTCACGTCAAAAGTAAAGTTGTCCTGACGCTCCTTTTTGTTAGATTACTTAAATTTAATTTAAGAAGTTAACAAGGGTGGGATCAGTTATACATGTTGTGCTTTTAACCTCTGTCTACTCAATTGGTCAATCAACTGGCCAAATGAACTGGAAATGTTTCTAACTAACATGTAATCTATACCGTGCCATAGAGTAAAAATTACAGCAAAACTTTCAGGAACTCATTTCCATGTAGAACTTCAATTTATGACGGGGAGTGTAATTATTTTACGCCTGTTCCTACGAATATCGGCTTTAATCAGGTTAAATTAGTTTTTTATTTTAGGAGACATCTTTTCAGCACGGCTATTGAACCCAAGAGTCAACAGTACAAATGTCCCTTGGCACCATGAAGGCGAATACAATAATGTCCGAATTTACAAAGTAATCTTGTATATAACTGATTACATCATATATACGATCGTAACATCATTTTCTTTGATTGACTGTAGACTGGGCAAGATAATTCATTTTCATTTTCTTCCTGTGAAGAATAAGCATCTCTGACTGTAATCATGGCATTGGCTTCTCACAGTATTTTGTGTAATTCGTCCAGGTACGTTCAACTTAAAGATGTCCAAATCAAAAGGTAGATGCAGGGAGAACCCAAGATAGTCTTCAAAGTCTTGGAGACCAAGATGGTCTTCAAAGTCTTGGAGACCAAGATAGTCTTCAAAGTTTTGGAGACCAAGATGCCTGCTTGGGTATAAATAAATCTGCTTTACATATAATTCGTAAAGAAATTAAAATAGTCGTATATAAAAAAAAATTACAAATGCATGAGAATCAATAATAACAATGTATGCGCCACAGAAAGTTACACTTAACTTCACTTTCAACAATGCAATATGAGTCACAGTGCTTGATATATAACACGATATCAATTTGTAACTGTCTGACCTTATTTATAAGGTCATAATTTACCTTATTCATAAGGTCATCATTTGTATGTTTGATATATATATATATATATATATATATATATATATATATATATATATATATATATATATATATATATATATATATATATGACTATTTCGTTTTGATTCGATAATATGCGCATATTATTAGTGCTCTAACTTGGCGTATCGAAAAAGTACAGATATTGCATCTGTTCAACTTAAAACATGTTTCGTTCGAAGTAAAGAGAGTGAGTATTATAGTATGATAAGTAACTTCTCATGATCGATGTAATTTATAACTATACGCTTTGAAGCTTGATTTCACATTCATTGTCGATGTGCAAAAAGAAAGGTTATACTGGATTACAAATTGATTACAAAATACTTTTCAGCCTGTGGACAACCTTTCCGAATCCTGGTGTAGGCACCAACTCAGTCAACAGCCGTCCAACTGGAGTTCTGAGTCACGCGTTTCAAACTTGATTAGAGTTTTAGGTATTTGTCTGTGAAAATTACATTTACAATAATATGAAATAAACTATATAAGGTAGATAGTCCGAAATGGTTTGAAAAGTTTGAAAATAAAGACAGTTTAAGAACACATAGAAAGCATAAAGATAATTTGGCTATTTTAAAACTATTATAAAATTCCGATTATTTAAATTCAGTAGTCGAAGTTTACAATTGCATGTTGAGACCGGCAGGTCATAATACCAAACTCAACATACCATTAGTTGAAAGATTATGTATTATATGTAACATGCGTTCAGATGGAGGACAAACATCCTTTTTTAATGAAATGTAAAGGAGGAATGATGATAGATTTTATTTTATCTTTTCAAAATAGCATCTATATCAATTAGCTTTTTGAATGAAAGAATAAGACAGAAAAATTGTTATTTTTAAAATCAGGAAAAAATACAGTAACATTTAGCTTCAACAATATTTAATATGTTTTTTTCAGTTTTAGTGTGTAAACATAATTGTTTGTTGAGTGTCTTATAAGTCAATTTCGGCATGATACCAATATTTTATTGAATTTTGTTTGATATTGATATATGACACTTTCATAAACTATTTCTTATCTTATCTTATCTTTATCTTACGAACGGATGGATTTCGTATGTATGTATGTATGTATGTATGTATGTATGTATGTATGTATGTATGTATGTATGTATGTATGTACGTATGTAGCTACCTAGCTAGCTAGCGAGGTAGCTATGTAGGTATGTATGTAGGTATGTATGTATGTAATAGCGTCTTACGGCACCTCAACACAATAGTGGCTGTATAGTGCCAACTAAAGGTAAAGTTAGAAAAATGTAAAATTTAATTGAACGGAAATTTAGGAAGACAAACCCTTCAAAACAAATGCCAACATAAAGTACAGCAAGATAAAATACAAAACGTAAAGATGCTAAAATTCTGTAAAATATATATAAAATGAATTATAAGGGAACACATGTAGAATCCTGAGGGATTTCGTACTTGTATAGGATGTAATGTCTCTTCCTGCCATTAAATGCCCATATCCAATCACACGCTGTTTAGTACGATTTTCTATGAGAAGAACAATTTTGTCCCACCGCTGCCTGTTATAGTCCTTTCATTAGAGACGGTTGTGCCCCTAACCCCCCACCCCCATTTTCAGAGTCAATGAAAAATGGTATTCTAAATATTAAAAAAAATTATTTTTAAGAGTACGCACAAAGACAACGAAGTACGCAAAATCCACTTCTAAACTGTACGCCCAAACACGTCATGAAACAAGATTTAAGATAAAAGATTGTTATTTTATTTGTGAAGGAGAAAGACCATATGAACCTTTAATACCAAAAAGTCTCGATCTCCCTTATAAACTTTCTGTTAACAACTTTTTCTAAATTTAAGCATGAGGTTAGTTAGGAAGCAAATGACAAATATGAATGACATTGAATTATATTCGGATTAAGTGCAGTCAGTACACATTTTTAGTAACCACAGAGACAATGTCTCATCCCAAACAATTAGGATGCTATCTTATTGACACAACCGGTACACGTATTCATCATAAGAGAACAATTAGTCCTTTGTCTTACCTATCAAACAATTACGTACGTCACCTGTACAGGTAAGAGCCGTACCTTACAGGTAAGAACATGTAGAGGAGAGGCCTCTGACAGCTGTAATTGATTATGTGGCAAAGGAGCATTTCACGTAAGAAAATGTTCAATGATAATGAAAGTTTAACATGTACGAACTGGTATTCTTATTGTTGTGCCGCCGTCGCCATCGTCAAACAATTATAAATCATATAAATTCTCCCTTTGAAGACATATCTCATTCAAAGTTTTGTTGAAACCTCGCGGCAATCTGCCGGTAGTAGAAATAAAATATAAGTTGCTTTTCATAAACTCTTAATGTCATCCATGACATAGGCAAATTCAGACTATGTGAAAAAAAGAAAAGGACAGTCCCACACACGGGACCTTGTCTCAGTCTTATACAGGTTCAACTTCCTCTGCCAAACTGGCCTGACACTGTTTTGAGATAGTACTTAAAACTCTTCAGAGCAAGTAGATTTTTACATGAGGGAAGTGATTCTTTCAAAGTCACCAGTGTCTTTATTTGTGCGTGAGCAAGATTTTGTTGGAGCACTGCAATAAGTCCCCATGTCCCGCGCTGACGTGTCTTGTAGCACTGCAACAAGTCTCCATGTCCCGCGCTGACGTAATTTGGAGCACTGCAACAAGTCTCCTTGCCCCCCGCTGACGTGTCTCAGAGCACTGCAATAAGTCACCTATGTCCCGCGCTGACGTGTCTTGTAGCACTGCAACAAGTCTCCATGTCCCGTGCTGACGTATCTTGAAGGACTGCAACAAGTCTCCTTGTCCTGCACTGACGTGTCTCCTAGCACTGCAACACGTCTCCATGTTCCGTGCTGACGTGTCTTTCAACTTGTTGCGTCACTTATTCCACGTAGTATGTGTTCTGCTTGCATGTTCTTTATATCAAAGTATTACATCTCGCTTTTACTACTAATGACTCAACTATTTAAAGTAAACAGAATACTTAAAACACTTTTGTCTAATTTTTTTTAAAAAGAATAACTTTTATTACAATTTGTCCTGATAGTTC
This sequence comes from Margaritifera margaritifera, assembly GCA_029931535.1. Classification (NCBI taxonomy): domain Eukaryota; kingdom Metazoa; phylum Mollusca; class Bivalvia; order Unionida; family Margaritiferidae; genus Margaritifera; species Margaritifera margaritifera. Next base: position 563,664 of record JAQPZY010001630.1, on the reverse strand, counting down.
AAAGGAGTTTATATTTGTTTTGGTACTGCCCATTACAACAGATCTTGTTCATGGTATGTTCTTGGGCGGTTATGTCTATGTCTATGTCTGCGGTATTTGTACGTTGAATGTACAAATATACTATTTAGAGGACGTTTGCTTTATCTAATTTTGCGGACACCTTTTTTATATCAATGCTGATACATGGAATGCAGGGAAATTATTACATGATAGAAAAATCTGGCGCCGTCCTCGTACTCAAAATGGAAAGGAATTCCCAGAATGCCGGGAATATGGATATATATCTTAAGTGTATCTTCGAGTTACTGCTAAGCTCTAGCATATGCTACCAACCGAAACAGGGTACAAATGGATTTTAAACATTTCCGTTCTGAGGGGTTCTCAGATGCTACTTTGATGCTGAAATAAATTTATTTATTCATTGGCCGTTTTTTATTCATTGATCTTAAAATGCTAAATTATTTGACAGATGACCAAAGGATCACCTGCTATACTTTGGATTGTAAAATTTTGATTTCTGGATTTGCATAGATGAGGTTTACTTAGTGGATCTGAACTTGACATTTTGACACAAAACCTCTCATACCCTTTCATTGGATTTAATTGTCATCGGATAGAAATAGACGGCTACTTGTACACGACAGCTTTTATTTCCGCTCTAGTCTAATGCCTTAAGCTACGCACAGAAAATGGCGCTTTCAAATTTATTTTGCTGTTGACACAATGAACGAATCAGGTGTACTAGGAGATACAGCCCTTGAAAAATTTAATTGCAAGAATTTAAATCAGGTATTTTTATCACAGAGAGAGAGAGAGAGAGAGAGAGAGAGAGAGAGAGAGAGAGAGAGAGAGAGACAGACAGACAGACAGACAGAGAGAGAGAGAGAGAGAGGGAGAGAGAGATCGAGATCTGCGTCATAGATATGATCTGAGATAATACTATAATTTCCAGCCCAACCTCATCAAATTTGGCGCTTTTACTCTCCATAATTTCGCAAAAGTAAAAATAAAAACCCTGCACGCGATTTATATATTTTTAAAGTTTAGTAGTCAAAGATTGTATTTTCATGATCATTTCAGCTAGAACGTTTTCCACAAATGATCATCGATGTAACTATCGTATGCTTATATGCTTTAATTTCCACCATGAATTTCATGCTTTCATCCTGCTGATTGTGTGCACGAGTGCATGTCCACGACAACTAACAAAGCAGCATGTTACAGACGTGGTGACACGCAGAACACGACACATTCGTCCTGGTATAAAGAAAACTTAATGTGGAGAGACCACAATTTATTGCCACTCTAACACGTGTGGGCAAACCTGTCTTCATCCAGTTGCACTGTGTTACAAACATCATAGCTCTGAGGTCGTCCTCGCCACAGCTTGCACTGGATGAACCATATAAATCCGACAGAACATAGAATCAACGTTTCTGTCATCAACCGAGTTGGACTCCCAGCTATGCAGGGGAATTACCGCCATAATTCCCAACTTCCTGCAGATGTTACACAAAATCAATGGAAAAACTGATGACTTACACACGGAGATTGATGACATAACACACCACGTATAACGTCATGGAGATAGGTTGCATGCCGGCACCTGCGCGTTCAATGACTATGTAAAGCGTTTTTGCATTGCGCGGACAAATCTATCAGTATATTTTAAAAGTGAATCAATAATAGCAAAAAAGTAGTTTTCTCTGCCCTGTTTAATGTTCAGTGGCGGCGCAAGAGTTCGAGGCGCCCGATGGCGATGTTCTTTAGTGGAGCCTTTACTGTGCTGCAGAGAGAAGTTTTTATGTCAGTTGCCAACCTCCCTCCCCACCCCTTCTAAATATAAGTTTTGTGAAAAATTGCCCCCGTTACACTAAGATGAAAGTGAAATACTATGAAAATTTCAGCTGCAAAAAAAAAAAAGCCTGACGGCGCCCCCTTCGCCTGGCATCCGGAGGCAATTGATTGTCCCCTCCCACCCCCTCGCGCCGCTACTGTTAATGTTACTGTTCTTAAAAGTGCTCTCCCTGCATACATTTAAACAAAGGACACACCTCCACCCCCACCCATTTTTTTCTTCTCTTTTATTGTCGAGCCTGTCTTTAACTTAGCAAAGTAAAAAACTTTAACTCTGGGTTCATCTGAACTCAAACACCGAGGTTATTCTAGGGTTTGGACGGGCGGGCGGATACGCACACGGACGCCAAAGTGATCACTATGTCAAGCTTCCGCCAAGACAGGTTCGACAAAAGCTAATTTTATATTTCAAGGAAGACCTTGTTTAGGTCGAAACGTAGGGATTTTTGTTTTGTTTAGTTTTGTTCCGGCGCCGTTGTCCAACTTTTGTATCATTATATAATATTTGTGTTACTGGTTTGCATTACCATTTTGTCTCTTTAAACTTCTCGGAAATCCACCGGCTAGCAAAGTCCTGCATCGTTGACTATGTCGTGTTTGTGTGTGTGTGTGTGTGTGTGTGTGTGTCCGTGTGTGTGTGTGATTTATACAATAAAGAACAGAAACTATATAATTTAAAATTAAGACAAATAAATGATTTGCTAACAATACTGAAACAGAATTCCAGTACAAGTAAATAAAATTTTTTGGCGATGAAAGCTGAAAGAATTATGCAAGTTAAACTCCCTTACGAGAAGTAATCCGATGTAGACTCAAGTACTGGTTACATATATATGTAAATACGAAACTAATTTAAAGAAGATTTTGCACTGCAATTTGAAGCCATAAACGTCGGCATCTTCTCAATTAATGCGGGATATTTTTACGTCTGTTTATGTTGATACGCGTGGCAAACGTTATCTTTATGTTGATACGAGTGGCAAACGTTATCTTTATGTTCATACGAGTGACAAACGTTATCTTTATGTTGATACGAGTGACAAACGTTATCTTTATGTTGATACGAGTGACAAACCTTATCTTTATGTTGATACGAGTGGCAAACGTTATCTTTATGTTGATACGAGTGGTAAACGTTATCTTTATGTTAACTTCAGAAATTAAACATCTTTCTACGTCTTCACTCATTCCTCTATTTCAATCTACCTTCCTAAGTTATACATTTCCTTTCCTTTCCAGAGAAAGATGAATGAATGAATGAATGAATGAGTAATTGATCGAATGAACAAAGACGAAAGAACAAACAAGTAAACAAACAGACGAACCACTTGATTAGAAGAGATATGCAATCAATCAAATGAAAATCCAGTGACTAAAGGGATAATAAGAATGAATATATAAACTGTAATACAGAATTATAATAATTTGAAGGTGGTTATATTGTCAAGTTAAACTAACAGTTTTAATATTTCAGCAGCGAGATGAATTACTTCAGATTTACAAATGATAGATATATATATTTTTTAACAAGACCTAATTCAGATTTTATTTGTCTTGAATATTTTATGTTCTTATACTATGGGTGGAAGTTTCAAAAAAACGCAAAACATGGTTAATAATAAATAAATGCTCTCTGTGTCCAACGTCGTCTTACATATCCTATATACGTAAAAGAAGTTGTACTCTTTAAAATTCATATAAGAAGCATACAAGGAGTAATATATATATATACATACATATATATATATATATATATATATATATATATATATATATATATATATATATATATATATATATATATATATATATATAGTTACGTCTCTATGGTCTAAGAAAAATGTAACAGAAAGAAAGTGAATGAAAATCAAAAGACACTTACAGTAACGTGAATTAAAATCCAAATAATCCAATAATCCTAAGTGTCCGAATCACAAGTCCTAAATATAGAATGTTCCGAGTGAATTACTGTATCCTTGAATATGCTGATGTGCAAATAGTCTCTAATGTCCTGATGTGCCAGTAGTCTTAAATGTGCTGATGTGCCAAATGAAGCACTCCAGAATATCTTTGAATAAGTTCACATAAATCCCCAGATCATCTATTCAAAATCCAAAAATCCAAAAGTCTATGAGCACTTTTATAATCCAATGAATATTTTAAATAATTTCTCTCTCTGAATTTGGAATGATTTTTCACAACTGTAATGACTCTTTATAGACTGATGTTAAGGTCGAAACTAAAAAGTGTTCACTAAACATGGTATATATAAAGATAGGTCACACGACAGAATGTTCTAGAAAATTATATGGAGTATGTGACTTTTAACACATAATTCTAAAGGAAATTCTAGTTTGATCTGTAAACAAAATAAACCGTGACCTCAAATTGAATAAACAACTTGCTTAAATAAAACGGTCCTTTAACTCAAATACTAAGTAAACGATCTAATTCAAGGCCATAAGCTAAACATGCAAACCTGATACATAACATTAAGGTCTGAGCAAATATTAAAGTCAAGAAACATAGATAGATAGATAGATAGATAGATAGATAGATAGATAGATAGATAGATAGATAGATAGATAGATAGATAGATAGATAGATAGATTCTTTGCTGAACAACTCATATTTTTATTTTTTATGTTTTCTTATAGGATACGAGTACATTGAAAATCAAAGTTAAAGAATTGCTACACCAGCAAGACTTGTTAGTGTTTTCAAACTGAAATATACAAGTCACTAGACCAGAAAATTGTTTAAAATGTTTTGCATGTTAACGTAAAGGGGTACGAGACCATTTCAGTCAAAATTAAAACTTACTATGTGAGCAAGACTTGAGGATATTAATTTACAAATAACAAAATACTGAACCAGTCAGACTATGGAGAAATTTAACGAACACCAATTAGAAATTAAATGCATACCATAAATAATAGTACAAAACTGAATTTAACAGTTCTAAGAGAAGTGATATAAAGAAAGCATGAGTTTTACATGTTAATATATAGATATAGTTCTGATTTATCTGCATGTTTGGACGGAATAAAAGTGGCGGTCAAAGTTACTTGTATTGACGAATAACATTCAAAAGAATAAAAGTGTTAATTTGTTGATTCAAATATCAAAAAAGATATCGTACAATGCCTTAGAATAATTTCATGCTTACAGATAACTTTCAATGAAAGTACCATTGAAATACATGTACATAGCATCAACCCTAATATCAAAGATGTTTAAAACAGCACAGTAAGAAGAAAAAAAAAATTACGTATTTGATGTGATCTAAATTTAGATCACTAAATTTACAGCACAACTCGAAGATAAGTTCGATTTAAAACAGCACATAGTAATTCAATATATGAAGTAACTGTTTCAGAATTAACCACAGGAATGAAAATTTTTTTTAAAAAAATAAATAATTCCTAAGTTTTAAAGGATTGAAGACAATTTGCAAATTATTGAAAATAAAATTACTTTTCTCAGACGATAGTCCTCGTGGCCTTTTCTTAACACTTAAAGACAATTTATCAAGCATAAAGTATTCTCTTGATGTTTGTATACCGTATTAAGTGAACGACAAAGAACAATGTTTAAGACATGTTGGCTACGATCCTAAAAGTTCAGTTACTTACACAAATATTACTCAACTGTGGGAAAAAATTAAGAGAGATAAAGTGAAAATAAAATACAATTAATTGAAAAAATGCTTAACTGAATAATCTACATACACTTTACACAAGAAACCTTGAAAAAAAATATTTCCATACAGAAAGGTCTATGCTAGTCACGTGGATGACCGGTGGCAGGCATATATTGTTGACATGCAAGCATATGAAATATACAACGATCGATTCAAACACATTGTGACAGCGCTATATAATTTGTTTTTATATATTCTTAGCCGGATGGTCTAGAATTTGCAGATAACAATTATCAGTTCAAATTATTTGATCTTTATGGTTCTGATGAAGAAACAATTAGACATGATACAATTAAAGAATTACAGCGAAAAACCGCAGAGGTAAAATTAAACAGAGTCAAGAGACATGACTATATGATTTAAACACATCGATCCAACACATCATTACATCACATATACTTCAAGTAACATTTAACCAGAACAAACTTTGCAAGTTTGTATGCAGAGACTAAGTAAAGATTTAATGATTGGATTGTACTTGGTAGTTTCTGTGTCATTAGATATAAAGGTAAAGTGGATATGCTAATAATGCAGTGGTAAACAACTTTTGTAGAATGCATATGAAATAGATCACCATATCCTACGGAAGCGATGAACATTTCAAGTTAAATGAATGCAACAGCTTCATAACATACAAAGATTTGTGGTTACCCGTTTCAGTTAGAACAAACAGGATTCAACAACGTATAACGCGTGAAAAATGTAGAATGTTAAGATCAGGAGCTATGCAGAAACACTAGCAAATAAGCTGTTCAGTTTGCAGTCAGAAATTTCAAACACACATCTAATTTGTTCATCAGTTGCCCATCTAATGATTTTTAGCGGCATGTATTAGCTCATGGTCCACTCATATAGCATGTCAGCATATAGTAATTAACAAAATGACCTTGACTATCGTGTTCGTCATCATTTTTTTCTTTCTTACCATCTTTATCGAAGTAGTATTCACGGTTTGCTTTGGCGTATATATGTGGTATAGTGCTACTTCCACCTCATATACCACTCTCGATCATCAGGAGCATGTCACAGTCTGTTAGTCTTTTCATGTTTGTTTATGTGATGACACCAATTTTGAAAAAAATCGTTTATTACAACGTAACGACACCTTCCATCTTTGTAGTCGAGGGCAACCATAATGAAATACTATTAACATGTCAACATCATGATATCGTACTGAAATGCGATTAACATGTCAACATCATGATATCGTACTGAAATACGATTAACATGTCAACATCATGATATCGTACTGAAATACGATTAACATGTCAACATCATGATATCGTACTGAAATACGATTAACATGTCAACATCAGGATATCGTACTGAAATACGATTAACATGTCAACATCATGATATCGTACTGAAATACGATTGACATGTCAACATCATGATATTGTACTGAAATACGATTAACATGTCAACATCATGATATTGTACTGAAATACGATTAACATGTCAACATCATGATATCGTGCTGAAATACGATTAACATGTCAACATCATGATATCGTATTACTGTTTATTATGAGTCTTATCAATTACAAAAAAACAATCTAAATTATAGACAAATTCCGTAACACGTAAACGACAAAGTCTGAGAAGTTACAGGACAGAGTTTTCGTCCAAACAAAGTTGTTTGTGACTTCGAGAGATCCATTATAGGTTCAGTACAGACGGAACTAAGAAACTCTTGATGATATTTCCACTTTTGTCAGAGTATATAGCTCAAAGTGCAGGAACTTGGACTTGCGCGCCCCTACTCTCGCAAGACGCTAGAACAAACAGCCACACTGAGGGTTTTCACAACATGTGGAAAAAGTCTGTCAGACAAACATATCCTAATCTCTGGTAGTTCATTCGAAGAATGAAGGATGAACACAAGAGCACTGAATTATCCGCAGCAGGTACTCTCCGTGGAATACTCACTTCACCAAAAAGAAGCAAGTGGAGGTGTTTAGAGGAATTACTGAGACCACTCAAGCTGCAGTAAACCAGAGAGGACTGGGGCATTGCACGTAACTGGGCTGGGGTGGTGCTGCAAATAGAGTTTTGTTATATAGAGATAAATATGAGAATGCTTATCTTTTTAACTTTTTCAAGCAACTTCGATTTCAGAAACTACTTGGCTCGAGGGTGTGTTGCATGCCGTTAAAACCCTAATGGAATTTTGTAATGGAACAATAAATATGAAAAAGTTTGTCACTAAATTTTTCGAACAATTTACCTATGTTAGTAGAGGGGGGGGGGACTGAGACCCAAACTTTTAGGGGGAGGCACTTGAGACCCATGCGGGAAATTAACATTGTGGGTCTCAAGTGCCCCCTGGGTCTCAAGGGCCCCTAGGTACAGAGGGGGGGGGGCTCTATGGGTACGTACGAGAATTTATCATAGCGGGGTGGCACCGTATGTAGTGACGAAGACAACGTCCTCTACCATCAAAACTGGGTTGGGGTGTTTTTATAGTAGAGGACGTTGTCTTCGTCACTACATACGGGGTGTGGGGACACTTGGCAATGATGGGAATAATTAATCTTTCTTGAAAAATGGGTGGTCCTGATAAGGACCATTGGAGGAAGATTATTATTTCCTCCAACATTGGGTAAAGAAACTTAGGAAGGTGGTGTGATATCTTTTTTTCTTGGTTGGAAGTGTTGGTGAATCAGGTAGCCAGTCAGGATGTTTCATCCGCCTGAACTTATCCTGGATTTTCATCCAATTTAAAATCAGGCGTTCGAATTCCTTTTCTTTCCTGGCCTGTTCTTTCTTGGATCGTTCAAGAGCCCACAAGATCTTAATGTGGGTTACTTCCTTTTCTAAAACTTTCTTTAACAATACCTTCACCATGTGAAGGTTCACCTCTTCGCGCCTGACGTTACTGGCGGGTGGATAAATATAACAATCTTCCTGAACTCGGTTCAGGAAGTACTCCACCTCATCCAGTAAATCCAGGCTCTTCTAGATGAACCCCACAAGGCAAGGGGTTGAGGAAGTTTTTTGTCTTTCCTCCACCAAGACATCAGTCACCAACCTTCTCGCTGATTTGAGAGCCGCTAGTTGGCTGGTGACGTATGGTTTGGTGGCAGGATATCTCCACCAATACTCCAACCTTTCCATCAAGGACTCCACATCCACCATTCTATCCCAAGCTTCTTGTAACAATTCAACAGAGTTCATTCTTGTAGAGTGAAAGTGTGAATGGTGAAACTGTGGAAGGCACCTCTTTATATGCTAGAAGCGCGGACGTGATGGAAAACATCCCCCTTCCCCCCCCCCAAAAAAAACCATACATACAAACAAAAACACACAACACACTATCCTTTTTTTTATATCAAACACAAACTTACACACACCACAATCATACAAGAGGGAAAGGTTTTTTTTTGTTTGGTGGGGAAAAAAAAAAACAAAAAAAACACAAAACATATAAACATATAAAAAACACAAATATATATGGCAATATGAGAGTAGTAATCTTTTCTTTGAAAAATGGGTGGCCCTTAAAAGGACCTTTTTTTGTTTGCTATAATTTTAGCAATGACATCGTTTGTTAGGTGTTCTTCTTATTCTTCTACTTCTTCTTACTTCTTCCCCATATATTAGTACTCTTTTCAAACATCCTTGTCTTTCAATGTATGTTCTTCTTTCCCAGTAGGCACTTTCATCAATTCTAGTGACTACCCATGATGCTCTAACATACATGAGATAGTCAGGATTGAAGAGCATTCCTGACACAATGCTTGAAGCTTCTACTGTAGTCCACATGATTCTTCTTTTTTTAGGTAAAGCTTTTATGAGACAAGTGGTGGTATATATACCTTACGATCGGATTGAAATGCATCGAAATCAACTACCAATCCAATAGCGCGTTACAAGTGGGTCGGCTTTTCTTCCAATGGGAAGAGAGTATGGGTATGACGTCATTTTGGGTATAAAGGTATCGTAGCGTTCGTAGGGTTTATTACTTTTTCGACAGCCTTCATGGAGACCGGAAAGACAAGTAGTATGTATTGGAGTGAGCCTTCAATGATTAATGCTGCTGCTGCTGCTGCTTTGCTGAACTTCCGGCCGGAAGACTTTGATTTAGATTTTCTAAATCAAGAGTTTCAGTCTGAGACTACTACTACTACTGCTACTGTTGTTGCTACAGCAGTGGATGAATTGATGGATGAATTTAAAACGAAGCAACAGGAAGAGATGGAAATTTTTTTAAAGAAACAACGAGAGGATGAAGAAATGTTTCTTCTTCAGCAGCAGAAAGAAGAAGAAGAGAGAAGAAGAAAAAGTGAGGAAGAAATCAGACAACAGTTGGAAGAGGAGGAGAAGAAGGAAACAGCAAAGGAAGTCGTCAGTCCTGAAGAAAAATCGGTGAGTCTTTTAGAAGAGATATTATATGAGTTAAAATGGATGACAAGCGCATATAAGTATTCTTTAACTCAGCCAAAGCGAAAAAGACCATCACGGGCTAAACATTCCAAGCCTACCAGTTCTAGTGAGATGCCACCACCACCACCACCACAAACACCACCAGTGACTACCACCATAAGCAAAACACCAGCAGTAGCAGCAGGATTTGGATTGGGTCGTGGTAAAGGACTACGACAATTGAAGTTGATTATGTAAAAACTTCATAAGTTTGTTTTTTCAATCAAACAAACACCCCAATGGTCCTTTTAAGGGCCCCCAGATTTCTAGAAAAGAAATCAAATTGCCAAAAAATCAAGTAAAACTTAAAAAATCCCATTGTGTTGTATATAAGTGTGAGTGCGTGCGTGCGTCCATATTCTAAAACAAAATAACACAAAAAACACTTACTTTTTTTTTTACAAAAATAATTCACCAATGAACATATAACACCACACTCCAAAAAAACCAACAAAGTTCACTTTCTGAAATTCTTGTGCTTCTTGAATTGCGTCACAGGAATCATAGTTTCTTTTTCTTCATTCTCACTATCTCTTTTGTTTTTCTTGAATTTCTTCTTCATAGGGACCCTGATCGTCACAGGAATCATATCTTCTTCTTCATTCTCACTGTCTTCCATTCTTCTCACTCTCTTCTTACTTTTCTTGATGATATGTTCTTCTTCTTCCTCTAGGTTTGAAGATCCTTCTTCTTCCTCCCTCTCCTCTGCTAGATTTTCTTCTTCTTCTTCTTCTTCTTTCTGAGGGCACTCCGAAGACCAATGTCCTGGTCCTTTACAATAATAACAGATATCTTTTGTTTTGTCTCTCTTTTCTTTTTTTGGGTTTCGACGTTGTGGGCATTCTGGAGCCCAGTGTCCTTTCTCTTGACAGATATAACAAATATCTTGACTTTTATCTCTGATTTGATGTTGCCGTTGTGGACATTCTGGAGCCCAATGACCTTTCTCTTGACAGATATAACAAGTATCTTGACTTTTATCTCTCACTGTTCTTCCTCGGGCTAGATAATCTTAATTATACTCAGAAGGATGTCTTTTCTTAGAGTATTGATTTTTTCTTCTTCTTGACTCTTCCATCTTTACAGTTTGAAAGTTCAATCACCAAAGACTGATTCTGAAGGTACGAAGCTCTCTCTTTATATACTCACCTCTCTCTATATAAAGGTACCTGGGTGAAACTGAATCAGTTTCAAAGTCAACTTAAAGATGAAAAGATCACGCCCAAACCATGAGAAACCAGAAGAAGAACAAGAAGAAACAAAGAAGCCACGACGACGATTTTCCGTGCCACCTGAAACACCATTAAATGAACTACTAGCTCAAGTCCATGCCAGTGACTTCGAAGAGGAGATGAGTGAACCTGAAACCTTACCACCTTCAAAACCACCCAAAACAAAATCCACCACCACTACTACCAACACCAGAACCCCAGACCAAGAAACACAATCTAGTACCTTGGCTGCTCCTGAAAATTACTATCGGATTCGAGAGAGTCAAAAAATTACCTCTCGAAAATTTTGAACCACTGCCTACACTCATACGGTTCACTTCAAAGACTTCAAGTCCGAAGTACCTCCCGAGAAAGCGGCGGGGTTCATTAGCGATTTGTGGAGTTCTGTGTTACAGAACTTGAAACGGCAATGTGGAGCCAAAGAAGATGATCGCTTGAGACTGGCCATCCATCACGGCAACTTGAAGAGTCCCGTTTGGATTGAGTTCAGCACTCCGGCAGAATTAACGCCAGACAAAGTCATGTCCAAAATAGAACACGTGCAACAATCCAATGACAAGTTTACCATCACCGATGGAAAGGCCACACTCTACATGACACACGTTGCTCCACCTCGAGGAAGTGGACGAAGCAGAAAACCTTTTTTGGTGGACGATCTTCGTACTACCAAGCGCAGTGTCGTCCAAATTGACAATACTCAAGACCAGATGTGCTTGGCTCGAGCTATTGTGGTGGGGCGTACGTTTGCCAACAAGAACGAGAGTAAAGAATGGAAAAAAGCCTGGAAGAACATTCGACGATCGCAAAGACCCCAACAACGAAAAGAAGCAGAACTCCTGTTGCAACAAGCGGGTATCCCTAAAGAGACCGTGTGTGGTATTTCTCAAATGCAGAAACTTCAAGATGTTTTGGCTCCTCACTATACTTTGAAAGTTCACCCTCAAGAAGTGCGCGGAGATATGGTGTTTCGAGGCCACGATTTCCCTGAAGGAAAATACATTCATCTCTATCACCATCAAGAACATTTTGATACCATTACTAGTATTACCGGATTTTTGGGATACTCTTACTACTGTGAGAAATGCAACTATGGGTTTAACAGTCGAGAGAAACACATTCATTGCGGAGCAAGATGTCGGGGCTGTTTAGCAGACCAACCATGCCTTCCTGAACAATAACAACAAGAAAATCACGTCCATTGTGAGGTGTGTCGGCGAAGTTTTGTCAGTCCTTTTTGTTACCAACAGCATCTCAAGACACAAGGTCACCAACAAAAATGTGGATGCGACTTATTGAAATCGTGTTCTACGTGTGGACAGCTAATTCGTACCAACAACCCCAGAGACACGTTTGTGCTGGCAAGAAAAAATGTTCTATTTGTCATCAGATCGTCGATTTTGATCATCGATGTTTTATTCAAAAGTTTGACAAGACAGAGAAGAAAGAAATAAAGAAGAAGAAGAACAGGAAACAAGTAGATTTCATCTTTTTTGATTTTGAATGCATGCAAGAAACGGGCATTCACATTCCAAATTTCTGTGTGGCGCATCGGGCTTGTGATCAGTGTATTCAAGAATCGATTCATTTTCACTGTCCTCATTGTAGTCGAATTCCAGGAGGACGTGAAAAAATCTTTCGTGGAGTTAACACTTTGTCCGAGTTTGCTGAATGGGTTTTAGACCCTACCACCCACGACAGTTGGAGCGAAGAAGACATTCAACGTTACGGAGATTGTCATCGGTATGCCACCGTCATAGCTCACAATTTTTCGGGATACGATGGGCAGTTTTTACTCAATTATTATTTGAACCATGGGACCGAACGTCCTGAAGTCACCATGAACGGAAAAAAAGCTCATCTACATGAAAGTAGGACAAGTACAGTTTAAAGATTCTATGAGTTATTTGGCCATGCCTTTGAGTCGCATGCCAAAAACGTTTGGCATGACAGAAATGGCTAAAGGCTACTTTCCTCACTTCTTCAACACGGAAGCTAATCAACATGCTTTCCTACCTCATTTGCCTGACCTTCATGATTACGACCCCGACGGAATGCGCCCCGAACAGCGAGAAGCTTTTCACACTTGGTACCGCGCTCACCAGACCGATCCATTTGACTTTCAAGAAGAGATGCTCAAATATTGTCGATCTGATGTGGATATTTTAAGACGTTGCTGTGGAAAGTTTCGAGAGTTATTTCTCGATCACGGAGAGGTTGATCCTTTGAAAGATGCAGCCACCTTACCTAAAGCCTGTTCCTTAGTCTACAGGCAAAATTTCATGCCCGAGAACCAACTAGCCATCATCGACTCCAACACGTCTCTCTTTGCTAGTCGTCAATATTCGGTCAAAGCTTTACGCTGGTTTATTACTTGTGTGAAAAAGAAGACAAATGGATACAACATGCTAGAAACGGAGGAGGAGAAAAGAAGATTGGAGGTTATTCCGTGGATGGATTTGATTTAGAAAACCCGCACACGGTATACGAGTTTCAGGGTTGTTTGTTTCACGGATGCCCTACTTGTTATCCTGATCGAGAGATGAAAGGTCCTTATTCAGATTCTACCATGGAACAGTTATACGAACAGACTTGCCAACGACGCCTCAAGTTAGAAAGTCAAGGATACCAAGTGGTAGAAATGTGGGAGCACGAGTACGATCGACGTTTGAAAACCGATCCTGAATTTAAAAACATTACCCAAAGTTACGACGCGGCCGCCATCGAACCTTTAGATCCGCGCCACAGTTTATTTGGAGGACGAACCAATGCCACTCGCTTGCTGTACGACGTGAATGAATCCCAAGGAGAAGAAATCAAATACATTGACGTGTGTTCTTTGTATCCTTGGGTGTGTAAATATGCTCGTTTTCCCACCGGTCACCCTGAAATTTTGACAGAACACATTGACGTGGAACACATTCGTCAATACGAAGGATTAATTAAATGTAAAGTCTTACCTCCGACCCACCTGTACCATTACATCTTACCTCACCATTGTCAAGGAAAACTGATGTTTCCTTTATGTCGGACGTGTGCCGAAACGTGCAACCAAGATCAGCCCTGTCACCACACGGAGGAAGAACGGTCTTTGACAGGAACGTGGGTTAGCGCCGAATTGTTTCGGGCACTGGATCGTGGATACCGTTTCTTGAAAGTGTACGAAATCAGGCACTTTCCAACTACAGCCCAATACCAAAAGGACGACGCCACCAATCATCCAGGCATTTTCTCGGGGTACGTCAATCAGTTTTTAAAACTGAAACAAGAAGCTAGTGGTTATCCTTCGTGGTGTCAGACTCCCGAAGACCAAGAACGATTCAAAGAAGAGTACCGTGACATCGAAGGCATCACTTTGGAAGAGGTGGAAAAAAATGAAGGAAAAAGATCGTTTGCCAAAGTGATGCTTAATTGCTTGTGGGGAAAAATGGCTCAACGTACGATCTTACCCAAAACGGAATACGTCACCGATCCTTATCGTTACTTTCAACTGGTGGACGACAAAAGTATACTAGTCAAACACGTCGAAATCGTCCGCGATGATTTAATCATTGTCAATTTCGAAGAAGAACCCAAGTTTGTCAAACCTGACAAGTTTAGCAACGTAGTCATTGCCGCTTACGTGACCGCTCATGCTCGTTTGAAATTGTACGACGAAGCGTTAGAAGTCTTGGGAGATCGCGTCCTGTACTTTGATACTGACAGTTGCATCTACATTCATCGACCCGGTTGCCCACACCCTACCATTCAAGGCGATCGTTTAGGAGCCTGGACAGACGAGCACCCTCAAGACACCATTCTGAGTTTTGCCAGCGGTGGCCCTAAAAATTATGGGTACCGATACCGAGACCCGCAGGGTCAACTTCACACCTCCTGTAAAGTCAAAGGCTTGACTCTCAACTATCGAACTAACCAAGTGGTGAACTTTGAGGTTTTAAAAAATGCTTTACTGTCTGGACAAGTGGAAGACTTTCAAGTACCTACGTTAGAACCTCACAAGATTGTACGCCTACCTAATCATCAAATCGTTACTCGACCTGTACAAAAAGTGTACCGCATCGTGTACCAAAAACGAGTGAGACTTCCAGATCACACGACTTTGCCTTACGGACACGTTGATTTGAAGTATAAAAAAAGGACAGCAGCCCCTTGAACAGAAAAAAAAGACAACACCAAAGATGACTTCAACATTTGCCTTGCCTGACTATTGTGAGTGTACCAGTCGCTTGAAGACTTTCAAAAATTGGCCTAAACACATGCCTGACTATTGTTATTGTCCTCATCGATGGAGCACATTCAAAAAAGGAAAAAAACTTAGGAAAAATGGATTACCTACTTCCCACTCTTTAGCCAGAGCAGGATTTGTTTACTTTGGACAGGGAACCAAAGTACAGTGTTTTAGTTGTGGTGTCACTATTCGTATGGATTGTAAGAAATCAGCTCTCCTGGAACATGTCAGATGGTCACCAAACTGTGCTTACCTTTCTTTAGCGTTTCCACGGATCACATTACAATACTTTTCGGATGGTACAGTCGACAGGTATAAAAAAGGAACCCCTTCCAAGCCTAACCCTTCATTCTGACTTTCAACGTTAACCAAGCAAGAAGATGAGTCACGACTTGGAGTGTGATGCAGTACCATGCGATGAAACGGATTCTGTACGGTTTGGCATCCCCGTTTCACACGTTCAAACGGATTCCGTAGCTTGTAACATCTTGGATTCAGGACCCTCTCCAAGTCTCACTCATCGACAACCCTCTAAAGAGGCAGTACGCCCTTTTTGCTTTAGTGGAAATACTAAAGGAACCGGTATTGACCATAACGACAACAAGGGAATAGGTATTGGTCTATATACGCATGTCAGAATACCTGTGTCTTTGCCTGGTTATTCCAAGTATGAAAGTCGACTCGAGTCATTCAAAGACAAGTGGCCAAAATATCTACAAGGACCTAAACCCGAAGCTTTAGCTACATCTGGATTTAAATACGCGGGAGAAGGAGATAAAGTTCAATGTTTCAGTTGTGGTTTGAAACTTCACCAATGGGAGCCTACCGACTCAGCTTACATTGAACATGCCAGATGGTCTCCGCACTGTCAGTTCTTACCTTTAGTGGGTTTAGAAAAGTACGGGTACGATGAGCCAGATGCCAAACAGAAGAAGAAGAAATATTTTTTTTTTTTTAAATTCCATGGCGGAGGAGAATACTTCTTTACAATGGTATATTGGTGGTTTACCATTAGAGTTGCAAGAACGTATTTTTCAGTATTTACCTAGCTTAGAAGATCGCATTCGTGGTTTACCTTTGGAGCTACGAGAACGGATTTACAAAGAATTGGTCAAGATCCAAGTGAAACGTAAAAAACAGTTACATCCTTTACGACAGACATGTTGTAACCATTGGTATTTGAATTCGATAAGACATCTAATTTGGGCTAAGATATTCAAATGGTCAGACATTCATGAAGAACTAGCCCCCACCTTTAAAAGATTGGAGGGTACCACCTACAATGTGGCAGTGGAATATAGAATTCGATGGAACGAAGTGAAGGAAAAAAATGTGACCAACATACAAGAATACCAAAAACTGTTACAAGAACTGTCACCTCAAGACGAATCGCCTTTACGTCGTTTGAAGTTAGATAGGATAATCACTGATAGTTTTGGATATCCTTTACCCACCGATTCCGTTTGGTTTGTGTGTGAGTATTTTGTTACCAAGAAGATTACTTTAGAAGATCGCATTCGTGACTTGCCTTCGAAGTTACGAGTTCGGATTTACAGAGAATTGGTTCAGATTCAAGTGAAACGTAAACTTCAATTCATTCCTCGATTTGCACACTACCGTGACTTTCGACTTATCAGAAATCTGATTCTGGACAAAAACTATTGGCAGTATCGTGAAGAATACAAAAGAGAGTTACTTTTTTTCAAGTCGGAAACTTTGCCAAAACACATTCGTGGCTTACCTTTGGAAGTGCGCCAAAGGATTTACCGAGAGTTTGTCAAGATCCATGTGAAACGCAAACTCAAAGTCATTTCTCGAGCTGTGCGCTATGCTCTCTTCCAAAGTCATAGAAGACTGATTCTGGGAAACATCTATCGCAATAGCTACGTTCACGGAGACTTTCTCAAAAGGTACCAACCTTGGGAGCCTGGCTATAAAAACATGCCACCCAAGATACCTACCTTAGCCATCGACCCGTATCATGTAGCGGTATGTCTGGGCTCTACTCGTCACTTGTGAAACGGATTCCGTGGAAGGAAGTCAACGATCTTGTTCAGACTTTAGAGGATTATAAAGACTTGATACAAGAACTGTTTCCATTGAATTTTGGACGCTATGCAGTGTGTGTCTTAGTGACTGCTTATCTTGGAATTCGTTTTCCAGGACATTCGTTGTGGAATATTTTTGAGGACAAGTGTTTACCTTGGATTATTTTGGAGGACCCGTGGTTGTTTTGGACTCAATTGTTGAGTTCAAAAAAAAACAATATGACCCTTTGTTCTTCTTCGGACTTAGTAGAAGAAGAAGACTATAAAAACTTGATTTTATCAGTACACGAAAGACAAATTGTACTTAAAGCGTTGAGAGTGGTAATGAAAATCAGTGAGGAACCTCCATGTGAAGAAGACATTCGTCACACTTTATCTGTCTATAAAACATTTCAAGAAGTGTGTATTGCCAGTGAGTTACACCAACAACTTTTCAATTGAAAAGATGGAAAACCCTGGAGAAACCTTGGTTTCCAGTCTTGGCTACAAGAAGTGGCTCAGTTTGCCAAAGATTTGGCAACATGTCCATAAGGGTTCAAAAGTGAAAAAATGGGAACCTCAATGGGAAACCCTGAAAGAAGAAAAAGAAGAACCTGACACCACAGAAAAAGATGGCCACACCATCGTGGTTCAAATACCTCTTGAGGAACACAACCCTTCCTTACCGCCGCTGCCGTCAGAGGATTCTTCTACCAAAACAAAGACGACCAGAAGAATACCACCACCCCAAGCAGTGCCTAGGCCTTCCATTTTTTCTAGGACACGAAACTATTGTTGTACATTGACGTATTTATATGACAGTTTGATTGTTTCAGTAGGAGCCTTAATTGTGTATCTGATGATTTTACTTTGCTATTTTATCACTCGTTGGCTTTAATGACTTGTAAAATATGATTTTTTTGTTGTGTTGGTTGTTTTTTTTTTTTGTTTTTTTTTAAAAAAATAAACGTGTATGAAACGTATAAAATGTCTTGGGTCTTTTGTCTTCTTCTCAAAAATCTTCTTACCTCAATCATGGCTACATCATCTTCTTCTTCTGCCTCGTCTACCTCCTCTTCTGTGGTTAAAGTGATTGACGAAAAGTTAGATCGTCAAAGTTGGAATGCTTTGTATCTGCGCCATCCATTTAACATGTTGATTGCTGGACCGAGTGGTTCGGGAAAACCGAATTTGTCAAACGTTTGATCGAACACAAAGCTGATTTGTTAGATCGTCCACCTCAACGTATCGTGTGGTGTTACAAAGAGTGGCAACCGTCTTAAACGTTATTGAAAGAAAGTCAAGGAGAAACCATTTCATTTGTGGATGGTATTCCTCACGAAGACGATGGAATCGTGTCTGACGTGAATCAAACCCATTTGGTTATTTTTGATGACATGTTAGGAGAAGACGAAGAAGAAATTAAACTTTGGTTTACACGAAAAAGACACCATCGTAATGCTAGTATTGTCTACATTACTCAAAATTTATTTCAACAAAGTAAAGCCCATCGGACCATCAGTCTGAACGCCCATTACGTGGTCTTGTTTAAAAGCCCCAGAGACAAATCTCAAGTACAAGTGTTAGCCAAACAGTTAGGGGCTCCTTGGCTCAATTATGCGTACGACGATGCCACTCAAACCCCTCACGAGTATTTACTCATCGACTTAAAACCCACCACTCCTGACTATTTGAGATTTCGTGCCCAATTGTTTCACCCTTGGGGCCAAGAAGGTGGTCCTGTCATTTACATGTCCCCTTCAGCCAATTTTTTAAAAAAACTATAAAAACAACCACCACGTCATTTCTGTCTCACACTCTTTTGAGATGACTTCCTTTCAAGCTCATCCTTCGGCTAAATTGATTCGTGCCTTGTATGGTATCAGTCGCGAAAACAATGCACAAGTCCGTGCTCATTTGTTAGAACGAGTCTTAAAGAAGTGTTACGATGGTTTACTTTGACGGCACGTCAATTGCTGCAAGGCATCATTCACATCCCTCATCAAACTCAACGTTTTTTTCAAAAACATAAAGGGGCATTGTCACAACTAGCCGATCCAAGAATCGATTCACGGACTAAAAAACAAATCATTTTAACCCCTGGTGGAAGTGGTTCTTTAGGAGGGGTCATGATTCGTTCCCTTTTGAAATGGGATCCTAATGCCCAAACCAAAAAATCCAAAAAAACTCCTAAAAAGAAGAAAAGTCCAAAGAAGAAAACCACCAAGAAAAAGAAGAAGAAAGTCACCCACCAGAAAAAGAAAAGTCGTGCCAAGAAGAAGAAAACAACACCTACCACCACCACTAGCACCCGCCGTAAGAGAGGTACTGCGGCCAGGACGCAAACGTACACCCGCAAAACACCACCACCATTGCCATCACCGTTCCCAATGATGACGAGGTCTCCTTTTGAGTCCACTTCATCATCTTTGTCTTCTTCACCACCTTTTACGATGATGCCTGTCAAACCAGACTTAAGATCCGTGTTTCCTAATTTGATGCAAAAATGGAAACCTATTTCGAAAGTCACCCCGTCGGGACCATCGACTTCAGCTGATTTGGCCATGGCAGCGGCCGCGAACAAAGTACCGTCCCCTAAAACCAAAGTCCAACAAAGAACTGGCGTGTTACAAAGTTTTGTGGATTTATCCAAAGAAGAATTGAGACGATTTAGTCCTTTGAAAACACCTCAACGTCGAGTGAGGCCTGTCATGAAGATGGTACGTCGTGCAGACAATCAGTGGAGACGTGTTCCAGTATAAAATAGAAGGGTACCCTGCCAGAGACTTCAGACTTGCTTTTTCTACCCTACTAAAAAAGATGACTCCTAAACGTATGCACCACCAAAAAAAGAAGAAAAGTAAAACCACCAAAAAAGGACGACTTCCACCTCGTCTGGCCAAACATTGGGATGTCTTGTCTGTCCTGACCAAATCCAATCCTCCCATGCGAAAACAACTCATTCAAACAGCCCCTAAAGAAATCATCGATACCGTGTGTGAATGTTGTTTGAACGTTTTGAAAGGAACGGTACCTTTGTCCAAGATACAGAAACAAAAATTAGGGAAACATCGGAACGTTCTTCGTCAAATGGTAAAAAAGAAAATACCTCTTCAACAAAAGAAAAAAAATGTTGGTGGAACGAGGAGGATTTCTACCTATGTTGATAGGACCGTTGTTAAAAATAGCAGCTCCTTTGTTAGGAACGATTGCTGGACCGCTTTTAGGAGGTGTCATGCGATAACCAAAAAAAAAAAGAAGATAAAAAGGACCACCCTTCTCTGAAAAGACCACACCTTTTGGTACCTTTGGATGAAATGGAAGGACGAAAACTGACTTTAGTACCTTACAAACGATGGATGGAATTTCATCGTTGGAACGAACAACGGATACCTCATTTACCACCCAATCCTAATCTCAACGAGATGTCCCAGTTACAACAAGAATTACAAACCCTGATGGAACAAAACAATTTGTCAGAAACAGAAAAATCGCAACGGTACGGTCAACTTTTACAACGTTTACAACTCTTTCGCCAAAAAGCAGTCGACGAAACAGCTCCACCTACTCTGAGAGATTTCAAAACCTTGATGAAAAGCGAACCTAAAGTCACCACTACTAAAACAGACACTGGTACAGGGATGACCGTAAAAGAAGAAGAAGAAGAAGAAGAAGAAGAAGAAGAAGAAGAAGAAGAAGAATTACCAACTCCACCTACTCTTAAAAAGAAAAAAAAAACTAGCCACACAAAGTTGGATGAAAAAGATGTTGTCTACCCCATTACCCTCAGAAAATAAAAAGAAAGAAGTGAAGACAGAAGTCAAAACAGAACCGATAACCCCTGTTCAATCCACATCCACCTTTACACCAGTGGCACGTCGGACACGTAAACAATCCAAAAAGATACCCCACGAAGAAAAGGGCATTGGTACTTGGTTGACTTATTCTTGAGGGAATCATGGAGAAACTGTTAGCTACCATTTATTACAATCCTGGTCATGCTGTTGGCTACGGAGGAGTTCAAAAATTATATCGAGCTGCTAAAAGTAAATTGAAAAGTGTACGTTTACTCGAAGTACGACGATGGTTACAAGAACAATCGACGTACACGTTACACAAACCCATTCGACGTAAATTTTCTAGAAGTACAACTCAAGTGGAAGGCATCGATCATCAATGGCAAGCCGATTTAGCCGACGTCTCTCATTTAGCCACTTACAATCGTGTCACAAATATTTGTTTTGTGTCATCGACGTGTTTTCCAAATTTGCTTGGGTCGTGCCTTTGACCTCTAAAAGCAGTACCGAATTGGTACGGGCCTTAAAATTGGTCTTGAAACAAAGTGGACGCCAACCTTTACGATGGCAAACTGACAAAGGCACCGAATTTCTAAACCAAGCTTTTCAAAAAGAATTGAAACAAAGACAAATTCATTTTTTTACCACCGAAAATCCTGAAACCAAAGCCAGTATCGTGGAACGTTTTCAAAGAACTTTGAAAGAACGCATGTGGAAATATTTTACACATCAACATACTCTCAAGTACATCGACGTGTTACCCCGTTTGGTTAAAGCCTACAATCAATCGTACCATCGTAGCATCGGATGTGCCCCCGAAGAGGTCAGCCCTGAAAACGAAGTGACCGTGTTTGATAAATTGTTTGGTTCACCCCAGAAAAAAAAAAAAAACCCTTGTTGGAGTTAAAGACGGGAGATTGGGTTCGCATCGGAAAAACCAAACGTACTTTTGACAAAGGTTATTTACCCAACTGGACTACCGAATTGTTTCGTGTCACTACCCCCGTCCGTGGTCGTGATCCTCCCGTCTATAAATTGGAAGACATGCACGGTGAAGTACTCAAAGGAACATTTTACTTGCCTGAGTTACAACGAGTGACCAAAAAAGAAGACGCCTTGTACGACAACGAAAGCATTCTCGAACAAAGAACACGTAAAGTAGGCAAACGACGAGTAGAAGAAGTCAAAGTACGTTGGAAAGGATATCCTCCTAGTTTTGATTCTTGGATTGCTGCTTCTCAAGTCGTCGACTATAAAAAGAAAAAGAAGTAACTCAACAACATGCCATTCAACACAGCAACCACGACTTCAACGACTCCTTCACAGAGTTCTTCTCTTCAAGAATTACAAAAACAACCGCTTTGGGTGTGGTGCGGAGAACGTGTGCCTAAAAATCAAATCGTCTTTTTCTGCCAAATTTTTGTAGTGTATTGTGTCATCGGAGCAGCTATTGCTAATTTGAGTTTGCAACAAGGAGACAAACAATTGTGGACCATTTTACTTAGCAGTTGCATCGGTTATCTTTTACCCAGTCCCTCTTTGAAATTTACGACGACGACAACGGACAACAGTCACCACCAGGGGAGTACGAGCAACGCCAGTCCACCTTCTTCTTCTTCCAGTCACCACCACCAAAATACCAGTCCTCTTTTGGAACCTTTTGAACATCATTCTTCTGTTCACTTGAGTGACTCCTCGGACACCAGAACAACCTTAGAACTATGAATGACCAATTTTATTTAACGTTACCTAGTGACAGTTCCATGAATGTGTTTCCCAACAACACTTTATGTTGTTTCACGACCAAATTACCTCAATCCATTCAATTGGATCACGATGCTCATTGGGAAGTAGGATTGGTAGAAATCATTCATCCTACGCAAATCATGAACATCAACAAAGGTCAAAACACTATCATTGTGGAAATCTTGAACAAAAAAGTACAAGATGACTTGGAAAAAAATGATCCTAAAATCTGGGAAGGAGACAAAAATAATCCTGACATGAAGGGATCATTCAAAAAGGTCTCAGATGAAAAAAAAAGGTCTTTGGTCAGTATACCCTGAGAATTCCTACAGGGTATTATTTTAGTTCTGGACATTTGGTGAACACTATTGAGTCCATCCTTGACAATCAATTTGGCAAAGCCTTAAACAATAACCGAAAAATTCTACGTGTCAGTTTCAGTATTGTGGCACGCCGTTTCAACATGGCATTTTATACGTTCGACCCAGAGAGTGGTGGAGTCATCGACGACAAAACTGCTAAAGAAAAAGGTGCACCTGAGCAGGAGAGAAGATTTATGACCATTGAATTTTCTCCTGGGTTGTATGCTGTTTTGGGTGGAAATAAAGAGTATACCAATCGAAAAGTTTCAACCAACATAGAATTCGCAGATGCTTTTCGCACCCCTATCGAAGTGAACATTGGACTGAATTTAATGTTTGTATACTCCGATGTGGTAGAGTACAACGTGGTGGGACACACAGCTGCGCCCTTATTGAGAGTCATTCCTTTCAAAGTAAATACTGATGCTGGTCCGTACGAAGAAGGTGGAAACGCGTTTCACCTTCACCGTGAATTTGTACATCCTCATTATCTTCCAGTCAGTAAATCGTATTTTGACAGTGTCAACATTAGTATAAAAGGAGATTTGGGACAAGATGTACCATTCATTGACAAAGGAAAAGTCACGGTGAAACTACATTTTCGAAAAAAGGTTCTCTAACGTCTTGTAACCTCCCAAAAAAAAATTGTATCCAGTGTACCGAGGAGTGGCTCGACAACGAGGACATGGTTTAGGAGATATGTTAAGATCGGCTTTTCGGACGGTAGCTCCTATTTTGAAACCGATGGTGACTCGAGGATTTCATGCCTTAAAAGATGCTGCTTTGACACAAGGAAAAGAATTTTTGCAAAATGTCCTCATCGACAAACAAAATCCTAAAGAAGCCTTTATGAGAGCAGGCAAAAATGTGTTGATGACCACTGGTAAAGATCTTTTAGGTCTCCGAGAAAATCCTATAAATACGCTTCACGCTTCAGGCTCTGGCATTACTTCACAGCAAGGATAAGGCAGAAAGAGACGACGACGACAACATCGAAATCCTTTCAAAGTTCATAAAAGAACACACGGCAGTTCCAAAAAGAATAGGAAAAGAAAAAGAATCGTCAGAGAATTAGACGTGTTTGATTATTAAAAACCATTGAAAATGATGCACCGAGATTCTTGCGAATGTACCAAGTCAGAACTGGATCTGTTTACCATGCCTCCTACCATGATGACGATGCAAGAATCCCAATGGGTGGAATTTCATCCTGTATCGTCTTTGTCGGATTCAGCTCCTATCGAATTTGAAATCAAAGGACAAACCGAAGATTACATCGATCTGAATGACAGCTACTTGTACCTGAAACTTCAAGTGAAGAACACGGTGGACAACAGACTTCCTGGGGACGATGACAGAGTGGCACCCGTCAATAATTTCATGCATTCCTTGTTCAGTGGAATAGATTTGTACTTGAATAACAAACTGGTCAACTGCAGTTTGGATACTTACCCTTACCGTGCTTACTTGGAAAATCTCTTGACGTATGGAAAAGAAGCCAAGAACACTCATCTGGATGCTTCAGTGGTCTGGAAACCTGACACTCCGACATTGTTCAACAACACAGAGCTGTCAGTGCCGGCGAGGGTTGCAGCTGTTGCTAATGATCAGGGCCATCTTGTTAGAGATATAACTCCAGCAGAACCGCACAATGTGGGATTTAACGACCGTCGAAAGAAAATCAGAGGGCACAGTTTAGAAATGACGGATCGTTTGCATTTGGACATGTGGTTGCAAGACAAGTATTTGTTAAACGGAGTAGATGTACGTCTGAGACTAAATCGCAGTAGTACCGCTTTCCATTTGATGGCTAATACTAACGAGTGGAAAACTGTCATCCAAGAAGCCAAACTTTATGTGCGACGTGTAGAAGTCTTACCAAAAGTGGTCAACGACATCAGTCAAACCTTGAGCAGAACCACTGCTAAGTATCCTCTTAGACGCGTGGAAGTGAAAACCTTTACTGTGGCCGCTGGACTCCGATCCATAGTCGAAGATCACATCTTCCAAGGGCAGCTCCCCAAACGTTTGCTGCTTGGTATGGTCAGAAATTCAGCCTTCAACGGAGTCCACGATCATAATCCGTTCCAGTTTCAGCACTTCAACGTCTCCAAGATAGAAGTCAGTCGAGATGGCAAGACCTTGTGTACCAGACCTTTTGAACCTGACTTTAGCGTCAACGCAAAAAATTACTTACGATCTTACTTGACCCTGTATGAAGCCACAGGACAGTTAGGCACCAACACCAGCCACGGCATTTCGTACGACGATTATCCAGGAGGGTATGCCTTGTTGGGATTTGATTTCACTCCGGACCAAGGCAGCGATGAAGGACATTTCCACCCTATAAAATCAGGCCCCCTTCGAGTGGAACTTCAGTTTACAAATCCTCTACCTGAGACAGTGAACGTCGTCTTGTATGCAGAATTTGATAACACTCTAGAGATCAACAGTTTGAGAGAAGTGATTCTAGACTATTAGAAGAAAAGAAAAAAAGATGCAGCACGAAGAACCTATGGAGATAGATGAAGGATTTTGTGAAGTGATTCAACTGTCACAAACTACCACAAAGGATGATGATGATGACGAAGTCATTCATTCAGTACCTCGAATAGAAGAAGAAGAAGAAGAAGAAAACAATTTAGTTCCAAAGTTTACTGGATTTATGGCTTGTCGATGGCCAGAACAAGAAAAAAGTTAGTGTCCTGTTATGCTCAGGAATTGAGTCAAATAATTAACAGTCTGATTAAAGAACATTGTTATGGATGTCAAAACGATCATCCCAGTCAGATACAACACGACAAATGTATGATGATGACAGGCGAAGAACATTTGGACGAATATTTGGAAACGGCCTGGTCACAAATCTCAGATGAACACGTGTTGAAACAGTGGTATAAAGTCTTGCAGAATTATTCTTCTCCTCCACTTATTTCTCTGGAGATCAGAAGAATCGAAGGACTCATTGAACAGAGTGCAGAGCCTATCCGACGTGAATATTCCTGGAATTACAAGACAGATCAATTCAAGTTTAAAGTCAGGTGTGAATTGGTGACCTATTATTTCCATTGAAGACAAAAAAAAAAGAAAAAGAAGAAGAAAGAAATAAATGGATACGAGAGAACTTTATTACCTATTGACTCGTAGTTCCTACACTTCTTCTTGGAATCCTGTGGTATGTGCTAAAGATGAACTACCTCATCGTAAACCGAAAAACGTTTATGCTTATGTCATCAATACCGACGACAGTCATCTACCAGGAACCCATTGGGTTGCCGTGTACTTTCCCAACGCTCACTGTGTGGAATATTTTGATTCTTATGGATTACCTCCTTTGGAAGACGACATCATTGACTTTATGAAAAGAAATGCCATCTCGACTCGATTCAATAATGTTCGATTACAAGGATCGGATTCCATGGTGTGTGGACAATATTGTGTACATTTTCTTCATCACCGCAGTCTTGGATATTCCTTAGAACATTTACTGACTTGGTTTGATAGAAACTATGCTCGAAACGATGCTAAAGTACAACAATGGTTTTGTGAACATTATGGTTATCTCTTATCTTTAGCTCAGAAACGTAATGTCAATCAGAATGATGTCGATGTAGAAAGGTGGAGATTTAGTTTACCACCCCAACGTTGTCAACCTTGTAAATATGTTAGTGTTTAAAAAAAATTTATTGTTAAATTGTTAGTATTTTTATGTTAGAATGATTATTGTTGATTAAAAAAAATGGTTATTGTTGGAAAAAAAATGGTGTTGTGTGGGTTTTTTTATTGAATTTGAAAAAAAAAATAATTATGTTCTCTCTCTCTTTCTATCGATCTAAAAAAATTACTTCTTTTTTCCTCTATCTGTGATCTCACTGTCAATCTGAAACCCTACCATGTTTTCCATCGCGTCCGCGCGTTAAGCATATAAAGCGGTGCGTTGGCCAGCGAACAGAGCAGTAGGTAACACTACAAATAGCGCTAGTGATGGAAATAATACCAGAATACGCACTGAATGCCCTGAAGGGCCTTGGCCTTTCACTGGCTACAGGCTGGAGCTTAAGAGCTCAGGAGAAAAGAACAACTCTTCTCCTAATCTGGGAAGACAAAAGAAGTTTTTACGAAGACAGAACCCCAATGGATTGGAGAAAAAGAGGACCAGGGAGAGGACAACCGAAGCCTCATCAGAGGGAGCGACGAGCGCAGACCCAGCAGAGTGCTAGCGGCCCTGTCACGGAACTCCAAACAGCAACACCAGCGCTGACCACTCCACCCCCAGCAGCAGCAGCTGTAGCTGGGACAAGAGGGGATAAACCAAAAGAGAAAAACACTCGAGAGGGGACCATCATGCAAGAAGAGAGGGGGAAAAAAACTCCCCCACTTGCGCCTCAAGCCTCATCCACGCCTATATCGGCTGTAAACAAACCGGCCAAAACATCGGAAAAACAGGTAGAGGCGGAAGTGTGGAAGTTACCCCCACCCACCCCGAAACCGATCCCACCGCCGGAAATGAGTGAAGTCCAGTTAGAACGTCAGGCGCTGCAATATCTGCGCGAAAAGTCTTGCGCAATGGGGGTGAACGATGTATGGCTCCGGAAGGACACAGCCCAGAAATTTGTTGAGGATCTCAGGGAGGTCTTTACAGCCAGAATAAATGAGACAAAAGGGAAACAACAATCAAAGTCTAGCAAAACCCGGGCCAAAAAAGCAGCATCAGCTTTACAACAATGGGGGACGAAGTTTTATGACTGCCCGGTACCACTAGCAGCCTTCATCGGCAATCACCTGATAATGTATCACCGGATCGTGAACCCAGGTATTGACTACCTCTTAACCTGGGAACATTATGATATGGCGGACATTATCGACCCCAACTGTCCGAAGGAGCGCACTAGACAAAAGTTCACACAGGGAATGCCAGACCACCTGAAGAAGCATTTCCTGCAGCTGCTCATCCCTACACCCCCCAGCCCTTCTAAGGGCTAAAAGAGTGCCTCAATTGCCTAAATCAATGGGGTTTTCAATTTGGTATTTTCGAAAACCCCTTTTGATCATACTCTTTAAAAACACAAATTTGATCAATTTCGAACCACCGTCTAAAAATTATTACTCAAAATTGAAGTGTGCGTGATACGAAAATGAGACGAGTAATTTTTACTCAAAGATTGGTTTTGTTTTTGGAAAATAACATGTACACTTTGTACACAAAATTTTTACAAAACTGGAATAAGCGCGATAATTAAAAAAATTCTTTGTAACTTGAAGAATTGTCATAATTGAACAAGTGGCTAACACTTTATTGGTATTAGGGACAGCCCGACTTAGTTAACTGGGCAGAATTTGACCTTGTACGATCCTGGCGTTTCTTCCGTTCCGCTTCGTATCTCCCTTGCCGAGCCCAAGCTGCCTGCCACGTTCCTGACATAGCATGCTGTGCATGCATTGCATTTAAACCTGTAAACATTGAGGTTCTAATCCTATGTACAGGTGGAAAGTAAATGGTTACACACCCTCCTAAACGTATCGCGCCTTCAATGAACCCCAGTCTTGGGGAAACCATGAAGCGATGGAGGGGTGTAACAAATTCACAAAGTGTGTTTCGCACACTTTGTACACCAATGTGTTATTAATAACACAGATTGGTGAGCAACTAAATAGTGCGCCGTGCGCATATTAATCAGACGTACATGACGAGATTCGTCGCACACGTCTATAATCCAACTTCAGTCAGTCAGTGTAGTCATTCTCGTTGACTCGTCAAGATCTCAACAGTTCCAAAAAAAGAAGATGGCAGCAACCAAGATTACAAAGCTGAATGAAGCTATGGTAAACATTATGAGGGTGAAGAATCATTTGATGGAAACCCAGCCGGAGAGAAAGACGATGACGTTCATTCAAATGGCGCATGATCTAGTAGAAGAGGTCCTGAGAGAAGAAATACTTCGGGAAAGAACAGAATGGGAGATGGGACAACGACTACAGCAACAGCAGCAGCAACAACAACAGCAAAGACAACAACAGCAACAGCAACTTATGCAGTCTAACAAACTACCTGACGGCGAAGTAAGTTGCAAGATTGACTGTGAAGAATTTGCCTTCTCTTTCACCCGAAAGAGACCTGCCTGCCTTAAAGCTGTGAGACCCATTGCTAAACGTGGCCGCCCTGCTGGAGCTGCTGCTACCACCACTGCTGCTACTTCACCCCTAAGAAGTAAAAAAAACAACATAACTTCTTAAACCCAACGGTCCTTTTAAGGGCCACCCCAATCTCTAGAAAAGATTACTACTCTCAAATTGCCATATATATATATATGTTTTATATGTTTGTATGTTTGTATGTTTGTTTGTGATAGTCAACCCAACAAAAAAAAGCCTTTTCCCCTTGTATGTTTGTGGTGTGTGTTGAATATAAAAAAATTTTTTTTAAAAAAAAGGGTTGTGTGGTGTGTGAAAGTTTAATATAAAAAATTTTAAAAAAATAAAAAAAGAATAGTGTGGTGTGTGTAAGTTTGTGTTTGATATAAAAAAATATAAAAAATAAATTGTATGTTTGTGGAGTGTGTTTGGATTATATAAAAAAAAATATGGATGGTATGGTGTGTGTTTGATTTTTATCAAAAGTAGTTTCTTTTAAGTCCGCGCTTTTTAGAGTAAGGGGTGATGGAGTGCAAAATCCGCGAAGCCTAGAATGACGTCAAATGAATGACGTCAGACGCGGGGTAGTGGGGTGATGTTTTTTTTTTGTTTTTTTAGGTGTAAGGGATGTTTTCCTTCACGTCCGCGCTTCTAGTATATTAAAACAACGTCTTCCCTAGTCGAGCTACCCATTTTATTCAAAAGAATGAATAAACAAGAAATAATCCGTCAGATCAGAGTGTATTTAGAGGTGTCCTGGCACCTCCTCCAAGAATTAGAGAAGAGGGAGGTGGAGGAGAAGGAAAAGAAAATTCCAATCAGGCCTCATCCGATGATGGAGCAGGAGGAGGAGAAGGAGAATTGGGATCCGGAAGCGGACCATCCTCCCTTTGTTTTAAACAACAAGCGCTGCAACATGAGTGTAAAAACCTGGAGGGGAAGCTGTCCTGCATGCAGGGCAAAGCCTGGGAGGTGCCCACACCTCTAAATACACTTTTAAAAACAAAAAATCCAACGGTCCTTATCAGGACCACCCATTTTTCAAGAAAGATTAATTATTCCCATCATTGCCAAGTGTCCCCACACCCCGTATGTAGTGACGAAGACAACGTCCTCTACTATCAAAACACCCCACCCCAGTTTTGATGGTAGAGGACGTTGTCTTCGTCACTACATACGGTGCGACCCCCGCTATGATAAATTCCCGTACGTACCCATAGAGCCCCCCCCCCTCTGTACCTAGGGGCCCTTGAGACCCAGGGGGCACTTGAGACCCACAATGTTAATTTCCCGTATGGGTCTTAAGTGCCTCCCCCTAAAAGTTTGGGTCTCAGTCCCCTCCCCTCTACTATTTATGTTCCAAGCAAGCCATATTTATATATCTATCTATCGATTGATCTATCTAATTATATCTATCAACCTGCATATCTAACAACCTTAATATCTATCTATCTATTTATCTATCTTCTTATCTCAACCTACCTCTTTATCTAACCATTGATCTAACAATCTACCTACCCAGCTATCTATCTATATGTATGTCTATCTATGTCGATCTATATGCATCTGTCTATCTATCTATCAATCCATCTAACATCCAACCAACCCATCCATATCTATCACTTGATCGTACTATCTATCTACAAATGTACCTACTATCTATCTACAAATGTACCTACCCAACTATCTAAGTATCATTCATTCATTTATCTAACGATCTCCCTCATTCTATCTTTTTATTTATATACCTGTCTCATTACATCCATCGATCCATCTGACTATCTATAGATCATCTTTGTATCAGGGTGCGATATATTGTTATGACTTTAGTAACAGTATTGCATCCTTAGTAAGGATATGGTTATTAATTCATTTACGTGTTCATCTTTTGTAAGTTCATATAAAAAAAAAAAAAAAAAAAAAAAAAAAAAAACTCTATGATCCGCAAAACTTTTTTTAAGGCTTTTTGTAAGATTGAAACCCTGTTCTATGGGTTGAGAATACCGATAAAACAGTCATTTACTTAAAGTCTTAAAAAGCCTTCGGACTATTGAACCTTTTGACCAATGAACCAATGAACCCTACGACAAATATCTTCGGACTAATGAATCTTGGGTTGAGTAAAGCTTTGGACTGTTGTTGTTGTTGTTGGGTTTAACGCCAATTTTCAGCACATGATAGTATACATGACGGCCAGTATATTTGGTGGAGGAGGAACCGGGGAAGACCACGGGAAGAATCACTGACCCACGGGAAGCTACTGGCAAGCTTTCTCAAATACCCATGTTGGTCGAGCCGAGACTCGCACTCACGCGGACAGAGGTGAGATGTGTGAGACTATTGACATTAAATTCTCCGAACTAGGGAACCTTTGGACTAGTGGACCTTTGGACTAGTGGACCTTTGGACTAGTGGACCTTTGAAATAATATGATCGGAAAAAAGAGCCTAAGATCAATCAATTTTGGACTAACGAACATTCGGATTAATGAACTTTTGGAACACTGGGCAATCACCACACACACACACACACACACTTAAATGTCATGATAAGTTAACATATCATCCTTGTCATTACTTTTATTGGCTCATCATATTTCTAGAGAAATGACAAGGTCGTTATTATTTGATGAGGCATTTTTCAGTGACAATGAATGACTCATGTAGTTCGTTTGTACACATTTTACACTTGGGTGACGATATAGACAGCCTCAGTGGTTACTGCCACATCAATGGTCAACCAATAATCATTTTACACAAAAGAGTTAACAAGTGAAAAAGATCTATTACTCAGCATCCCATAGTACTGCGTACTATATTTTATCTTAATGGTTCTTATTGTTTGTCCTAAACAAGATAACGGCCAACGTTAACCAGGTAGTCTTTGATTTTTTGATTATATCTGAAGGATATCTGTGATTTACAGGTGATGTATTCATATCAAGCAAAAGACGTAAATCACACCATTATCACAGCAGGTGAAAACTTGATCACTAACATTTTAATGTTTACCTGGTTTAACATTTACCTTATAAAAAGCAAATATAACGTAAACAATTGGTAATATATGTCACTGTTTGTTAAAGGTACCGTCAATAAATGACAAAATGTCATCCAGTGAGTTCTGAATTTGTCCCAACAAAGAGATTGTGTAATTCTTCTTACTCTAAAGATCACTACCAAAATCATAAAGAAATTAGACCACTACACGTTATTAAAATTATTCAAAATAATGAATCAGCATCCCCTAACCAAAAATTATTAATATTATAATTTATTCTAATGCGTATTATTGTTTATCGAAGAAGATAACATCGCACGTAAACCAGGTGGCCTTTGATTTCTAAATTTCACCTGGACAGTACCTATAATATACAAGAGAAAAATGATACCAAGAAAAAAGTATCATCGTCACGAGAGGTGGAAACTTGATCACTGACACACACAGGCGAATGCTTACCCGGTAAAACAATCCATTCATGTCAACAGGCAATATATCATAAACAGTAGACAATACATATCATCACTCGCTATCTGTGTCTTTAATAAATGACAAAGTATTTAATCCTGTGATTACCAAAGTTGCCAACATATATAAAAATGCTAAAGGCTTTGTACTATCAGGGTACAAAAACTTTTGCTCGGTTTATGCAAAAAAAAAAGTTTTCTAATGATACGATTCATCTTAATTAATAATTTTATTTTCATTTATTTATTTGTATCATTGAGTAAATACGTAAAGGCAAAGGTCACTTATTTTCTATATCCCATAATGTCAGATAAATCACATACGTCCTTAAAGAAAAAGAAAAATATTCCGGCTATAAAAACAGCACCCCACAGAAAATTACATGTTCGGTGTGTAAATCAGCACAGTAGTGTCTGCTTGCTACATTGAATTGTTTGACGAGAAACTTTACCACAGTAATACTATCTCCATTCAAGAAAACTTTCCGTTGTTTTGTTTTTTCAAGATGTCACTAGAACAAACAATATATTTTTTTAAAGTTTCTAAAAGTTTACTAAAAATTGACAAAGTCCAAAACATTCATATACACTTTTGAATTGACCCCTAAGACATGTAGTTGTAAAATTGAATTTACTCACCCGTAATATCAGTGACCACTACTCAGTATGGATTAAAATACATGATCACATTATTATGTAAGAAGACATTTTGTGCATGTGCTCACCTGTACATTTATAAAGATTGTATCAAAATAAAAGTGAAATGTTATGAACTTTGTCAATTTCTGGTGAAGTTTTAGAAACTAATAAAACTAAAATAACTAATGGCAGTTTATTAATATTTTTATATATTAGAAATTAGCATAATATAATATCTAGGTACTACTAGTAGTTAGAATTAATTACAATGTATAGTTTCTGTTGTGCTCATTTGCAGTCATATATCCAAAATACATGGTTTAATGACTTAAATGGTATGATGAATCGGAGAGATATATAACACAAAAACTTAAACAAATTATACTCACCTGCAAACAGTCTGTGCTCTTTTGAAAGACCTCGAAACAAGGAAAAAGAAAAGAAGACAAATTCCTGTTTATTAATCATATGAAAGGACATCCTAAGTTATACTCAGACAAGGCATATAGCCTCTGATATGGGCATTGTATAAAATAGAATATTAGCCTCTGACATGGACATTATATAAAATAGAATATTAGCCTCTGACATAGGGATAATATAGAATAGCATATTAGCCTCTGACATAGGCATTATATAAAATAGCATATTGTGACATAGGCATTATATAAAATAGCATATTAGCCTCTGACATAGACATTATATCAAATAGAATATTAGCCTCTGATATGGGCATTGTATAAAATAGAATATTAGCCTCTGACATGGGCATTGTATAAAATAGAATATTAGCTTCTGACATAGGCATTGTATAAAATAGAATATTAGCTTCTGACATAGGCATTGTATAGAATAGAATATTAGCCTCTGACATAGGCATTATATAAAATAGCATATTAGCCTCTGACATAGACATTATATAAAATAGAATATTAGCCTCTGACATGGGCATTGTATAAAATAGAATATTAGCCTCTGACATGGGCATTGTATAAAATAGAATATTAGCCTCTGACATGGGCATTATAAAATCGAATATTTCCCTCTGACATGGGCATTATATAAAATAGCATATTAGCCTCTGGCATGGGCATTATGTAAATTAACATATTAGCCTCTGACATGGGCATTGTATAAAATAGAATATTAGCCTCTGACATAGGCATTATATAAAATAGCATATTAGCCTCTGAGATGGACATTGTATAAAATAACATATTAGCCTCTGAGATGGGCATTGTATAAAATAGAATATTAGCCTCTGACATAGGCATTATATAAAATAACATATTAGCCTCTGACATAGGCATTATATAAAATAGAATATTAGCCTCTGACATAGGCTTTATAAAATAACTGCTATATATTTCTGAAATCATTTACACGTAAAACCTAACCCACCTTACGCTCGCAACTCGCAACTGAAGAAAGACAGATACTTCAATAGCAACATTTTACGCATTCCCGTGTAATATTTATTTTATCTTTTTAAGCAAGGAATAAAAACTTTGTGTCTTTTTGGTGCTTTATTTCGTTATGTTCGGAGATAAAGGATAGTCAGAAGAATAGGCAAAGCAGTAGTCTGCTATCCGGGTCCATTGTTCAAGGGTCACTGCTGAGAATTGTAAATGGAGGTAGGAACCAATCTAGCGAGGGGGCAACGAATTCTTTTTTCTCCCACTTCCTCTCTTTTATATCAGGAAAACTCATCCAGTACTAGTGTTGGGAACCGGTTGAGATTTTAATTGTAAATTATCAGTTCGTCATAACCGATTTTCATCGGTTGTACATATGTTCTATATTTTTCATGGACAAAGTCATTTTTAGACACTTGGAAACGCTACTTGTGTGCCCGAATTAACGGAATTATTAATGTCACCAGGTTAACTTACTGGCTGTTACTGGTGATTGACGATCAGTAAGAGTACGTGTCTGAAATGATCTATCGTTGATTTAAGAAACATACCGGTTTGCGATTCACGGAAAACATAAATTTTAAAAATGTACAAACAAATATTTCTTAAGAAGAAAACTCTAATCGCTATAATCGATTATTTAAATTCATATTCGAATGCTTGATTGTTTGCCTTTCCCGACCAATCTTCGATTATTTTGATAATTGTCACAGCGCTACCCAATACATGTTTTTAACGTGACTACTAAATTATTAGACGTGCGTTGATAAAGCTGTACTTCGTTAAAGGCAATTTTCTTGACAGGTAATTTCTTGAGCCCTACTGCAGATATTCAGTTGAAACATTAGTAGATATAATACCGTCCCAGTGGCTCTTAAAGCTTTTTTTTTTTTTACAAATTTCTTCTAGAAATATGGTAATAATCTGATATAATAGGATGTAAATTTGGCATTTCTAGTTTTGTAAAACATGGATCTACCAGTTGCGCATGCTCAGTCATTTAGAGTCTCCAGTTACATTGGCAAACTATACATCTGGGGGTAAATTCTTCTTTTTCTGTTCGGCCCTAGATTCGGGGAAAATTTTTAAACAGAAAATTAAAGCTGATAAAACTCTGTTACATTCTTTGTACTCAAG